>JAINUW010000535.1:0-420557 GCA_020205615.1 Panax quinquefolius | reverse complement strand
AGCAGCGAATATAAGTTGGTTAAAATATAGCGTGGTTATTCACAGATTATCTTTGTTAAAATACTCGGTGGTTAAACTGCGATTAGCTAGCGGGTATTGCACCAATTATTGAGCGCACCACTCAATAATGGTTACAGTATCATCGCTCAAAGATTTTATCGAAGTTAATAATTGCCGCGCTGACATTTTATATATTGTCAGTTGTCTAATAATTGTCATACGATTTTTCATTATCGGGCTAATAATTCATATTATCCTAATATATATTAGATAACATTATTGGTACGTGTCTAGAAAGTTCGCAAGGAGAGGTTTTCTGTCACCTAATCAGTGCGCCAAGAAGAAGAAATTCTTACCGAAAGCCCCTTTCCTGGAACCGCTTGTCACAATATTGTGATTCTCAGAATATTATTTGTGAATAATTAATTATTGATTCACATGATGAGGAAAATATTGATTTTATGTGATATGTAGATGGAGAAAAATTTTTAATGCGACAAATTGTTGAAAATTGAAATTTCTCGGGATAAAATAATTCATTTAAATATATTATTATATTTTAATAATAATAATGGTGATATTTTTACAAACGTAATGCGGGAAATATGGGAGTATACGAGGAGTGAAGAGTATTTGTTGTTGCAATAAATGTTTAAAACATGTTAAATATGCCGCATGCGGGACCCATTTATCGAATCTGGAAATTTGATTATACTTCAGAAATTGCCCTGCTTGTGGATTTCACCAATTTTTTTGATTGGAATTCTGAAAACTTTTTCCTAAAGTTGTAGAGAATTGAATTTCCTATAAAAACTGCGAGATTCTTAATTTTCTTCCTATTAAAAGGGCCATTTATTGTGAATTATCAAGTTCAAGCTCCTAAATAATTAATTTTGAAGTTTTAAATATTTTTAATAAGAAAACGTTTTTTTTGGAGTTAGGCAAGGTGAGTCACTCTTGGTAATGATGGTTTGAATCAGATTTAAAAGCGTAGGAATTTAATAAATATATATTAATATTTTTATTAAATTTTCGGCTATGTTCTGTAATAAAGCATTTTCCTATAAATGGGTGCGCTTAGGTTAGAATCGAAAATCACACCGTAAACTCCAAGTTTTCTCTCTATATTATCGAGCTTATTCTCGTGAGTATTTTGAGTATACTTTGAGTATTGTTAGACTCGCAGTAAGTTCCCTTCAAAGACTATACCCGCATGTTCCACCTAAGTACTAATCTTCTTTAGGTGGTGATGTTATTTTCTCTCAAATGATATTATTTCTTCAATATCATTATGCTAAAATATCAAGTCGAACTTTTTATCAAATTTGAAACTTTTTTTCATGCGTCCGGGGTTACTATTCAATGAAAGTTACTATTTACGAAGTTACTATTTATTTAGTTACTATTCATGAAGTTATCATTCACGTAGTACTATTCAGCTTAAGTCAGTGAAGATGTTTTTCGTAATTTTCTATCTTTTCAGTGTTTGAGAGAGTTACTATCACTGATAGAGCAATGCACTATTCACGATACTGTGACTATTCAACTCGAAAAATAAAATTTCTTCTTTTTGGTCAAATATCTATTCGTGGATTCTAGCTTCTGATCAGATCCATGCTTTTGATTATTCTCAATTTTACACTACTCACATTATTTTGGAGTGTATTTTTTGAACACGGATAAAAACAAAGTACTTAATCCTTAATCCTTAATCCTCATTATTTTGTTTCAATCGATTCGCTTTTAAAAATATTTTTCATCATCCTCACCTTAAATGATGATATTATTGAATATCTTCGGGCCCAGAAGCGCAAAGATGAATGATTTCAAGCTAATATCTTTATTCAGAAGCGCAAAGAGATGAATGTGTGTCGAGATGAACACGACTGACGGATTAATATCTTTGGCCCAGAAAGGCAGAAAGATGAACAGTGTGTTTAAACGAATACTGACTAATCGATGAATATCTTCGCCTGTAGAAGGCAAAAGATGAATATTTGATTCCGTGATGTATATCGATCGGGATGTTACAGGATAAAAGATAGGACGATGAACTTTTAAATTCATACATAGAAGATAGTAATATGCATTCTCTACTTAACTCTTCTAATGAATTATTATTTCAACTCGCCAATATGGATTTAAAATTTGTCGTTTATCGTATTCTATTAGATTTTTCCCTGCAATAAGACTAACGAGCAATTTGTCAGATATTATCTTAGTCATAATATTCTTTAATCGTAGCTAGCTGAGCTCACCCTTTCTCTTTTTGTTCCATTTTTCCTGAGAGGCAAGCGAGCAAGAAGTATTACGCAGCTCTGGGGAATAATGGAATGAAGGTTCTGTAGAGTCAGTTTAGTAGTCCTCACCATTTTGCGAAAATAATGTATCAATAAATGATGAGGATTTATTTGAGTATAGATATTGTCTGTAAGAGCAATATTTGGTATTTAAACTCGCGCTTTAATCACCGCCAGAATAATAAAGTTATAGCTTGTTTTCGTACTCACGTATCAGATAACCTCGAACGTGGGTGATGTGATACCTAAGATTCCATTTTCCTATAAATGTAAGCTCATTCCTTCATTATTTTCTTACTTAATTCATCAAACTCTAGAGAGAGAAAACTATAGAGAGAAGCTATAGAGAGAAAATTATGCTAGTACAACTTTGCCAGTATTCTTCTATTTCACTACTTCTATATTCATTCTTACCAGTAGTGGGTGTTATTCTTCTTCTCGAAGAGAACTTCGTTATTCCATTCACTATTATTCTGCTGAATAACCCGTAAAAGTGGCATACCCTATACATAACCTCAGATACGCCAGACATACCCTATACTGTGAAACTTTATGTTATTCCATCGCTTATTATTCTGCTTGAATAACCTCAGATACGCTTATAATTCTATACTTGGTGACATTCTTCTATTATTCTCGCTTGAACATCCTGCCTCACAGTGTTTTACACCGACCGGTTCCGCTTTTTATTATTATTCCGCTGAACATCCTCGTCTCGCAGGTTTTACACCTTGACCTCGGTTCCGCCTTTTTATCATTCTCGCCGAATATCCTATTCTGCAGTGTTTTACACCGATCCGGTTCCATCTTTATTATTCGTTGAACATCCTCGCTTGCAGAATTTCAATTCCCGACGTTCCGTTATTATTATTCGCTGAATAACCTCGTGCCTACGCAAGTACCGCATTTACGGTGATTTCTTTTGTTATTCCATTCTTTATTATACCCAAATGTTAAAACTTTGACTTATACTCCATGAAATTAGTAGAATATCCTCGATATTCATGCTTCATCCAAGATCTTTTCATGGAAATATTCTTCCGATCATTCTTGAATTTTACTCATACGTAAATAAAGATTATGTCGACAATTTGACGCTATTAATTCATGGATTAAATAATTTTGAACTTGTTTTATTGAATTATTATGTCATCATCATCATCCTCATGTTATATTATGTTATCTTCGGGTTTACGTAAGCATAGATGAACTTAGTATGATTATGACCGTGGATCATTCCAAGATAATCACGACTCGATATAAATGATGTGACAAAAGTCCTCAAAGTATTCAGTGCAATGCAGTTGATGGATAGTTTTGGTATGATTATGACCAGGTGATTCTAAGATAGTCATTTACCATCGATAATTTGATGAAAATCCTCGACCGTGGTAATACGTGATGATTAGATGTGGTGGTTTATTTATTGTCGAGTCTCAAATGATAAAAATTGATGAAAACCTTTTAAACCTAAAAGATAGTAGATTTTATTCTCTACTCAACTTTTAATGGATCATTTGTTCCGCCGCGTTAAACCGGTTGTTTATTGTATTTTATCGCTTAACACTGTCAAAGGCTAATGATAATTTATTCTCGCATTATCTTAGTCATAATATTTCATCGGGCTAGTTGAGCTCACCTTTCACTGTTTCTTCGTGAAATGAGAACATACCGACGAAGCTCAGGAACGTAAGTAATGGTCCGCAGGATAAGATTAGTAGTCCTCACTATTCTCGGTGAAATAAAGGTGATAATAGTTGTAATGAGGACCTTTTGAGTTTGTATAATATCTAGTGTACAATATTTGTATTCAAACTCACGCTTTATGTCAGATTGTATACCTTACGCTATATTAGTAAGTTGTATTCAATTTATGTACCATGTAAGTGGCGCACCCAAGACGGTGACGATACCTAATTTTGGGGGCGCCACAAATGGTATATCGTAGCTAGGATATGATCCCCTCGCTAAGATGCGAGATAAGAACTAGAGGGGAGAGACGGGAATTCTTCGCTAGTATGACCTACCTAAGTTTATTTGGTATTTAATTGGCTCTACGTAGTAGTATGTTGATAATATGTTGATATGTTAATTAACCCTTGTTTTGTGACAAGTTGTTTGTATTTAGATGTCATCCAAAAGGCCGAGATATAAGAATGAAGCATAACCAGCGAACCATCCAAAACAATGATAAGAAATAGTCACAAACCAAAAGGTAACGACCAACAACACGATAATAATCATACCGTGGCAAATCTACCATCGTAACAATGATAACCATCGGGAGAAATTATCATGCCAATGGTAACCACTTCGTGGTAATCATGGCAAAGATAATAGAAGGGAAAATCAGTAAGAAGAGAAGGTCATTTAGCTCAATTTTGTCGTAAAACCAAAGTCAAGTCCAGTCAGACTATGGCACCAAAGGCGAAATGATACGACAAAACAAAGTCGGTGGTTTTATGAAGAGCATTTTTCACGACTTCAAAAAGCGAAGTAAACCGAACGGGTTAAGACGGGTTAGTTAATTATAAATTCAAACATAAGTCTATACCTTATAAGATACCTGTTCTACCCATTATTTTATCTCTCTGTTATGCTCAACGCTTAAATTTGACTCTAAGAAGTTAGACTTTGACTTATTGGTTGAAACTTCGCTAAGAGGAGCCTTCACATCTCTTACTATTTTTAAATCTTGTTTGATTCAAATAAACACTTTCACGCTACCGCCGATCTTATCTTTTGAAAATATTTGCCTTTTGATGGTATTTTAGAAATCAATTGTTAACTACTCATCATTCTTTTCGTAAAGTTGTTAGCTTTTATATTCATAACCAACCTGTTATAAGCGTAATTCAAAGTAACCAAACCCTAAAGTCAATTATCATTATATCAAGCCATAAGTAAAGAGCCCCGAACCTTTCGTTGTTGACTTCCTTGTGTGGAATGCAATCGCTTTTAATTTCTCTCGTAGGCTTACATCGTGGAATGAAGATGGCAAGTTTATAGGTATCATTGTGAGGTGCTATTCAAAGTTAAGGGATGTGTCACAATTGGTATCAATGTGACGCATCTATCCAAGTCTTGGATGAGAGTCACGCTTTGAATGATATTTCTATTATTAATAAATTTCTTGGACGTATTCTGAAGACTTCTTAGCCTACTTTAGAGCGTGAAATCGAATTTTGTATCGACCCCAAAGACAAAACCCATTTCTTAAACCTCAAATATTTCTTCAACTAAAATGAATAGCTTTACGGGTTTATGATGAAAGTCATAATAAAAGCATTGAACTAATGAAAATCATGGGTATAAGTGGTATTAGTAAGTTTTATGATGAGTTATGTTGGTTAGTATGTGAAAAACATGAAAGTTTTTAGAAATCACAAAGAGTTGAAAATCGATTTTGGTGAAAAACGAATATGAAATTCAATTGACCATATCTCCTATTATATTTTGAATTTTTGAATGTGGTCAAGTCCTAGAGTTAGATCTATGAGTTACCTAACTAATCCAAGTGGAATTACTGGAAAAGGTGTTGTAGATTTTGTGGACTGATTTTAGCAAAGGAGTGCAAAGCTGCAAATTTCGAAAAAGCTTGCGCCCAAAATTTTAGAGGGGCTGTTTCGGCCACTTAAATTATGAGAAAATTCTGGCCTTTTGGGACATGAAAGTATATGGTATAAAGTATCTCCTGTCCAAAATGAGCTCATTCTCGACTTAAAATGAGCAAGTTATGACTATTTCAATATTTAGGTTTTTCCGATTTAAAACGCTATAACCGAGTTCTATAACTCCGACGACCATGAAATTTAAACTAGAAGCTCACGCTAATATGTGTAAGGTCCTGCCAAGATTTGGGAATTTTGGAGTTAAACTTGAGGTAGCTAATTTCTTAAGGAATTAATTAGAAATTGATTTTTGAAAAATAGTAAATGAATTTTAAAAATTCGAGAAAAATATATTTTCATTATGGACTATATTATGCTAAATCCCGTAAAAGAAATATTTTGGGACTGATTTGGTATTTTTCATGAAAATAGTTTAGTTACTTAACATACGAAAGTTAAATATGTTATGTGAAGAACAAAGTTGAAAATAGGATTTTATGGCTAGAGAATCCTATATGTAGTATATGCATATTTTTTTTGAGGGATTTGATAATTGGTGATGATATCTTATGAGTATGGCATTTTGAATGATTAAATGCATTATATGGTAAAGTGTAAACAATTAAGATAAATTGTTTATAAATTTAAGAAGTGATTAAAATATTGTTATAATATTAATGATATTAGATTATGAGATTATTAAGTGATTGATAACATGGGATATTCTTGAACTCCTCGGATAAATTATATTATAAATGTTTAATATTTATCCTTTATCTCATTCGATTGATTCTTTATATCATTATCCTCATGTTTATATTACGTTGAAAAGTCATCCGCTATTCAGAGCATAGATGGACTTCGTATGATTATGACCAGGATTGTTCTAAGATAATCATAACCGTGAATTGAAAAACACAATTGGTATGATTATAATTTGTGGTCGTGATACTAATAACATCAATACATTTATCTTCGCCGAGATAATCATAATTTGAATCGTGAACTAATGAATACACAATTATCTTCGCCGTAAAGTATGGATAATTTGTGGTCGTGATACTAAATGAATACACAATTATCTTCAACGAGTGTATGGATAATTTGTGGTCGATACTAATGAATATACAAATATCTTCGATTAATACACAATTATCTTCGTGATACGAATACACATATTATCTTCGTCATGGATAATTTGTGGTCGTGATACTAATGAATACACAATTATCTTCGTCAGAAATCATAACCGTGAATGGATAATTTGTGGTCGTGATACTAATGAATACACGATTATCTTTCGTCGAAGTATGGATAATTTGTGGTCGGATATTAATGAATACACAATTATCTTCGCCAGTCAGGTATGGATAATTTGTGGTCGTGATATACTAATGAATACACGATTATCTTCGCCGTAGTGTACGGATAATTCGTGGGTCGTGATACTAATGAATATCCTCGGCCCCAGAAGAGTGTGGATGATTCGGCGATATGGATTAATTATCGAGCCGAGTCTCAAAGAATGAAATATTAATTCATGGATGTGGTAAAAGTCATCTTCGTCAGAAAAGTATCGATAGACTTGGTATGATTACGACCAAGGATTATTCTTAGATAATCATGATCAGATTGAAAACACGAATATCCTCGCCAAGAAGTGCATGGATAATTCGTGGTCGTGATACTATTGTCGCTAGTCTCAAAGATTATTTGTTTTATAAATTTGTATATCTTTTAAATATCTTCGTAGTAAAGAAATGAATTGTTAATGAACATTTCGCCGATCACAAAGATGAATTTAATGTTTTCAACGATAAAGGTATTCAAGGTATCTCATCTCTTTATCATACCAGTATCGCAATTCTAATTTCGAGGGCTAAATTTATAAGCGAGGGAGATCAGGAGACCCCGTGATTTTATCAATAAAGATTTAAATTTTGTCGAAAATAATTTTTAATATTATGGTGAATTTGAGATAATATTATAAATAGGGGTAAGATTTATAAATTTTGCAAAAGTATGCAAGTGGTTATATTATATTCGATTGGCTCTGGAATATTCTTGCTTAGCAGGAATATTCGTATAACTACCAATCATCGGTGGACCCTCAATGTAATTATCATTTGATCGAGAAAACGATAAAAATATTTTATCAAATAACTACGAAGTTTTACCGTGGTTACCGCTGAACTACCTTTGTAGAGTAAAAGTACAAAGAATACGGTGGTCGCATAAAGAAGACACCAGATTGATTATCGATGCTTATGTGAGAAGTCACTCACTTGATTCCATTATCACGATTAATAATATGAATTATTATAATGATAATGACGCTTTTGTTTTATTCGTATTATTAACGAATAAAATGTAAACATCTTTTTATATAAAATGTAATACTTTATTAAAGTTATTCTATAAATGTAATATATTATATTTTATTACGATAAATAATCAGATATAAAGCTTTTGCATAAGATGTTTTTGTATAAGATTTTCAGATAAGGTTTGATAAGAAAATGTTTTTTATATAAATAGAATATATTATATTTTATTTAAAAGATTTTTCTTTAAATACGGACCGCCGATTAAAGTAAATCAACTGGACTGCTCATGGATTAGTTACTATGCATTCCATTTTCCTATAAATAAGCTCATTCCTTCATTATTTTCTTCACTTAATTCATCAAACTCTGTAGAGAGAAATTATGTAGAGAAGCTTATAGAGAGAAAATTATGAGAAAGAAGAAGAGTATTCGCTACTTCACTACTTCTATATTCAAATTTTTACTTGTATTATTTCATGGGTGTTATTCTTTCTTCAAAGAGAACTTCATATTCCATTCATTATTATTCTCTTGAATAACTCAGTAAAAGTGGCATACCCTATACATAACCTCGATACGCCAGATACCCTATACTGTGAAACTTTATGTTATTCCATCGCTTATTATTCTCATTGAATAACTCAGATACGCCAGCTTAATTACTATACTTGGTGACATTCTTCTATTATTCTCATGGAACATCCTCGTCTGCGGTGTTTTTACACCTAACCGGTTCCGCTTTTTATTATTCTTCGCTGAACATCCTCGTTCTGGTGGTTTTACAATTCGACCGGTTCCGCTTTTTATCATTCTCGTTGAATATCCTATTCGCGTTTTACACACCTGACCGGTTCCATCTTTATTATTCTCGTTGAACATCCCGCTTGCAGAATTTCACCGACCGTTCCGTTATTATTATTCTCGCTTGAATAACCGCCTATGCGGCACCGCATGCACGGTGATTTCTTTTGTTATTCCATTCTTTATTATACCCAAATTGGTTAAAACTTTGACTTATACTCCATGAAATTAGTAGAATATCCTCGATATTTGCGCTTCATCCAAAGATTCTTTCACGGAAATATTCTTCCCGATCATTCTTGAATTTTACTCACAAAACAAAGATTATGTCGACAATTGGACGCTATTAATTCATGGATTAAAATAATTCTTGAACTTGTTTTATCAATTATTATGTCATCACATCATCCTCATGTTATATTATGTTATCTTCGCTTACGCAGCATAGATGAACTTAGTATGATTACGACTCAGTGATCATTCTAAGATAATCACGACTTGATATAAAAATGATGTGACAAAAGTCCTCAAAGGGTCTTCGTAATGCAAAGGATGGATAGTTTTTGGTATGATTATGACCAGGTGATTTCAGATAGTTTAGTCACGACTATTGATAATTTGATGAAAATCCTCGATCGTGGTACGTGGATGATTAGATATAGAACAGTGGTTTATTTATTTATTAAAAAGAGTCTCAAATGATAAAAATTGATGAAAACCTTTTAAAACCTAAAAGATAGTAGATTTTATTTTCTACTTCGACTTTTTTAATGGATCGTATATTCACCGCAGCTTAAACCGTCAGTTCATCAGTATTTTATCGCTTTAACATCGTCAGAAGGCTAATGATAATTTATTCTCATTATCTTAGTCATAATATTTCATCGGGTTAGAGAGCTCACCCTTTCTTTCACTCGTTTTCTTCGTGAAATGAGAATATAGCCGGACGTAGCCTGGGAACGAAGTAATGGTCCGCAGGATAAGATTTAGTAGTCCTCACTATTCTGCGTAAATAAAGCAGATAATAATTGTAACGAGGACTCAGATAATATCTAGTAGTATTAATATTTGTATTTCGAGCATTCAAACTCAGTATATCATATAAATGATAATATTTGTATTCACCAAACTCACAGCTTATGTATTGTCGATTGTTACACGCTTTTCATGTTTGTATATAAGTAAGTTTGTATTTGAATTTATGTACCACGTAAGTGGCTTACCCAAGATGGGTTGACGATACCTAATTTTGGGGCGGTACACATTAATCTAAATAACACCACATTATTAATTCAATATCACAAGTAAATTAATTTAAAATTTTTATTAATCCTAAATTTCCATTTTAATACAATTATCAATCACGATCGATTATATGAGATAACACTTAATATAAGTTACTAATACATGTTAAATAATAATATACATTCAAATTTGACCACATGCATAAATGATCATCCGTTTCGAAAATCCCTATAATATTTCATTCCTAAAATTCAGCTTAAGGAAGGACCAATTAATTTCCATAATATCAAAATACTAAGATAATATGTCATATATTCGTATATTTTAAATATAACAACATAAGAACAACAACCCATTATACTTTTTAATATAAATGTTATCACGTAAATACGTATTCGTTCATCATTATATTAATGCAATTTACCATTTTCGACACATTCATACAACTTGATTCGCAAACATAAAATAAAATTTGAAAAAGAGATCCAGTAGACATAATCATACTAAATACGAATCTCATGTTATGCTCGCAAACAGCCAACGAAAATTATGAACGCCCCCAAAATAGGTATACATCACCCATTCTCGAAATCGCAAAATACATGGTATGTAAACAACTACAACTTTATTATTACAACAAGAAAACTGTGAGTTTAAATACAAATATTATCTTCTGTATAATATTTATACTCAAATAAATCCTCATCACATTTATTGATACATTATTTTACAAAAATGGTGAGGACTACTAAACAATCCTTTCTAAAACCTTCATTCCATACCCCACTCATTACTCGCTTATATTCTCGCCTCCCGAGAAGAATGGAACAAAAGGAAAAGGGTGAGCTCAACTAGCTCAAGAAAGAATATTATGACTAAGATAATATACAACAAATTATCGTTAGTCTTCAACAGGAAAAATTTAATAGAATACAATAGACAACAAGTTTTAAATCAATATTCGCAATGAAATAATAATTCATAGTAAGAGTTACGTAGAGAATGAAATCTACTATAATCTATGAATTTAAAAGTTCATCATCAATATTTTATCCCTCAGAACATCAATCAATATTCATCTCAAATCAAATATTCATCTTTGCACTATGTGCCAAAGATATTCATCAATCAAATGTTCATCTCAACACTGCTCATCTTTGCACTACAAAGCCAAAGATATTCATCACTTGGTCATGTTCATTTAAACACTGCTCATCTTTGCACTACAAAAGCCAAAGATATTCTTCAGAAATCATTCATCTTTGCACTACAGCCAAAGATATTCAATAATATCATCATTTAAGACCGAGGATGATGAAAATATTTTTAAAGAAATCGAATCCAAAGAAACAAAATGACAAGGATTAAGGATTAATGATTCGTACTTTGTTTTATCCATGTCCAACAATACCTCAAAAATAATCATAGTGGTGTAAAATTCAAGAATGATCAAAACATGGATACAATCAAAGCTAGTATCCGTAATAGATATTTTGGACAAAAAGAAGAAATTTTATTTTTTGGTGAATAAAGCCATACGTGAATAAGTGTCAGATATCGTGAATAAAGGCCGATACGTGAATAAGTAATCTCGACACCAAAAGATAGAAATTCCACAAAAAAATATTTCACGCTTCTCATGAATAAGACTCGTGAATAAGAACTCGTGAATAAGAACTCATGAATAAGAACTCGTGAATAAGAACTCATGAATAGTAACCCCGACATGAAAAAAGTTCCAAATTTGATAAAAACTTCAGATCAATATTTCAAAGATAATGATATCAAGAAATAATATCATTACGAAAAAAATAATATCCCTTACCTCAAAGAATCAAGATTTCCTAAGGAAAGGCTCAAGTGATGTCAATGAAACTTGTAGATCAACAAAAAACTCTCAAAGTATCTAAATACTCACAAAATACGCCAATAATATAGAGAGAAAGAGAGAAAACTTTGTTTCGGTGTGATTTTCAATTCTAACTTAGCCTTCTATTTATAGAAAAATGTTAGCCTACCAAGCAGCACTTCGACCAAGCCACCGATGGCTTTACTCGCTACTATTGCCACCCACCACATTTGAAATAAAATTCAGCACATTTCTTCACCAACCACAAGTGGGGCCCACTCAATTCTAGAATTTTCCACCAAAATCAATTATAACCCTAATTTCCTAATCGACACCTCTTAAAATTCATAACAAATCATTCGTGCATTTTTAATTCGCTCAAAATTTGTGGACATATACTCAACTTATGTATGTATAACATACCCAAAAATTACTATTAATCCAACTATCGGATTAAAAATTATAACCCCATGAATATATCTCAAAACCCCGATTTAATTTTTAATACCTCCAATCTGTAAAATAATCGATAAAACACCTCAACAATAATTTCTTCATTTATAACCACATAAATAAATCCATCATTTATATCCACATAAAATAAATATTTCTTTATCATATGAATCAATAATTAATTATTCACAAATAATATTACGTAATCACAATTATGACAACCAAAGCCGCTCCTCGTGAAAGAGGGGGCTTCCCGATAAGGATTTCTCCTCATCAAGCGCAATTAGGTGACCAAACCTCTCCTCGATGTAACTTTCTAGACATTGCCAATAATGCTATCTAATAATATTATTCAAATAATATGAATTATCGATCCGATAATGGAGATAATGCGCAAAGGACAATTATCAACAACAATAATATAAAATATCAACGCAAAGAATTATCGAATCAATAAAATAAAATATTGAATAAGAATTCACCGTGAAAATTATTGAGTAAAGCCTTCTTCACGTAAGGATCAATAATTCAACAATACTCAGCAATACCGCGTGCTACATCGCAAACCACGCCAGACATCGTATTTTAACCAATTTGCATTCCAACAATTTTAATCAGAATAACTACGCCTGTTATTTTTTAACCAACTTATATTTGTCGCTTTCTTCATCCAATCGCTTTCACATTATGGGCTCATACATGGTCGCTACCGGCAGCATTTAATATTCCCCGACAATTTAATATTCCACGACCAAACTAATATTCCCCGACAAAAAATGAATATTTTATAACCACTTGCTTATTTTGAAATATTTATGATTTAACCCTTAACTATCCACATTAATCAAATCAACCCTTACTATTTCAAAATAATAAATAAAGGAAATTCCTTTTTATTTAAAAAATTTCGGTCTTACAACCTCCCTCCTTATGAAATTTCGTCCTCGAAATCGACGTGACGCATTCTGTGTGTTTCAAAAGGTGAGGATACCTCGCTTTCATTTCCGCTTCCAATTCCTGTGTCATTTCTCTATAAAGCATGATTCCTCCACAAAACTTTAACTTGTGGTATGACCTTTCACACAGTAGGACATGCTCCTTCCTATCCAAGATCTTGACAGTACCTCCTCATACGTTAAGTCTTCTGCTATCTCGTCCTGGCTTTCTAACTCAATAACGTGGTTCGGTCTTTCACATATTTACGAAGTACGATATGTGAAACACATTATGAACACGAGACATACTTTGAGGTAACGCAAGTCTATAGGCTACATTTCCTACTTCGGCCAAGAATTTGAAATGGACCAATAAATCGTGGATCGAGCTTTCCTCTCTTCCCAAATCTTGTAACTCCTTCCATGGAGCAACTCGCAACAATACATGATCCCCACATTAAATTCCACGCCCTTTCGATGAAGATCCGTGATAACTCTTTTGTCGATCTTGAGCCGCTTGTACACGCTTGTCGAATTATTTGGATCTTTTCTTGAGTCATATCGTGATTTCAACTCGGTCCCAACAATGTTCGCTTCACCCACCTCATCCCAACATATCGAGAACGACATTTTCGGCCATATAATGCTTCAATGGAGCCACACCTATACTTGCCTCGATAACTGTTGTTGTAGGAGAATTCCACCAATGGTAAATACTTATCCCAACTGCCTCTTGAAGTCTAGGACACGTAGTCTTAATAAATCTTCAAGAGTTTGAATAGTCCTCTCGATCATCCGTCCGCTTTGGGGATGGTATGTCAACTAAATCGCAAACTGCGCTCATAGTTTTTTGCAAGCTAACCCAAAATCTTGAAGTGAATCTTGGGTCACGATCCAAAACTATGGATACAGTATGCCATGCAACCTCACAATCTCATTTACGCATATACTAGCAAGACGCTCAAGGAATAAGTCTCCAGACGGCAAGAAAAATGAGCAGACTTGGTTAATCTATCAACAATAACCCAAATAGCATTGATGCCTTGAGAAACCGTAGAAGACCCGTAATCGAAATCCATGGTAATGTGTTCCCACTTCCATTCCTAATCTCAAGTGGTTGCAACGGACCTTAGGGTACTAGATGCTCCGCCTTTACACGCTGGCAAGTTAAACACATCGAGATAAACTTTGCAATCTCTCTTCATATTATTCCACCAAAATGTATGTCAAGATCACGATACATTTTAGTACTTCCGTGATGGATCGCAAATGGTGTATCAGTGCTCCATCATAATCTTGTACTTCAAATCGTAGTCGTTAGAACACAAAGTCTAGAGTGGACTCAAGTATTCCTTCTTCATCAATTCTCGCCCTAATAGCTCCTTCAGTACTTTCTTCTTCATACGACGCCGGCCTCCCGGCCGGGCTCGAGCAACCTTAACTTTTTCTATTAAAGTCGGCTCTATGCGATACTTGACATCATCGCACTCGCTCCGATATGATCTTCTACTCAATGCGCCACCACCACGCTCATTTACCAGTGGTGGTATTGAATAGTGTGGTCGTAGTCTTTCAATAGCTCGAGCCAACGTCACCGCCGCATGTTGAGTTCTTTTTCGAGTGAAGAAATATTTAAGGCTTTTTATGGTCCAATATATCTCCACTTTCTCCCCATATAGATAAGTGCCTCCATATCTTTAAATAAAAAACGATCGGGCCGCTAACTCTAGATCATGAGTAGGATAATTCCTCTCATACTCTTTTAGTTGTCGCGAGGCATAGGCTATGACTTTCCCACGCTGCATGAGAACACATCCTAACCCTTTGCCTCAAGCATCATCAGAGATAACAAATCCATCCGAACCAGATGGTATTGTTAGAACAGTGCAAATAAGTCTCCTCTTAAGCTCTTGGAAACTTTTCTCGCATTCTTCGCCCCAAACGAATTTCAGATCCTTCGAAGTTAGTCGAAGTTAATGGAGTAGCGATTCGAGAAAACCCTTCCACTAATCTCCGATAATAACCAAATTAAGCCCAAAAAAGCTACGCATTTCAACCACCGAACTTTGGCTGTTCCTAACTTCAGATTGCTTCAATCTTCACGGATCAATGATACTCCATGTTTTTGACACCACATGCCCAAGAAATGCTACTTCTCAAGCCGTAACTCGCATTTCTTCAATTTGGCATATAGTTGGTTTTCACGAAGCCTTTTGAGTACCAAATTTCAAATGGTGCTCATGATCTTCACGACTTTTGGAATATATAAGGATGTCATCAATAAAGACAACAACGAACCGATCCAAATATTCCTTGAATACTCGGCTCATCATATCCATGAAAGTCAGCAGGAGCATTAGTTAGTCCGAAAGACATGACTAAGAATTCATAATGCCCATACCGAAGTTCTCAGGCGCGTCTTTGGAATATCCTCGCCTAATTTTCAAATTGATGATATCCGTAATCTAAGATCGATTTTTGAAAAGAATTGTGCCCTCAGAATCGGTCAAACAAGTCATCAATACGAGGTAGAGGATACCTATTCTTGATGGTGACATGGTTCAATTCCCCGATAGTCAATACAAAGTCGATACTCCCGCTCTTTCTTCTTTACAAATAAAACAGAGCACCCCAAGGAGATGTACTAGATCGAATGAAACCGATGTCCAACAATTCCTCGAGTTGGACCTTTAACTCCCGGGGTTCAATAGAGCCATTCGATATGGGTTTTAGAAATGGGCTTTGTATCCAGTTCAAGATCAATAAAGAATTCAACTTCACGCTCGGGGTAGACCGGAAGTTCTTCAGAAATACGTCAGAAAGTCAATAACAACAGAATATTATTCAAATTTGACGTGTCTTTATTCAAATCCATAACATGGGCTAAGAAAGCTTGACATCCGCTTTTCAATAAACGAATAGCTTTTATGATTAGATATGATAAAGTGATTGATTTTAATGGTTTAGTTGCTTGAATTGCATAACAGTCAAGTTAGAATATGAAAACTAACAACCTTACGAAAACAATCAATTTTGGCATGATGAGTAGTTAACCAATCAATCCCTAAAATCACATCAAAAGCAAGTATCTTTAAAGAGATAAGGTCAATGTAAGGTAATGGTGCCAACTTGAATCAAACAAGATTTATAAACAAAGGATGTGATGAAAGTTTCTCCTAACTGAGTTTCCACAGATAGGTCAAAGTCTAATTTCTCCTGAGTCAAGTTTAAACGCTGAGCACACGCAGGAGAGATAAATGAATGGGTAAAGACCCAGATCAAGTAAGGTATAAACTTCGCAAGAATTTATAAATAGCTTACCCGTGATCACCTCGCTTGGTTCCTCGATTATGACCAACCACAACAAACGCCTTCTTCCCTAATCGCTGACTTTTTTTTCTCGATGTTTTGAGTCACCGTCCCCACTGAACTAGGTTTCGCTAACCGCATAATCTCGAAAGCGATATGTCCTTCCTTTCCACAACTATAGCATACCTTGAACTGCTAGGGCGCTTTGACCGATATGTCCTCTTTTTCCGTGATTTGTAAGATACGACGTGGTGGTCGTTTCTCCCTTAGAACCGCTTGTCACGCAAGACTGCTGCCTTTCACATAGTCGTTGTTAAATCTCTCTTTTTAAAATCTCCTCCCGACTCGCTTTCTTCGCTTTTCACGACTCATGATTACCACCAGAGTGGTTACCATTTCGTCCGCCCGCTCTTTTTCTCCGCAGTTATCATTATTCGCTGACTCGCCATCTCGGTACGATCCTCGTTATGGTCCTCACCGACCGTATTTCGTATCTCGCCTAATAATTGAGCCCTCACTTACAACATCCGAATAAAGAGAAAGTTTATGAGAAATGAGATATCGACGATGCCGGGTTTCAAACCTCTAAGAAACATCCGCGCATATATGCTCATCATTCTCCACCAAATGAGGTGCAAACTCGGATAACTCGCAAACTTTGCCTCGCATCGAGACACCGCCATGTTGTTTTGTTCCAATCGATGAACTCCACTTCCTTCATATGACGAACACTTTCGTGAAAGTATTTGTCATTAAATAGTCTCTCAAACGCTTCCCAAGACATGCCGAAAGCGGTACCGATGGGTACGCTTCACGCACTCCCACCAAGAGAGTCCGGCTTCGCCACTTAAACATAAAAGGTGGCGAATGGAACCTTCTTCGCTTCCTCCGCATCCCAAGACATCGAATATCTTGGTAATTTGTTTGACCCATGTTTCCGCCATGATCGGATCCGGCTTTCCTTAAATTCGTGGTCCCAACTTTTGAATCGCTTGGGTCGCGATAACCCGTGAATTGCTATCATTTCCTCCTCAGATTTTGAACACGAAGTCTCCTCGTCTCGATTTTGCATGAATCGCAAAAAGCTTCTAAACATCCCCTCGCTCATCATCTCGCTTTCACAGTGTTGTTCACAGAGGAACATTGCCACTGCTGCAGACGCTCTCCCTCGCAGGAAGTACAGCATCTCCACTGGTCTCATTTACTCCATCATAATATTCTCAAATGACATTCTCAAATATCGCTATAAAACAAGGGTTAATTAAGGAAATCAATATATCACATAATATCCCTATATACCGACCAACTAACAAATAAGCTTAGTAGACACACTAGCGAAGGATTTACTCGCCTCCCTCCTAGTTCTATTCCCCGATCTCCGCCAGAGATCATATCCCTAAGCTCGATACCAACCATGACGCCCCCAAAATAGGTATACATCACACCCATTCCGAAATTGTCACATGGTATGTAAACAACTACATCTTTATTATTACAACAAGAAACTGTGAGTTTAAATACAAATATTATCTTCTGCATAATATTTATACTCAAATAAATCCTCATCACATTTATCGATACATTATTTTACAAAAATGGTGAGGACTACTAAACAATCCTTTCTAAATCCTTCATTCCATACCCCGACTGCATTTCGCTATATTCTCGCCTCCCGAGAAAGAATGGAACAAAAAGGAAAAGGGTGAGCTCAACTAGCTCAAGAAGAAGAATATTACGACTAAGATAATATACAACAAATTATCGTTAGTCTTCAACAGGAAAAATTTAATGTAATACAATAGACAACAAGTTTCAGATCAATATTCGCAGCTGAAATAATAATTCATAGAAGAGTTACGTAGAGAATGAAATCTACTATAATCTATGAATTTAATAAATTCATCATCAATATTTTATCCCCAGAACATCAATCAATATTCATCTCAAATCAAATATTCATCTTTGCACTACAGTGCCAAAGATATTCATCAATCCATCATGTTCATCTCAACACTGCTCATCTTTGCACTACAAAATAAAGATATTCATCATTAATCATGTTCATTTAAACACTGCTCATCTTTGCACTACAGCCAAAGATATTCTTCAAATCATTCATCTTTGCACTACAGCCAAAGATATTCAATAATATCATCATTTAAGACCGAGGATGATGAAAAATATTTTAAAGAAACGAATCCAAAGGAAACAAAATGACAAGGATTAAGGATTAATGATTCACTTTTTGTTTTATCCATGTCCAACAATACCTCAAAAATAATCATAAGTGGTGTAAAATTCAAGAATGATCAAAACACGGATACAATCAAAGCTAGTATCCGCATAGATATTTTGACAAAAAAGAAAAATTTCATTTTTGGTGAATAGTGCCGATATCGTGAATAATAGGTCAGATACGTGAATAAAGGCCGATATCGTGAATAAGAACTCCGACACCAAAAGATAGAAATTCCACAAAAAAATATTTTCACGCTTCATTTAATAGTACTGTGAATAAGAATCGTGAATAAGAACTCATGAATAAGAACTCGTGAATAAGAACTCATGAATAGTAACCCCGATATGAAAAAGTTCCAAATTTGATAAAAACTTCGTGATCAACATTTCAAAGATAATGATATCAAGAAATAATATCATTACGAAAAAAAATAATATCCCTTACCTCAAAGAATCAAGATTTCTAAGAAAGGCTCAAGTGATGCCGAATGAAACTTGATCTAATAAAGAACTCTCAAAGTATCTAAATACTCACAAAATACGCCAATAATATAGTAGAGAGAGAGAGAAACTTTGTTTCGTGTGATTTTCAATTCTAACTTAGCCTCTATTTATAGGAAAAATGTTAGCCGCCAAGGCACTTGACTTGACTCACACCGATGGCTTTACTCGCTACTATTGCCACCCACCACATTTGAAATAAAATTCAGCACATTTCTTCACCAACCACAAGTGGGGCCCACTCAATTCTAGAATTTTCCACCAAAATCAATTATAACCCTAATTTCCTAATCGACACCTCTTAAAATTCATAACAAATCATTCGTGCATTTTTAATCTGCTCAAAATTTGTGGACATATACTCAACTTATGTATGTATAACATACCCAAAAATTACCATTAATCCAACTATTTGATTAAAAAATTATAATCCCGCAATATATCTCAAAACCCCGATTTAATTTTTAATACCTCCAACTGTAAAATAATCGATAAAACACCTCAACAATAATTTCTTCATTTATAACCACATAAATAAATCCATCATTTATATCCACATAAAATAAATATTTCTTTATCATATGAATCAATAATTAATTATTCACAAATAATATTACGTAATCACAATTATGACAACCAAAGCCGCTCCTCAGAAAAGAGGGGCTTCCGATAAGGATTTCTCCTCATCACGCAAGCAATTAGGTGACCAAACCTCTCCTCGATGTAACTTTCTAGACATTGCCAATAATGCTATCTAATAATATTATTCAAATAATATGAATTATTGATCCGATAATGGAGATAATGTGCAAAGTGACAATTATCGAACAACAATAATATAAAATATCAACGCAAAGAATTATCGAATCAATAAAATAAAATATTGAACAAGAATTCACCGTGAAAATTATCGAGTAAGGCCTTCTTACGTAAGGATCAATAATTCAATAATATCTGCGTAATACCGCAAGCTTCTTCGGCAACCACGCCAGACATCAGATTTTAACCACCGGGTATTCCAATGCCTTTAATTAGAATAACTACGCCGTTATTTTTAACCAACTTATATTTATCGCTTTCTTCATCCAATCGCTTCCGCACATGGGGCTCCACACATGGTCACGCTACTGGTCGCATTTAATATTCCTCGACAAGCATTTAATATTCCACGACCAAACGAATATTCCCCGACAAAATGAATATTTTATAACCACTTCTTATTTTTGAAATATTTATGATTTAACCCTTAACTATCCTCATTAATCAAATCAACCCTTACTATTTCAAAATAATAAATAAAGGAAATTCCTTTTATTTAAAAAATTTCGGGTCTTACAATTACTTATTATGATTACAATCCGCATAATCCTCGGTCATAATCATACCAAGTCCATCTATGCACTACAGGCCGTAGATGACTTTCAACATAATATAAACATGAGGATGATGACAATGATATAAGAATTCAATTAAACAAGTTCAAGAATTAATTTGTCCAGAACCAATAACGCCCAAATTGTCAACATGATACTTCTTTGTAGAATAAAATTCAAGAATGCTCGAGAAGAATATATCCATGAAAAATACCGGACGAAGCACAAATATCGAGGATATTCCACTAATTTCATGGAGTATAGAAGTCAAAATTTTAATCAATCGAGTATAATACCAAATGGAATAACAAAAGCTATCACCATGCATGCGGTACTTGCATGATTTGGTTATTCCAATGAGAATAATAATAACGGAACCAGTCGTGAAATTCACAAGATAGGATGTTCCAACGAGAATAATAAATGCGAATAATAAATGATGGAACCAGTCCCATATACTTATGATGAGATATTCCGCGGAAATAATAATAAAGACGGAATAATAAAAAATGGAACTAGGTCCCACAGATAAGATGCACGTGATATTCCGGCGAATAATAAAGATGTAATCAGTCCGACGTAAAAGCATGCATGTATGTATATTTCAACGAATAGTAAAGACGGAATAATAGAAGAATGTCACAAGTATAAGGTAGATCAGCGTGTCAAGTTATTCCAATGAACAATAAAGAAATGGAATAATGTAAGTTCGCTTCTTGAATACAAAAGAATAATATCCCTTCACCGTAAAATAATACTTCATATAAAAGTAGTGAAGTAGCGAGAAAATTTTTCTTTTAACTCTCTATAGTCTCTCTCTATAGTTTCCTCTCTGTAGTTGAAAGGAATTCCTAAGAAAATAATGAAGGAATGAAACACATTTATAGGGAAAATGGAATGCATAAGAATTAATCCATTTAACTAGTCCGGATTGATTTACTTTAATCGACGATCCCGTATTTAAGGAAAAATCTTTTAAATAAAATATAATATATTCTATTTATATAAAAAGATTTTTACTATGCAAACACTATCTTGGACACTATGCAAACACTATGCATAATAAAATATAATATATTTTATTTATAGAATAACTTTAATAAAGTATTCTATTTTATATAAAAAGATTTTACTATACAAAACACTACACGTAATAGAATATAATATATTCTATTTATAGAATAACTTTAATAAAGTATTCTATTTTATATAAAAAGATGTTTCTATTTTATTACGCGAATAAAACATTACTTCTAAATCAACAATAATTGAATCAAATAATGCGAGATACTTGTCTGTGAACTATTGTAGCGAATAATTGAACAAAAGCGAGTGACTTCTCACATAAATATCAATAATCAATACCGGTGAAGCTACTTGTGCAACAACGCCATTCATCAGTCTTTTACTAAGGAGTAGTTCAACAAGATCAACCAAAAACTTCCGCCGTTATTTTCAATAAAATATTTTTGTCGTTTTCTCAATCCGATAATAATTACATTTGTGGGGTCCACCAATGATTGTCTTGTCGTCATCGAATATTTCCTGCTTAAAACGAATATTCCCCATCAATCGAATATAATATGACAACTTGCATACTTTGCAAAATTTATAAATATTACCCACAACTATAATATTATCTCAAATTCACACCATAATATAAAAATTATTTCGAGAAAATTAATTCTTTATTCATAAAATCTGGGGTTTCACAATATAGGTCCGAAGTGCTACATGCCGTAAGCCCATAGGCCCGCAAAGCAACAATATCAATAACGCGCAGCCCAAAAAAACAACTTAACAATAATCTTAACTTAAAACCCAACAATACATATATTTTAAATCAATCCAAATGAAATACTAATAAATACCACATACAAATAATGGAGACGCAGCTCCTCGAAACTAAGAGTTTTATCAAAATTCATCAACAAAAGAAAAAAACATCTAAAACTAAACTCAAAAATTTATTCAAACGTGATCAAATAAGTCTTTCACTTTCAACGATAGGACCTGTAAAAATCTGTAAGGGGGTGAGCGATGAAGCCCAGCAAGTAGCAATCCTCTCTATCTAGCCGAATCAAGTACAATTTGTAAAATACTTTTTCGAAATAATTTTTTGTTCAATAACAATAGTACAAAAGCTTTCAAAAACTAAACAATTCAAAATAATTTCAATGTATATTATATCTCTTTTAATCCACGACCTTAGCGACTAAGGTTACAATAGCCTAATAATATGGCCCAAAAGTTCGATAACGTTATGATCGCACCTTACTAAGGTATCTATAAAAATGCACGCTCCCAAGAAGGCATCTAAAAAAGGTGCGCTTTAAGTAGGTCTATTTCAAAATCATATAATATCATTCACAGGTTCAAAATAAATACTTGATCTGAATTTTGAAATAAAAGAACATAACAATTTAATTTAAATGGAAGCCTTAAATAAAAAAAAATAATGAATTTTGAAACTGTACATTTAGGCATCCGAATAATTAATAAGACATACTTAAATGTAACGATAATCTTAAAAACACTAAATAGTTTGGAAAACCACTTACTTGATATTGCGAAACACGAAATTAAAAGTGAACTAATTTTTTGAGTTTTCTTATTTTCTTCTCTCTACTCGCAAGATCTTTCTCAAATAAATAGTTTTACGTTCTTTCTTTTCTTTCTAGTTGTTTAAATATATGTAATTCCTTTGAAAAATAGGTTATTAAGTAAAAGAGTCATTTTAAAATTAAAATTTGTTACTGTATAACCGACTTATCCTAATAGGTTTTAGATATGTATAAATAATTATTAGTTACACTTTTATTATTTAATTATATTATTTTATTATCTTTTATCTTTATTTTTTAAACCGGATATTACAAATACTCTTTAATTACTCCGTGGTCTCCAAATCATTTTATCATTGTAATTAATCAACAGACGAAGGGCATATCAGTCCTACCATCAAATCGCCAAAACTGAAAAGATTCCTATCTGGCTATCTTCCCTCACTTCCTCTTCGCTCTTCAGCCAAGCAACGTCAGAGAACTGCTGTCACCACTTTCTCCTACACATACAAATCCTCACACTTCCACAGTTCTACTCCCAATTTCCCTTCTGCAATAAGCCCTACCTTCCGGCGAGTTTACTGCCGGCAATTTTGACATGACCCGAACCCATTTTGGTCGGAAATCGGAATCCGAAGACGAAACCCGAAATCAACCATCCACAGGAATGAGACTCATTGTGCCCTTACAAGGAATAGTGCATGGCAGAGGTGGCATAATATTGGGCTCATTAATCCCTTGTGCTCTATTCTATTTTCTTCAGTTCTACCTCAAACGGCACCGTTCCCCTCCTTCTAATCCTCCGTCGCCGTCTGCTTCTTCATCGAACCTCGCCGACTTGCCCCGTTCGTCTTCCCGGTCTAATTTAGCTTCGCGTGGGTCAATCGGCCGTGCCCACGTGTCATCTAGGGCCAGCTCAATTGCAAAACCGGATGATTCGCCGTATTACATTGGAATTGACAGGGCACGAGCGAATCCGTTTCACAAATTGGATAACCCAGAAGGTATCATTGATCTCGGAATCGCCGAAAATAAGGTATGAATCTTTCCCTTGTCATATATAGATATTGCCTTTTTTATTTTTGTAAATTGTACTTTAAGACATCCATATTTTGGCAAAATATTCTAATACATGATTATAACTCAATATTAAATCAGAAATATGTGTAATTTTAGTGTAACCAAACACTCAAAATTTGATTAGTTTAGATTTTTGTTTGGTGGTTGTAGTTATCCTTGGATTTGATTGAGAATTGGCTTTCTCAAAATTCGAATGATTCCATATTGCGAGGAGGCTTGAGTATCAGTGGTATTGCTACCTACCGGCCATTTGATGGACTGACAGATTTGAAAGTGGTAATGTTTTGATATTTGTTCTTGAATATCATAGTTCAATTATATTGATTTTATGAGTTTGATTTCTAGTCTAACGTGGTAGTTATAATTGTAGGAATTATTTTGTCAGTGTGATTTTGCTTTTAAGGGGTTTAGGTTTATGTTCTATTGAAAAATATTTTTGTCTTCTTACTAAACAATAGTGTTAGTTGATAGGCCACGATCTCCATTGGTAGCCATTCTTTACTTATTAAAGATACTGTGGCATCTACGGATTAAAGTTAATAACATTGTCAAAAAATACTATATCCTCATTTAAATTAACTTAGTGAGGTATGTGTTCATTTATGTAATGTGATTAATAGGCTTGTGTTTGATCATCTATGAACTCTTCAAGTGATGAACAATCTATTTACACATTGATGCATCTGGATGTTTTATGAGAGAAGTGTGTAATTTGTTGTTGTTTGTAGATATGTACCTTAACTTGGCATTATCAAATATATCACTGAATGAAGAAGCAGCAACATGAGCTACAATTTCAGTGATAAGCTCGCTTGATATAGAGAAAGGATGGAACCTTAGGCCTTTTGTTTTTGGTTTCACATGAATATGAGAGGGAGCGAGAGATAGAGAGAATTAATTTAGAGCTGCAAACTACAATCACTAAGAGATCAAGTTCTTAAATTGCCTTGAATTGAACAGAATGCCAAAAGTCAATTCATGTAAAAGGCTCCAGTTTGATGGATAATTCGTTGTTGATTTGAGTTGGACGTAGTGGCAATTAATGGTTATGGTTTTTCTAGATTCCTTTCCAGTAATCTTTATAGGTTCCTATTTTCACTTTACCTTTCTTAAAACTTGATCTATAAACTATATCATTGTTTCAGTGTGTGAAAATGGCCAGCTAGTTATTTTTGAATCTATTCTGTAGGCCATGGCAGGTTTTATGTCTCATGTCATGGGAAGAACAGTATCATTCAACCCATCACAACT
Organism: Panax quinquefolius; assembly: GCA_020205615.1. Lineage (NCBI taxonomy): Eukaryota > Viridiplantae > Streptophyta > Magnoliopsida > Apiales > Araliaceae > Panax > Panax quinquefolius. The sequence continues at coordinate 394,720 of JAINUW010000535.1, read as the reverse complement.
AGTATTAACATCTGGCTTAACCTGCAGTTGAAATACTATGTTTCTGTTTGGCGGACCAAGGAACACATTTCTTGTTCCTGCACCATATTACCCTGGGTAATGCTTATGCCTGTAAATTTTAAGATATTCTTTCATACCTGTCAATTTAGCTACAAATTTAATCACGTCATTTCATACTTGGGAATCTATTTATTTATGAATTTTTTTTATCGAACTTATAATCAGAAAAGCATTCTGCAGGTTTGATAGGGATATCAGATGGAGGACGGGTGTGGAGTTAATACCCATTCACTGTCGTAGCTCTGACAACTTCACTTTCAGTATCACTGCTCTTGATCAAGCATTCACTCAGGCAAGAAAGCGAGGGCAAAAGTCCATGAGGATTTTGATTTCAAACCCTTCTAACCCCGTTGAGAATCTACTAACTAGAGACACTATACAGTCTCTTAGCATTTGCCAGAGAGAAAAACATTCATATTATATCAGATGAAGTATTTGCAGGGTCTATCTATGGAAATGAGGAGTTTGTAAGCATGGCAGAAATTCTCGAGTCAGAAGATTCTGATAAGGACAGGGTTCATATAATATACGGTCTGTCCAAAGACTTGTCTCTTCCAGGCTATAGAGTAGGGATTTTATATTCCTTCAACGAGAATGTTTTGGCTGCTTCTAAAAGGTTGACAAGATTTTGTTCAATTTCAACTCCAACCCAGCAGCTACTGATTTCAATGCTTTCAGATACAAAGTTCACCCAGGATTATATTGAGCTCAATAGAGAAAGGATAAGGAAAATGTATAATTTTTTGTGGCTGGATTGAAACAATTGGGGATTGAGTGCACAAAGAGCAGTGGAGGTTTATACTGTTGGGTTGATATGAGTGGATTAATCCGCCCTTATAATGAGAAAGGGAGCTTGAACTTTGGGATAAACTCATAAATATAGCTAAGATCAATGCAACTCCGGGTTCAGCTTGCCACTGCATTGAACCTGGATGGTTCAGGTGTTGTTTCACTACATTACATGAAAAGGATATTCCTATTGTTATAGACAGGATACGTAAAGTTGTTGAAACCTGTAAATCTCCCAATGAACAGTCGTGAATATACTGAACTATTTATTTCATTGGATTGAATACTGTTTGTTTTTTTTTTGGCTAAATGGATTGAATAGTGTTGGCTTTGCTTTAAAAGAAAACACATACAGTGCATGATTAACACTGATCTGCTTTGGATTGGAGAAGTTCCAATCTATCTGTCTCGAGGTTCTTACATAATTTCGAAAGTTAATTGCATTAGGGAACTCATATTTTTGACATGTTCGTGTTTCAGAAGTGAAAATAAATTTGATCTAAATAGAGCAATTTGACGGAGACATCTGATTTGGAGTTGCATCAACTGAAAGTGCCAAGGGCTTTCCCTAGGTCGGCTTTAGTTGCAGCTGCCTCTTCCACTTCCCCTGTAATCCTTTGATTTTGTCTCTACTTCCAACTATGCAGCATCCAAGCGCACTTCTCTGCATAAATTCCTGCCAGTGGGATGATGAGGCAAGAGTAGATCTATTTTCTTGTGAAAATATAGTAGAGGACTAGGTTCTTGTGATTTCATTATCATTCACGGCATTATGATGTATAAAGAAACTGAAGGAAATGTAATTGCTATTTTGTTTTGTTGAAAAGAGATTTATCTACTGTTCATGCATTATGCTATCAAGTTAAGTGTGAAGACTATTATTGTTTATGTTACTAAACAAGCCATGATAAATAACTGGGGGAAAAAACACCGTGGTAAAGAATTGAGAATTACCACAGAGAGATTCTGGTCCCGCATTAGAACAGCTTTTCCGTGGTAGCTTCTTCTTCGGCTCATTAGTATCAGCTCTCCAAGTGTTAATGGCCTCTTTACTGCAAGGCTGCAGTTACTTTCACGATCCAAATCCTTACTGGGTATTACCATCTGTGGAGTAAGAGTATTCTTTTCTGAGCATCCAACCTTTTCGAGGAAACTTGACTTGGGCGATAACAATGGAAAGAGACGTTCCAAGAAAGGTGCTCCAACTAGGCTCGTGGTTCCTGTTGCATAGCTGCTTGTGCTACTGTCACTATCAGAAGGCGCTTGTGGCTGGGCGCTTTTACTATCCAACAGAAAATTTTCCTGCACTGGAATAGCATTGGAAATTGCTGCAGTTGGTAGTATTAGGCGATTGGCTACAAGAGACGGAGCAGAACTAAAGGAGTCGTCTGTTTCAAAACCCCATGCATCAAGGTATGACTCAAACATTTCATCTTCTTCACCATCACCATCACATTCGTAGTCATTATCATCATCATCAATAGCAGAAGCAACATCCCATTTATCATCATTTTCTTGAGAATAGACTGTAGGTGAGTGGGAATTTAGTAGCATAGGTGGTGGTAGGAGTAGCAATTGCAACTCTTGTGGTGCTGGTGGGAAGCAAGGAAGCGGCTTTCCAGGTATTTCTTCCCATTTGAATGGAACCGAGGCAACAAGCTTGATTGGAGGTGTTGCAATTGGATGAACCGCTGTAACGGGGCTTGGCTTCCAGTCTGTTTTTGGTGTACCTGGTTTTTCTTCCCAAAGAAATGGAACGGAAACTGGCTGTTTGATTCGCTTCCTGTTTGAATATTGGGACAAATACTCTTTCTCTACCATTGTGATTTGTGGAGTAGATTCTTTTAACTTGAACTGTGCATATACATATTTTAGAACATATATATAATTGGGGGAGAAAGTGGGTTAGAAACGCTTGCTTTTAGTTCTAAATGCCAACTGCACCATTCATTCATATGCCTTGAAGATTAGAGGCTCACCTGCTCTTTTGATCTTCTTTGTTGGTAGAAGAAGAAGAACATCACCTTTCAATAAGAAACCTTTGCAGTAGCTATTATGGGTTTGTAACTAATCCATAATCTACATGGGTTGTCCTCTTTTAGCAACAGGTGTTTGTCATGCCTAAGACTCTATTGTCAATGCGCTTTGTTTTTGGAGTGGGTGGAAAGAGGTATTTTAGACCTCAAGGATACCTTAATCAAAACTTTTGACAAAAGAAATTTTACTTTCCTCTCTTGACAAGCGAGGATTATGCCCAACTGTTTGTATATGGAATTGGGTACTGCCAAGGAAGGAAATATAATGAAAAGAAAAGGACAAATAGAAAACTCCTGTTACTGAATATAAAGGCTGAAGTCTTTGTTTGTTTACATCCGATTGATTTCTTAATGGACCGCTCTTATTCGCTAAGAAGCGTAATCTTTGTTTGTTTTGTTTTTGTTAACTCGAATGCCTCTTAATCCAGTAAAGCGAGAAAATGAAATTTTAATAATTAAGAGGTACCTCTTAATGAATTTTTTTTTGCTAATTTTTTATATATAAATATATTAAACAATATTATGCACTTATTTTTATTAAATTGAATATTTAAAATTATTAAATAAAAATTTACCCTTTAAAATGGTAAAATAGTGTCATTAAGAGACAACTTACTTTTTAGTTATCAAACAATTTTTATATTGCACCTCATAACCATTCGAGGATGATCTAATTTATTAAGACATCATAATCATTCATATTTTAATTTTCGATTTATCAAACACAACCTAAGGTGCTCTCTTCGGGAACAAGAGGCTTGGACTGAGCACACAAAGCGAAGCTGGACCTTACTCGTTGGCATTTTGTGCATCTCGGGAGCTTTAAAAAATAGGGTCCTTTACATAAGTATACAACAAATAGAAAAAGTAATTCTGAAAAGTTCATCAACTAAATAATTACAAAAAGAATGTAATTATTACAAAAATAGTACAATTCACATTAATAAGGAAACCTAAAATCAAGGATAACTAATAATTCAAATTCAAATTCAAATCTTGTCTCTAACAACAATTTCAAATCCATGTTTCAAAATTCAAATCAAAATGAGAAAATTAAAATAAAAAATTATGAAGGAGCTAATGTTCATCATCCTCCTCTCTCACCATTCTTACGCACGCATTATTATCGCCATGCATGTCATGGCAATAGAGTTGCTATTCTCAATTTCTTTTGATGATTTGGTTACCCACAAAATTGAAATGGTTACCTTTATACTAATTTTGACTAAGAATTGCATCACATTTAAAATAAAATTGGTAATCAAATAAAACCGAATTGGTTACCTTATCAAATGGTTTAATAACCAACTATATGAAATTTGGTTACCAATTGCATCATATCCAAAATAAATTAATAACCTAATAAACTAAATTGGTTACCTTATCTAAGATTTAGTAACTTAATCGCATAAATTTTGATTACTAACCGCATCACATTCAAAGTATATTAGTAAACTAATAAAATCAATTGTTTACCTTATCAAATGATTTGGTAACCAACTACATGAAAGGGGAGGAGGGAGAGGGAGGGGTGGGAGGAGGGGGGCGGAGGTGGAGGCGGGAGGAGGCGGGAGGAAAGGGAGGAGGAGGGGAGGAAAGGAGGAGGGAGGGAGGAAAGGGAGGAAGGAGGGAGGAGGAGGCGGAGGAGGTGGGGAGGGAGGAGGGAGGAGGGAGGAGGCGGGAAGAAAGGGAGGGGTGGGGAGGAGTGGCGGGGAGGAGGTGGAGGCGGGAGTAGGGAGGAGGAGGAGGGAGGCGGGAGGAGGAAGGAGGCGGAGGAGGAGGAGGAGGAGGTGGAGGAGGAGGCGGGAGGTGGGAGGGTTTGGTTATATATATATATATACTGATAGTTATTATAGATGAATGAGAGAGAGAAGTTATGGGTATAACTAATCCATAAATTAATGAATCCTAATTGAATATTAATTCCTTAAATTAAGGAATCCTAAATGCACTAGAATTATAAATAAATATGGTAGTGTATTAGTTGTGTAAAAAGTTTTATGAGGGCACTTTTATTATAATTTTTTTAAAAATGTAATAGAATATGTAAATCAAAACAATTAGTATTATGCCAAATTTGTTACTCCTCCATTTTTTAATATAAATTGATTTAGAGTTGTGCATAAATATTAAATAAATAATTATAAAGTATTAAATATAATATCAATTGTTTATATTGGTTTCGTATTGAAAAAAGATTGTGTTATTTATTGGACAAAATAGTGAGAACCAAAGTTATATTTAATACTTGAGTTAATATTAGAAACTAAACAATTAATACTTACTTGAAATTCTCAAACGACTTATATTAAGGAACGGAGAGAGTATTAAAAGTATAATTACGTCCATACTTATGCAATTTGGAGATTATACACTTATGAGGAGAAAGAATAAATAAATAAAGTAAATTTATGATATAATTGTCTTGGAAAAGAACATATTTCAATTATTCTGATGCAACAAATTTTTTTAAAAACAGTAGATAATTTAGGATGGAGGGATTATAAAGCTCCGATAGCAGCCGAACGATCCATGGATATATAAGTTGAAATACAGCGAAAGGCTTTATCAGCAGCAGGGTTCAGTGAACAATCGCATGGGCCTCTAAGAAGACTTCTGAAGTACCCTTCCACTAGCCCAAAAAGGAAAAAGACATACCTGAAACCCAACTTATGCATACTAGTATTCCTGGTACACACTTTGTCTGTAATTAAAAATTATTTTTAAAGAAATATAATTGGGGTTCATAAACCTTTATGGATAGAGAGAAAATAAAAGTTTTTGAGTTTAAAAATTAACCACTTAGATCTTTTAAAAGGTAAATTTGGATGTTAAAAAGGTTTTATGAAATTATTTACACTAAAAGAAATTGTCAATTTTCTTCTCTTGCTTTAGAAATTAGTAGATAAGAACAATTAAGATATGTTTTTATTGGTATTACTAAAGAGTGATTCGATTCGAGGTCAATTAGATAAAGAAAAGCCCAATAAAAAGAGAGTTAAAAACTTAAAATCAGTACACTGAAAGTGTATATACAAATGATATTAAGATTATGACAAGTTATTAAAATAAAAATAATGATATTCAACCTAAATAATTTATTAATGAGGTGTTGATTATGTTTATATTGAGTGTGCATAAAATTTTAATTCATAACCAAATACATTAATATGAAGGAGTATATCCAAATACATAATTTTATTTTTTTTAAACATACTAAAATGTGACACTCGATTCCAAGACACATTTTAATATTGAAGATTGCCAATGATTATGAAGAATTATCTTTTGCAGAAAAAGGAAAGAAATTAGAAGTTAAACCAGTACTTAATCTCTGTTAGTAATAAAGAAGACCACATCATTTGAGTTTAGTAGAATGGTCCCACTTTCATAAACTAGTTAGATCATCAATTTAATACATTACTCCACAATAAAATACTCCAATGATTAGGTACGTGGTCGTTACTTCGCCCTACATATTGTAATTATATATAGAGAGAGAGTAACCGTTTTACTAGTGCTAGTAATTATGTTTGGATGACAATGATAATTAAAGAAGGATTTGATGAGAATAATATGATTAGTTGTTGATATGACCCATCATTACAAAGCAACTACTTCTAGTTGGTGGATGTATCATTTATTTATTTTTTAAAATAAAATGATTGAAATATACTAAAATCAAAATTATAATATGTTGAAGAACATTTATTTTGAACTTCAAAATATCTTAAAATTGACATTATAAAATTAATATTAATTTTATAATTTAAAATTAATAAAAAATATATATATATATATATATATATATATATTATATGAGGACCGATCCATAACAAACGTTATAAGATGTTGGATAAACTAAAATACAAAGGATTGCTAAACCAAAGTAATTTGAGTGAAAGTGCTATATAATATTATTATTGACTCAAAGTCTCACTTAAATAGGAATACAGAAAAGCGAAGCGAAAGGTAAAAATAAGTAAAGGACATCCCACGTTCAACAACTCGTTTAACAACTCCTAGACTTGTGAGATACTCCTATAGAGCAGTCAAGCAACAAACAAATTCCTATTAAATAGGAATTATTAGAAAAACAACTACCAGACTAAAGACTTTAACACCTCCCCTTAAAGCGAATGCTACTCAAGCAAATCAATTTATAGAGCTAATCGAAGCGATTCCAAGCAACCCACGAAGCAGTTTGACAAATGAACTCAACTTTAATGGCTTGGTGAAGATATCTGCAACTTGGTCTTCACTTCGACAGTAGACTAGATTTATAACTCCATTGTAAGACCCCGAATTTTATAAAATAAAAGTATTCAATTTTTCTTATAATTACTATTCAGTAAATGGTTAAATTGATAAAAGTTAAAGTTAAGGGTGATATATGATTTTTTTCAAAATAAGCAAGTGGTTATAAAATATTTATTGTTGTTAGGGAATATTACGTTTGGTCGTGGAATATTCTTCTTGTCGAGAATATTAAATGCAACCCTGACCTTGTGTGGCCCATAACTTGAAAAACGATTGGATGAAGAAAGCAGCAGTATAAGTTGTTTATAAATAACGGTCTTGATTGTTACAGAATTATCTTTGTTGGAATACTTGGTTGGTTAAAACACGTCGTTGTTGCGTAATAGCACATGGTATTGCACCAATTATTGATTCTTACGTGAAGGCACTTTTCGATAATTATTACGATAATTCTTTATTCGATATTTTATTTTATTGATTCAATAATTGTTGCGTTGATTTTTATATTCTTGTTGTTTTAATAATTATCACTACACACGATTTTTTTCATTATCGAAGCAATAATTCATATTATCCTGAATAATATTATTAGATAACATTATTAGCGATGTCTAGAAAGTTCACGTACAGGAGAGGTTTGGTCACCTAATTACGCCACAGAGTAAGGAGAAATTCTTATTGGAAGCCCCTCTTTCCTGGAACCGCTCACAGTGTTGTCAATATTATGATTATGTAATATTATTTGTGAATAATTAATTATTAATTTATATGATGAGAAAAATATTCATTTTATGTGGATATAGATGGAGAATTTTTTTTTAAAGTGACAATTGTTGAAAATCGATATTTTATCTTTTCTGATAAAATAATATTTTATTATATTATAATAATGGTGATATTTTTATAATGAATGTGGGATATATGAGTATATGAGGAGAAAGAGTATTTTTGTTGCATTAAATGATTAACACATGTTTTGTGTGTCGGTGGACCCCATTTCTTGACTGAAATTTGATTATAGCCTATAAAATCGCCCGTTTGTGAATTTCGGTCAATTTCTGTTTGGAATTTGGAAAAACTTTCTTCTGCAAAGTTGTAGATAATGGAATTTCCTATAAAAATTTGCGAGATTCGAATTTTCTGACAAAAGGGCTATTTATTATGAATTATTGAAGTTCCGAAATAATTGATTTTTGGAAGTTTTAATTATTTTTTAAAAGAAAAACGTTTTTTTCTCATTTGGTGGGCTCCAATGGTGTTGCAAACATGCTGAATTCAGTTGTCAAAGAGGTTGGCGTGAAAATTTAATATAAATAATGTAAGACCCCAACTTATTATTAATGAAATTTAATTTTCTTTATTTATTAATTTGAAATAGTAAGGATTGATTTGATTAATGTGGATAGTTATGGGTAAAATACGTAAATATTTCAAAATAAGCAAGTGGTTATAAAATATTCATTGTTGTGGGGAATATTCGTTTGGTCGTGGAATATTCGATGCTTGTGGGAATATTAAATGCGACCAGCATGACCGTGTGTGGGCCCCATAACGAAAGCGATGGATGAAGAAAATGACAAATATAAGTTGTTTAAAAATAACGGCGTAGTTATTATACAGTTAATCTTTGTTAAAATATTCGGTGGGTTAAAACACGAAGCACGATTGCACGATTATTGATTCTTACGTGAAGGCACTACCCAATAATGGTTACGATAATTATTGCTTCACTATTTTATTGATTTAATAATTGTTTGCGTTGATATTTTATATTCTTTTGTTGTTTGATAATTGTCATTACACACGATTTTTTCATTATCGAAAGCAATAATTCATATTATCTGAATAATATTATTAGATAACATTATTGGCAATGTCTAGAAAGTTACATGTCTAAGGAGAGGTTTGGTCCACCTAATTGCTGCTGGCAAGTAGAGAAAAATTTTATTGGAAAGCCCTGCTTTCTGAACCGCCCAGTTGTCGATATTGTGATTACATAATATTATTTGTGAATAATTAATTATTGATTCATATGATGAGAAAAATATTCATTTTATGTGGATATAGATGGAGAAAAATTTTAATGTGACAATTGTTGAAAATTGAAATTTTATCTTTTTCCGATAAAATAATTCATTTAAATATATTATTATATTTTAATAATATAATAATGGTGATATTTTTACAACGAATGTGGGATATATGAGTATCTGAGGAGGAAGAGTATTTTTATTGCAATAAATATTTAAAATATGTTAAACATGTCGATTGGACCCCATTTATTGATTGAAATTTGATTATAGCACGTAAAATCGCTTGGTTTGTGGATTTGAGGTCAATTTACATTTGGAATTTGGAAAAACTTTCTTACGCAAAGTTGTAGAGAATTGAATTTCCTATAAAAAGTCATGAGTTTCGAATTTTCTCGACAAAAGGGCTATTTATTATGAATTATTGAAGTTCAAGCTCAAAATAATTAATTTTTGGAAGTTTAAAATAATTTAAATTAGAAAAAAGTTTTGATATGTTTGGTGGGCTTGGTTGGTCATTGAAATGAGCTGATTTCAGTTTATAAGAGTGTGCGTAGGAAAATTTTATATATATTAATATTATATTAAATTTTTTTTCTTTTAGTGTTCTAGCGTTTTCCTATAAATAGGGTCTTAGGGTTAGAATTGAAAATCACACCGAAAATGAAGTTTTCTCTCTCTATATTATCGGCGTATTCTTGTGAGTATTTTGAGTATATTTAGAGTATTGCTTATCTGGTGCAAGTTCAAGTCATGCTTTATATCCCAGGTATTTAAATTTAAAGTCTTGATCTTTTTCGAGGAAAGGGATATTTTTTTTTCGTAAATGATATTATTTCTTCAATATCATTATCTTTGAAATATTGATCCAATTTTTATCAAATTTGGAACTTTTGGTGTCGAGTTTCTTATTCACGATATCTGACTTTATTCACGATATCTGATCTTATTCACGAATCGACCTTATTCATCGAAAAATAAAAATTTTCCTTTTCGTTCAAAATATCTATTGTGGATACTAGCTTTGATTGTATCCATGTTTTGATCATTCTTGAATTTTACACCACTATGATTATTTTTTGAGGTATTTTTGGACATGGATAAAACAAAAGTACGAATCCTTAATCCTTGTCATTTTGTTTCCTTTGGATTCGTTTCTTTAAAATATTTTCATCATCCTCGGTCTTAAATGATGATATTATTGAATATCTTTGGCTTTGTAGTGCAAAAGATGAATGATTTCGATGAATATCTTTGGCCGTGTGCTGAAGATGAACATGTGTTTAGATGAACATGACCCAGTGATGAATATCTTTGGCACAGTAGTGCAAAGATGAATATTTGATTCCAGATGTATATTGATTGATGTTATAGGGATAAAAGATGAGCGATGAACTTTTAAATTCATACATAGAAGATAGTAGTTTGCATTCTCTACTTAACTCTTCTAATGAATTATTATTTCATTGCGAATATTGATTTAAAACTTGTTGTCTATTGTATTTTATTAGATTTTTTCCCATTGCGGACTAATGATAATTTGTTGTATATTATCTTAGTCATAATATTCTTTACCGGGCTAGTTGAGCTCACCCTTTTCTTTTTGTTCCATTTTTCTTCTCGGGATGCGAGAATATAAGCGAAATACGAGTCGGGTATAGAATGAAGGTTTCTAGAGAGAGTTGTTTAGTAGTCCTCACCATTTTTGTAAAATAATGTATCAATAAATGTGATGAGGATTTATTTGAGTATAGATATTATCTGAAGATAATATTTGTATTCAAACTCACAGTTTCTTGTTGTAATAATAAAGTTGTAGTTGTTTACGTATCATGTATTGATAACCCTCGAATGGGTGATGTATACCTATTTTGGGGCGTCACAAATAATATTATTTTAATAAATTTTACTAGCTTTGGTGTTACAAAGCGATTTTCTATAAATAGGTGCTTAGATTAGAATTGAAAATCACACGAAACTTCTGATTTCTCTCTCTTTTTATCTCTATAATATCGGCGTATTTTGTCGATTATTTTTATACTTTGAGTATTGTTTATACGGTCTGCAAGTTCTTTTAGCACTATATCCGATATTTCGGTCGAAATCTTATTCTTTCTGAGGTAAGGGAGATTATTTTCTTCATAAATGATATTATTTATTCAATATCATTATGCCAAAATATTAGTTTGAACTTTTTATCAAATTTGGAACTTTTTTTATGTCGGGTTTCTTATTCATGAGTTCTTATTCACGAGTTCTTATTCATGAGTTCTTATTCTAGTACTATTCACGAAGCATGATGATGTTTTTTGAAATTTCTATCTTTTGGTGTCGGATTCTTATTCACGTGTCTGACTATTCACGAATCGACACTATTCACGGAAAAATTAAATTTTCTTTTACATGTCCAAGATTATACATTATGATTCCTATCTTTGATTGGATCTATGTTTTGGTTTTCATTCTTGAATTTTACTCCACTCGTTGAGTTATTTATGAAGTATTTTTGAACTTGGGTTGTTTAAAAGTACGAATCCTTAATATTTGTTCTTTTGTTTCCTTTGGATTCGTTTCCTTTAAAATATTTTGCATCATCCTCAATGATATAACTGAATATCTTTGGCCTGTAGTGCAAAGATGAATGATTTCTGATGAATATCTTTGGCTCGTAATGCAAAGATGACCTGTTATTGAATATCTTTGGCATGTAGTGCAAAGATGACTTGTTGATGAATATCTTTGGCCTGTAGTGCAAAGATGACTTGTTGATGAATATCTTTGGCCCGTAGTGCAAAGATAAATTTATTAGTAGGATTATGAACATGAACTGTGATTTGGTATAACCGTGATCTTTGATGTTTCAAGCGATGAAAATTAACTTTGTTACGGATGAGGAAAGGAATTTAGAACTACAATTCGATTATGAGTTATACACGTGATTGTGGGCGAAATTGTTGATTAATGTTACGAGGATAAAACATTGTTGATGGACTTTAACATGGAAAAATAATAGATTTTATGGTCTATTTGACTCTTCTAATGGATTGCTTTCGTTCATTGTAACTATGGTTGAAAAGTTTTATCATCTACCATATGTTAAATCTACGATTTATTCTTTATTGAAGGTTATTGATAATTTATTTATCTTTAGTCATGATATTCTTTCTTCTTTAGTTGGTTCACCCTTTCTTCCTTTTGCTTCTCCTTCCTTTAATAATGTCTGTAAGTGTAATGGGTCGAGCGAGGGATAACGAGGGAATAGAATCGGTGGTCATCATTTAGTAGTTATATTTGGTGAATCAACTAGGGTGAGCGAACCCAGCGTTGGAAGGGTGTTTTGCCATTATCATACAAGATGTCCGATGACATACCACCTCGTGTCATCATAAGATGAGGTTGTGCTCATCCACTTCTTTGAAACCCCAAAATAGGTATACATCACCCATTACGAGTTGTCGATACATGATACGAAACAACTACAACTTTATTATTACAACGATAAAGCGTGAGTTTGAATACAAATATTATCTTACAGACAATATCTATACTCAAATAAATCCTCATCACATTTATTGATACATTATTTTACAAAAATGGTGAGGACTACTAAACAACTCTCTCTAGAACCTTCATTCCATACCCAGGCTAGTACTGCATTTATATTCTACCTCCACGAGAAGAAAAATGGAACAAAAAGGAAAAGGGTGAGCTCAACTAGCCCGATAAAGAATATTATGACTAAGATAATATACAACAAATTATCATTAGTCTTGACGAGGAAAAAAATCTAATAGAATACAATAGACAACAAGTTTTAAATCAATATTAAATGAAATAATAATTCATTAGAAGAGTTAAGTAGAGAATGCAAACTACTATCTTACATGTATGAATTTAAAAGTTCATCGTCTATCTTTTATCCTGTAACATCAATCAATATACATACGGAATCAAATATTCATCTTTTGCACTACTGAGGCGAAAGATATTCATCGATTAGTCATGTTCATCTAAACACACATTCATCTTTGCATTCTGGGCCAAAGATATTCATCGAAATCATTCATCTTTTTGCTACGAGCCGAAGATATTCAATAATATCATCATTTAAGGCGAGGATGATGAAAAATATTTTTAAAAAGCGAATCCGATGAAACAAAATGGCAGGATTAAGGATTAAGGATTAGTACTTTGTTTTATCCATGTCAAAAATACCTCAAAAATAATCATAGTGGTGTAAAATTCAAGAATGATCAAAACATGGATCTGATCAAAAGCTAGTATCCACAATAGATATTTTGAGACGAAAAGGAAAATTTTTATTTTTTATGATGAATAGTCTTAATGATTAAGTGAATAATGTAGTATCGTGAATAGTCTTGGTATCGTGAATAGTAACTCAAACACCAAAAGTTCCAAATTGATAAAAACTTTAGATCGATATTTGACATAATGATATTGAAGAAATAATATCATTCTGAAAAAAAAATATCCACTTACCTCGAAAGATCGGTACTTACAGTTGAAACACAGGATATAGGTTATGACTTGAACTTGCAGTATATAGCAATACTCAAAGTATACTCAAAATACTCACAAGAATAAACTCGATAATATAGAGAGAAAACTTGATTTACGGTGTGATTTTCAATTCTAACCTAAGCACCTATTTATAGAAAATTGCTTAGAACACTAAAAGAAAAAATTTAATATAATAATATATATATATATATAAATTCTCTACACTCTTATAGCATCTGAAATCAACAATCTTAACACATGTTAAATGAGTCCCAACAATGTAAAAAAAAACGTTTTGTAATTAAAAATATTTTAAACTTCAAAAATTAATTATTTGAGACTTGAACTTGATAATTCATAATAAATAGCCCTTTATCGGAAAAATTTGAATCTCACGAATTTTTATAGAAAATTCAATTCTCTACAACTTTGCGGAAGAAAGTTTTTCCAAATTCCAAATAAAATTGGTAAAAAATCCACAAGCAGACGATTTTACAAATTATAATCAAATTTGATCGATAAATGGGGTCCATGAACATGTTTAACATGTTTTAAATATTTATTGCAACAAAAATACTCTTCTCCTCGTATACTCATATATCCCACATTAGATTGTAAAAATATCACCATTATTATATTATTAAAATATAATAATATATTTAAATGAATTATTTTATCGAGAAAAAGATAAAATTTAATTTTCAACAATTGTCATTTTAAAATTTTCTCCATCTATATCCACATAAAATCAATATTTTCCTCATCATATAATCAATAATTAATTATTCACAAATAATATTACGAGAATCCATAATATTGTGACGGGGCGGTTCAGGGAAGAGGGGGGCTTTCGATAAGAATTTCTCCTTCTTCTTGGCGTATGATTAGGTGACCAAACCTCTCCTTGAGCGAGAACTTTCTAGACATTGCCAATAATGTTATCTAATAATATTATTAGGATAATATGAATTATTGCATCGATAATGAAAAAATCTTTGTGTAATGACAATTATTGAAACAACAATAATATAAAATATCAACGCAACAATTATTAAATCAATAAAATCTTTGAGCGATAATTCACATAACCATTATTGAGTAGTGCCTTCTTACGTAAGAATCGATAATTGGTGCGATCTGGTATCTTCTTGTGTTTTAACCACAGAGTATTTTAACGATATTACTTGGTAACAACTACTGTAGTTATTTTTAAACAACTTATATTTGTCGTTTTCTTCATCCAATCGCTTTTTCAGTTATGGGGCCCACATGGCTGCTGCTTGTCGTCTGCGAATATTCCCAAACGATCTGAATATTCCACGACGAAAACGAATATTCACAAAGCAACAATGAATATTTTATAACCACTTGCTTATTTTGAAATATTTGCGTATTTTACCCATAACTATCCACATTAATCAAATCAACCCTTACTATTTCAAAATAATAAATAGAAAATTAAATTTCATTAATAATAAGTTGGGGTCTTACAACCTCCCTCCTTATGAAATTTAGATCCTCGAAATTGGCGTCACGATACACAGTGTTTGAAAAGGTGAGGATACCTCGCTTTCATTTTAGTTTCAATTCCCGGTCATTTCCTCTATAGCATGATTCCTCCACAAAACTTTAACTTGTGGTATGACCTTTCTTGGCGTGGGGCATGTTCCTTCTATCCAAGATCTTGGCAGTACCTCCTCATCGTTAAGTCTTGGCTATCTCGTCCGGTTCTAACTTTCTATAACGTGGTTGGGGTCTTTCACATATTTACGAAAATGCGATATATGAAACACATTATGAACACGAGACATACTCGGAGATAACTTAGCGAGTCATATAGGCTACATTTCTACTCGGTCGAGAATTTGAAATGGACGATAAATGCGTGGATTGAGCTTTCCTCTCTTCCCAAATCTTGTAACTCCCTTCCATGGAACGACTTCATGACAATACATGATCCCCTATACTAAATTCCACGTCCTTTCGATGAAGATCCAGCATAACTCTTTTGTCGATCTTGTGCTTGTTTGTATCGTTATCGAATCATTTGGATCTTTTCGGTGAGTCATACGTCTTAACTTCGGGGTCCCAACAATGTTGCTTCACCCACCTCATCCCAACATATTGGAGAGCGACATTTTCGTCCATATAATGCTTGAATGGAGCCACACTATACTTGCACGATAAGCTTTTTGTTGTAGGAGAATTCCACCATGGTAAATACTTATCCCAACGCCCTTGAAGTCTAGGACCACGAGTCTTAATAGATCTTGAGAGTTTGAATAATCCTCTCGATTGTCGTCCAGGTTTGAGGATGGTATCTTAGAACAGATCGTAAATCCGTGCCCATAGCTTTTTGCAAGCTAACCCAAAATCTTGAAGTGAATCTTGGGTCACGATCCAAAAACTATGGATCTGAGGCATGCCGTACAACCTCACAATCTCATTCACGTATATACTAGCAAGGCGTTCGAGGAATAAGTCTCCGTGTCGGCGAAAAATGAAGCGGACTTGGTTAATCTATCAACAATAACCCAAATAGCATTGATGCCTTGAAAGCTAAGTAGGAAGACCCGTAATAGCGAAATCCATGGTAATGTGTTCCCACTTCCATTTCGGAATCTCAGTGGTTCTGACGGACCCTTAGGTACTAGATGCTCACTTTTACGTTGACAAGTTAAACACATTGAGATAAACTTTGCAATCTCTCTCTTCATATTGTTCCACCAAAATGTATGTAGAAGATCACGATACATTTTAGTACTTCGAGATGGATTGCAAATGGTGTATTGTGTGCCTCCATCGTAATCTTGTACTTTAAATCGAGTCGTTAGGAACCTGAAGTTTGGAGTGGACTCAAGTATTCCTTCTTCATCGATTCTAAACTTAGGAATAGCTCCTTCTTGTACTTTCTTCTTCATACGCATCATTTCAAGGGTGGGTGGCTTGAAGCGACCTTAACTTTTTCTATTAAAGTTGGCTCTGTCGTATACTTGACATCATCGCACTCATTCCGCATATGATCTTCTACTCAACGCGTCATTACCACGTTAAACTTTTCGAGGATGGTATTGAATAGTGTGGTGCGTAGTCTTTCAATAGCTCGAGCCAGCGTCATTTGCCGCGTGTTGAGTTCTTTTTGAGTGAAGAAATATTTAAGGCTTTTATGGTGCGAATATATCTCCACTTTCTCCCCATATAGATAGTGCCTCCATATCTTTAAGCGGCAAAAGCATTTGCTACAACTCTAGATCATGAGTAGGATAATTCCTCTCATATTCTTTAAGTTATCCGCGAGGCATAGGCTATGACTTTCCCACGTTGCATGAGAACACATCCTAACCCTTTGCACGAAGCATCGGCGAAATAGATAACAAATCCATCCAGAACGGATGGTATTGTTAGAAGTGTCTTAGAAATAAGTCTCCTCTTAAGCTCTTGGAAACTCTTCTCGCATTCTTCGCTCCAAAGCAAATTTTGTATCCTTCACAGTTAGGCGGGTTAATGGAGTAGCGATTAGAAAACCCTTCCACGAATCTCAGATAATAACCGGTAAGCCCAAAAAACTACGTCTTGATCATGCAGACTTGGTTGCTCCCAACTTTGTATTGCTTCAATCTTGGCGGGATCAGCGGATACTCCATGTTTTGACACCACGTGCCCAAGAAATGCTACTTCCTCGAGCGAACTTCGCATTTCTTCAATTTGGCATATAGTTTGTTTTCACGAAGCCTTTGGAGTACCGACTTCAAATGGTGCTCATGATCTTCACGACTTTTGGAATATATGAGGATGTCGTCAATAAAAAACAACAACAAAGCGATCGAAATATTCCTTGAATACTCGGTTCATCATATCCATGAAAGCCAGCGGGGAGCATTAGTCGATCAAAAAAGACATGACTAAAATTCATAATGCCCGTCTGGGGAGTTAAAGCGGTCTTTGGAATATCCTCGGTTCTAATCTTGGTTGATGATATCGAGCGAAGATCGATTTTTGAAAAGAATTGTGCCCCTTATGGCCCGGTCAAACAAGTCATCAATCGAGGTGAGGATACTATTCTTGATGGTGACATGGTTCGATTCCCGATAGTCGATCTGAAATCGCGTACTCCGTCTTTCTTCTTTCTGAATAAAAGCAGGAGCACCCCGAGGAGATGTCTTGGGGCCAGAATGAAACCGATGTCCAACAATTCACGTAGTTGGACCTTTAACTCTGAAGTTCAATAGGAGCCATTCGATATGGGGTTTTAGAAATGGGCTTTGTACGGGTTGAAGATCGATAAAGAATTGACTTCACGTTACGGGGTGGGCAGGAAGTTCTTGAAATCGTCGGAAAAAGTCGATAACAACGGAGAATATTATTCAAATTTGGCGTGTCTTTATTCAAATCCATAACATGGGCTAAGAAAGCTTGACATCCGTTTTTCAATAAGCGAATAGCTTTATGATTAGATATGGCGGTGATTGATTTTAATGGTTTAGTTGCTTGAATTAAATACAACGGGTTGGTTAGGAATATGAAAACTAACAACCTTTGAAAACAATCAATTTTGGCATGATGAGTAGTTAACCATCAATCCTAAAATCACATCAAAAGCAAGTATCTTTAAAGAGATAAGGTCAGCGGGTAAGGTGATGGTGCCAACTTGAATCAAACAAGATTTATAAGCGATGGATGTGATGAAAGTTTCTCTAACGGAGTTTCCACGAGATAAATCAAAGTCTAATTTCTCGAGTCGAGTTTAAGCGTTGAGCACATGCGGGGAGAGATAAATGAATGGGTATACCGTTATCAAGTAAAGGTATAAACTTGTGAAATTTATAAATAGCTTACCGTGATCACCTCGTTTGGGTTCCTCGCATTATGACCGATCCACAACAAAGCGCTCTTCCGGAATCGTTGACTTTGACTTTTACGGGACGATCTTTTTGAGTCACCGTCCCATTGAACTAGGTTTCGCTTCTGCGTACAATCTCGGCGATATGTCCTTCCTTTCCATAATTATAGCATACCTTGAGCTGTTGTGGGCGGTTTGGTGATATGTCCCTCTTTTTCGCATTTATAGCATATGGCCGGTGGTCGTTCTCCTCCATAGAAACCGATTCTTTGCCAGGCCTTTGTCGTCTTCACATAGTTAGTTGTTAAATCTCCTCTTTTAAAATCTCCTCTGACTCGCTTCTTTTTTTTCATGGCCATGATTACCACCAGAGTGGTTACCATTTTGTCCGTCTCTTTTCTTTCTCATTGGTTATCGTTATTACATTGGCTTCTATCTACGGTATGATCCTGGTTATGGTCCCTCGGTTGAACATACTCGTTATCTCATTTCTAACAATTGAGCCACATTAACAACATCTGAATAGAGAAAAATTTATGAGAAATGAGATATTGTGCGTATCTTGGGGTTTCAACCTCTCAGAAACATCCAGCGCGTCATCGTTCCTCATTCTCCACCAAATGAGGTCTGAACACGGATAACTCTATGAAAACTTTGCCTCGTCTTGAGACAAATCGTGTTGTTTTGTTCTAATCGATGAACTCCACTTCCTTCATATAATGAACACTTTCGGAAAAGTATTTGTCATTAAATAGTTTTAAAAGCGTCTCCCGAGACATCTTTGAGTCTTGGTGGATGGAGTGCGCTTCAGACTCCCACCGATGATCTGCCTCCCATACGGAACATAAAGGTGGCGAATGGAACCTTCATTCTCCGTGCATCCCAAGACATGAATATCTTGGTAATTTGCTTGACCCGTGTTTCGCCGTGATCGGATCGGCTTTCCCTTAAATTCTGGTGGTCCCAACTCTTTGAGCTGCTTGGTTGTGACAACTGCAGTGAATTGCTATCATTTCCTCCTACGAACACGAGTCTCCTCGTGCGATTTTGCATGAGCTGCAAAAAGCTTCTAAACATCCCTCGTTCATCATCTGCTCGATGGTGTTGTTCACGGGAGGAACATTGCCCGACTGTTGCACGTTCTCCTCGTTGGTGAGTCTGAGCGTCTCCACGGTCTCATTTCCATTGTTAATATTCTCGATTGACATTCTCAAATCTATCGTAAAACAAGGGTTAATTAAGAAATCAATATATCACATAATCCTTATATCTTGACCCGACTAACAAATAAGCTTAGGTAGGACACACTAGCGAAGGATTTACTCGTCTCTCCCCTCTGATTCTATTCCCGATCTCTCATGGAGATCGTATCCTAGCTACGATACCAAATGTGCGCCCCCAAAATAGGTATACATCACCCATTACGAGTTGTCGATACATGATGCGAAACAACTTCTGACTTTATTATTACAACGATAAAAGCGTGAGTTTGAATACAAATATTATCTTCTAGACAATATCTATACTCAAATAAATCCTCATCACATTTATTGATACATTATTTTACAAAAATGGTGAGGACTACTAAACAACTCTCTCTAGAACCTTCATTCCATTACCCAGGCTAGTACTTTCCATATTCTTCTAGCCTCACGAGAAGAAAAATGGAACAAAAAGGAAAGGGTGAGCTCAACTAGCCCGATAAAAGAATATTATGACTAAGATAATATACAACAAATTATCGTTAGTCTTGACGAGGAAAAATCTAATAGAATCTGATAGACAACACAAATTTTAAATCAATATTAGCGTGAAATAATAATTCATTAGAAGAGTTAAGTAGAGAATGCAAACTACTATCTTACATGTATGAATTTAAAAGTTCATCATCTATCTTTTATCCTGTAACATCAATCGATATATATCTCGGAATCAAATATTCATCTTTTTACTTTCTGGGCGAAGATATTCATCGATTAATTAATGTTAAATCTAAACACACATTCATCTTTTTTACACTACTGGGCGAAGATATTCATCGAAAATCATTCATCTTTGCTGCTTTATGGGCCAAAGATATTCAATAATATCATCATTTAAGGCGAGGATGATGAAAAATATTTTTAAAAAGCGAATCGGTGAAACAAAATGACGAGGATTAAGGATTAAGGATTAAGTACTTTGTTTTATCCGTGTCCAAAATACCTCAAAAAATAATCATAGTGGTGTAAAATTCAGAATGATCAAAACATGGATCTGATCAAAGCTAGTATCCATAATAGATATTTTGAGACGAAAAGGAAAATTTTTCATTTTTCGATGAATAGTCTTAAATATTAAGTGAATAGTGTAAGTATCGTGAATAGTGCATTATCGTGAATAAGTAACTCAAACACCAAAAGTTCCAAATTTGATAAAAACTTCGATCAATATTTGACATAATGATATTGAAGAAATAATATCATTCTGAAAAAAAATAATATCCACCTACCTCGAAAGATCGATCTTACTTGGTTGAAACAGGATATAGGTTATGACTTGAACTTGCAAGTATAAGCAATACTCAAAGTATACTCAAAATACTCACAAGAATAAACTCGATAATATAGAGAAAAAACTTGATTTACGGTGTGATTTTCAATTCTAACCTAAGCACCTATTTATAGGAAATTCTTTAGAACACAGCAAAAGCGAAAAAAATTTAATATAATAATATTATATATATTATAAATTTCTCTCGCACACTTAGCATCTGAAATCAGCAATCTTTAACACATGTTAAATGAGTCCCAACAATGTAAAAAAACGTTTTTTGTTATTAAAATATTTTAAACTTCCAAAAATTAATTATTTGAACTTGAACTTCAATAATTCATAATAAATAGCCCTTTTATCAGAAAAATTTGAATCTCGCGAATTTTTATAGGAAATTCAATTCTCTACAACTTTGCGAAGAAAGTTTTCCAAATTCCAAACAAAAATTGGCTAAAATCCATGAGCAGACGATTTTACAGTATATAATCAAATTTCGATCGATAAATGGGGTCCACAGAGCATGTTTAACATGTTTTAAACATTTATTGCAACAAAAATACTCTTCCTCCTCATATACTCATATATCCCACATTAGTTGTAAAAAATATCACCATTATTATATTATTAAAATATAATAATATATTTAAATGAATTATTTTATCGAGAAAAAGATAAAATTTAAATTTTCAACAATTGTCATTTTAAAAATTTTCTCCATCTATATCCACATAAAATCAATATTTTCCTCATCATATGAATCAATAATTAATTATTCACAAATAATATTACGAGAATCATGATATTGTGACAACCGGCGGTTCCCGAAAGAGGGCTTTCGATAAAAATTTCTCACTTCTTGGTAGCCTTGATTAGGTGACCAAACCTCTCCTTAGACGAAACTTTCTAGACATTGCCAATAATGTTATCTAATAATATTATTGAGATAATATGAATTATTGCATCGATAATGAAAAATCTTGTGTAATGACATTATTGAAACAACGACAATATAAAATATCAATATGACAAATTATTAAATCGATAAAATCTTTGAGCGATAATTCTTGTAACCATTATTGAGTAGTGCCTTCTTACGTAAGAATCGATAATTGGTGCGATCTGGTAATCTTCTTGTGTTTTAACCATGAGAGTATTTTAACGATGATTAACTTGTAACAACTACTGTAGTTTATTTTTAAACAACTTATATTTTTCGTTTTTTGTTCGTCCATCGATAAACTTTCCGTTATGGGGCCCACACAAAATTTTGCGCAGTCGTCGAATATTCCCCGGCATGCGAATATTCCACGACCAACGAATATTCAAACAACATTGAATATTTTATAACCACTTGCTTATTTTTAAATATTTTAGTATTTTACCCATAACTATCCACATTAATCAAATCAACCCTTACTATTTCAAAATAATAAATAGAAAATTAAATTTCATTAATAATAAGTTTGGGTCTTCATCACGCGACCGGATGTGCTTTGTCTTTCTTTTAAATCACTGCGTAATCACATCATTTGAAAACCATAAGATCGATCCTCCATTTTCCTTGTAAAGATCCGAACTTCGGTTGTTAAGCCTGAATAACGAAACACCCTTTTTGCGACCTTGAGATGAAGCTCATTGGGTTCTCCATAAACACTGCTTAATTAGACATCTGCATACATAATATCGGTCTAGTGGTTTATTAAATACATTAAACTTCCAACAATTTGTTTAAAGTAAGTGTTGTCGATCCTCTTTCATACGGATCATTCGTGAGCTTTAGACTGGTTCACTTGGAGTCCCAACTTGGTTACAATTCATCATCAAAATCTGTCCGAACCTTTTGAGCATATTTCTTTTGCAGATAAAATTCACGTGGGTGTACGCACAACCTCGATGCCAAGAAAATATCTCATCTTTCTAGATCGGTCGTATCAAATTCGACCATCATAAATTCTTGAAATCGTGAATCATATCTTCATTATTTCCGGTGAAAATTAAATCATCGACGACATATAAGCGGACTATCAAAAGTTTACCTCCCTCTTTGGTCTTGATGAATAAAGTGTGCTCGTATGGACACTTGTGAAACACTGCCTTTTCAAAATAAACCTCTATCTGTATTACCGGGCTTCGTGGTACTGTTTGATCCATATAAAACCTTCTTGGTTTATAGACCTTTTGTTCGTCTCCTTCTTTCACATATGCTTGGTGATCAATGTAGACTTGCTCGAGTAATTCCCATTGAGGAAGGTGATTTGACATCAATGAAAGATGGGCCATGAATTCATCTCTTTGATGAAACCACCAAGCGGATTGTCTCATGTCTTGCTGTTGGAGCAAAGACTTCTTGATAATCAATGCCATATTTTGCTTGTAAACCTTTCCTGACCCCTTGCTTTGTGCTTGTCAATTTCTCCTCTTTCATTTAGCTTTGTCTTATAAACCCACTTTACTGGCGATACTTTTTTTTTCTTGGTAGATCGGTGAGTTCCCGTGTGTCATTCTTCACAATAGCTTCAATTTCGAAACATCCATGGCTTTCGCCATTTTCCTCCTTTCTTGCTTCTTCAAAAGATATTGGATCAAAATCTGCAAAGCAAAGCGAGGGAGCATGTGTATCATCATCAGACGGTTCACTTTACCACTTATATAATCCGTCATCCGGAAGGCCTTCTTCTTGGCGTTGATCTTCATGACTTGGTTGTTGATCATTTTCTATTGGAACATCATTAGAAGGTTCATTTCTTTGCGGAACTTGGTGACTTTCATTGAGGGCTTGCAACATTGTTGAGACTCATCTCCGCTTCATCAAAATTGGTTTTGGTACTTGCATGTTTTTCGATTACCACTCCGGTCCCATGTATCATCTTCATCAAAGATAACATCACGGTGATAATTATCTTTTTAGGCAATAGGATTATATAACTTTTGTCGCCTTGGATTCCTCGCTATCTGAGGAAAACACATCTTTCACCTTTATCATCTAGTTTGTTTCTCCTTTGATCAGTGCATTTTATTATCTTTATGCATCCAAAGATTCTAAAATGATCCATTTCTTTGGTTTGTGTTCGATCCAGCCTCCTCGGTGTTTTATTTTTAGCTGAAGTGTTCGGACTTCTATTGACACATGGACACTCCAGTTCAAACATTTACGGCCAAAATTCTTTAGAATGTGCCTCCTTGCTAACATCTCCTCACCATGTCCATGATTGTGCGATTCTTCCGATTCGCCACTCCGTTTCTTTGTGGTGTGTAGGGTACGTAGTAAGTTGTCATGAATACCTCATGATTCACAAAAATTAGTAAATTCATGTGAATTAAATTCACCACCACGATCTATTAGCAAAATCCTAATGGACATTCCTGATTCTTTCTCTACTCGAGCCTGAAACCTTTTAAACACAACGAAGGCCTCAGATTTTTCTGCCAAAAAATATACCCAAGTCTTCTACTTATAGTCATCAATAAAGGTAATGAAGTACCTCTTGTTCTTTGTTTGATGTTGGTTATTGGCCCCAAATATCTGAATGGACTAAATGAAGTGCTTGTGTGGCTCTCCATGAGTCTCCTTTAGGAAAGGAATCACGATGCTGCTTTCCAATGGCACATTCTTCACACACTTTTGGAAATGATTAGATTGGAGGGAGCCCAGTTACCATTTCCTTTTGTTGCAAGGTCTTTATGTAAGACCCCGAATTTTTTTAAAATAAAAATGGAATTTTCTTTATTTATTATTTTGAAATAGTAAGAGTTGATTTGATTAATGTGGTTAGTTATGGGTGAAATGCGCAAATATTTTTTAAATAAGTAAGTGGTTATAAAATACTCATTGTTGTCGGAGAATATTAGTTTGGTGCGTGGAATATTCTTGCTTTGTCGGGAATATTAAATGCGATGAGTAACGCGACCTTGTGTGGGCCCATGTAAAAAAACGATTGGATGAAGAAAGCGACAAAGTATAAGTGATTTATAAATAACTTGGCCAGCGGTTATTCACAGATTATCTTGTTGGAATACCCGTTGGTTAAAACACGATGTCTGGCGTTGTTACCGCGATGGCGCGTGTATTGCACGATTATTGATTCTTACGTAAGAATGCACTTTCTCGATAAGCTATTACGATGAATTCTTTGTTGATTATTTTATTTTATTGATTCAATAATTTTGCGTTAATTTTTTTATATTCTTTGTTGTTTCAATAATTGTCACTTCACGGTATTTTCCATTATCGAAGCAATAATTCATATTATCTGAATAATATTATTAGAAAACATTATTGGTAATGTACAAGAAAGTTACATCTAAAGAGAGGTTTGGTCACCTAATTGCTTGTATTTAGTAAGGAGAATTTTATCGGAAAGCCCTCTTTCACAGGAGCGGCACAGTTACCCGATCTTTGTGATTCTGTAATATTATTTGTGAATAATTAATTATTGATTTATATGATGAGAAAATATTGATTTTATGTGGATATAGATGAAGAAAATTTTTAAAGTGACAATTTTAAAAAATTAATATTTTATCTTTTACGATAAAATAATATTTTATTATATTATATAATAATGGTGATATTTTTACAATGAATGTGGGATGTAAGACCCCAACTTATTATTAATGAAATTTAATTTTCTCTATTTATTATTTTGAAATAGTAAGGGTTGATTTGATTAATGTGAATAGTTATGGGTAAAATCAAAATATTTCAAAATAAGCAAGTGGTTATAAAATATTCATTATTGTGGGGAATATTCGTTTGGTGGTGGAATATTCTTCTTTGTCGAGGGAATATTAAATGCAGACAGTAGCGATATTTTAATGGGCCCCATATGCTTGAAAGCGATTGGATGAAGAAAGCGACAAATATAAGTGGTTTAAAAATAACTTGCGTAGTTGTTTCACAGTTATCTTTGTTAAAATACTAAATTGGTTAAAACACGATAGCACCGGTATTGCACAATTATTGATTAACTACGTGAAGGCCTTTCTTAATAATGGTTACGATAATTCTTTATTCGATTTTATTGATTTAATAATTCTTTGCGTTGATATTTTATATTGTTGTTGTTTGATAATTGTCATTACGTTGTTGTTTCAATAATTGTCATTACAGGTATTTTTCATTATCGATCAATAATTCATATTATCTGAATAATATTATTGTAATACCATTTATTATAAATAAAGATGAATTTTCTATAAATATTATTTTTGAATATTATGGAATAAATTTGATATAATGTTATAGTTGTGGGTAATATTTATAAATTTTGCAAAGTATGCAAGTTGTTATAAAAATTAGTTTGAATTAGGGAATATTGTGGCGCCCCAAAATAGGTATACATCACCCATTACGAGGTTATCAATACGTAGAATGCGAAAACAACTACAACTTTATTATTACAACAATAAAACTATGAGTTTGAATACAAATATTATCTTCTAGACAATATCCAAACTCAAATAAATCCTCATCACATTTATTGATACATTATTTTACAAAAATGGTGAGGACTACTAAACAACTCTTTCTAAAACCTTCATTTCATACCCAGGACTAAATACTATCATTATATTCTCGCCTCTGAGAAAAAATGGAACAAAAAGGAAAAGGGTGAGCTCAACTAGCCCGATAAAGAATATTATGACTAAGATAATATACAACAAATTATCGTTAGTCTTCAACGAGGAAAAATCTAATAGAATACAATAGAATGACAAATTTTTAAATCAATATTCACACGGTGAAAATAATAATTCATTAGAAGAGTTAAGTAGAGAATGCAAACTACTATCTTCTATGTATGAATTTAAAGTTCATCGTCTATCTTTTATCCACATAACAACAATCGATATACATCTGGAATTAAATATTCATCTTTACTACTGGCCGAAGATATTCATCGATTAATTCGTATTCATCTAAACACTGTTCATCTTTACCTTCTGAGGCGAAAGATATTCTTGAAATCATTCATCTTTGCACTACGGGCCAAGGATTATGAAAAATATTTTTAAAAACGAATCCGATGAAACAAAATGTGAGGATTAAGGATTAAGGATTAGTACTTTGTTTTATCCACGTCCAAAATACCTCAAAAATAATCGTAGTGGTGTAAAATTCGAGAATGATCAAAACATGGATCTGATCAAAGCTAGTATCCATAATAGATATTTTGGACAAAAAAAAAATTTTATTTTTAGGTTGAATAATCTCGTGATTAAGTGAATAATGTATTATTATCGTGAATAGTTCCAAGGTATCGTGAATAGTATAACTCAGACACCAAAGATAGAAATTCCACAAAAAACATCTTCACGCTTACGTGAATAGTACTCGTGAATAGTAACTTCGTGAATAGTAACTCATGAATAAGTAACTTGAGCATGAAAAAGTTCCAAATTTGATAAAAAGTTTCAACCAATATTTGAAAGTAATGATATTGAAGAAATAATATCATTTGAGAAGAAAATAACATCCACTTACCTCGAAAGATTAGTCTTAGGCTGGGAATCTAGGGTATAGTCTTTGAAGGAACTTTTAGCCGTCTAACAATACTCAAAGTATACTCAAAATACTCACAAGAATAAACTCGATAATATAGAGAGAAAACTTGAGTTTACGGTGTGATTTTCAATTAACCTAAGCACCTTATTTATAGGAAAATCTTAGAACACAAAAGCGAAAAAATTTAATAAATTAATAATATTATTTTTCAAATTTCCTCGCCCACTAATTTGGTCCAAGACATCAGCCACCATGTGACAAAACATTAAAACGTTTTTCTTAATTTAAATAATTAAAACTTCCAAAATCAATTATTTGAGACTTGAACTTCAATAATTCATAATAAATAGCCTTCTATCGGAAAATTCGAATTTCACGAGTTTTTATAGGAAATTCAATTCTCTACAACTTTACTGAAGAAAGTTTTTCCAAATTCCAAACAGAAATTGACCGAAATCCACAAATGGGCGATTTTACGGTATATAATCAAATTTCGATCGATAAATGGGGTCCATGAGAAAGCATATTTAACATGTTTTAAACATTTATTGCAACAAAAATACTCCTCCTCCTCGTATACTCATATATCCCACATTACGTTGTAAAAATATCACCATTATTATATTATTAAAATATAATAATATATTTATATAATTATTTTATCGAGAAAAAGATAAAATTTCAATTTTCAACAATTGTCACATTAAAATTTTTCTCCATCTATATCCACATAAAATCAATATTTTCCTCATCATATGAATCAATAATTAATTATTCACAAATAATATTACAGAATCCTGATATTGACAACGGGCGGTTCAGGGAAGAGGGCTTTCGATAAGAATTTCTCCTTCTTGGCCTTGATTAGGTGACGAAACCTCTCCTTAGAGCGAACTTTCTAGACATTGCCAATAATGTTATCTAATAATATTATTCGAGATAATATGAATTATTGCTTTGATAATGAAAATCAGGTGTAATGACAATTATTGAAACAATGATGATATAAAATATCAACGAACAATTATTAAATCGATAAAATCTTGAGCGATAATTACATAACTATTATTGAGTAGTGCCTTCTTACGTGAGAATCAATAATTGGTGCAATCTGCAAGGTGTCTTCTTGTGTTTTAACCATAGGAGTATTTTAACGATGATACTTGATAACTACTTCTGTGAGTTATTTTTAAACAACTTATATTTGTCGTTTTTCTTCATCCAATCGCTTTCCGTTATGGGGCCCACATGCATGGTTGCTGTAGTCGTGCGAATATTCCCAAACGATCTGAGATATTCCACGACCAAACGAATATTCCCAAACAACAATGAATATTTTATAACCACTTGCTTATTTTAAAATATTTTAGCGTATTTTACCCTAATATCCATATTAATCACATCAACCCTTACTTATTTCAAAATAATAAATAGAAAATTAAATTTCATTAATAATAAGTTGGGGTCTTACAAATATTCTTTTTTGTTAGGAATATTAAATACAACGGCTCAATCATTGGTGGACCCCACAATGAAATTATTATCGGATTGAGAAAGCGACAAAATATTTTATAAAAATAACTTGGCGGAGGTGTTATCGTTAAAAGCGCTTGAACTACCCGATGGTAAAAAATCGATAATCTGGCGTGGTTGCGTAATAACGCGGTATTGATTATTGATGTTTACGTTGAGAAGTCACTCGGTATGCTCGATTATTGCTACGATAATTCTTTGCATCATATCTCTTATATTATTGATTCAATTATTGTCCGCGATATCATCACATATAATATGTTATATTATTAATTGAGACGACAAGTTATAAATGATAAATAATTATTGAAAGATTAAAAATGTGTTGATTAAAAATAAAATGATTTGTGGTAATATTTATTGATCCTTAATGTATATAAAGAGTGCATTATGAGGCGTTTGTGGTAAGTTTGATTATTTTATGGGGGCCCATATGTCATCATCTAAGAGTCTCTTAAATCGATAGTAATTACCTTTGTGAATAGTAATTACCTTCCGTCGATAAGTATTTACCTTAAATCGATAGTAATTACCCTTGTGAATAATAATTACCTTCGTCGATAGTAATTACCTTTACAGACGTCGAACCACTTGCCGTTTCACATTACGAGCGTCAAACCACTTGTCGTTTCACATTCTGACGTCGAACCACTTGTCGTTTCACATTCTGGTGATCGAACCACTTTTCTTTTCACATCACCGATCGTCGAGCCACTTGCCTTTTTTTCACATGGTAGGTCTTAAGCTAGAAATCTTCTATAAATAGAGGCCTAGTGCTTCATTATTTTTCTTGAATTCATTCAAGCTTTAGAGAGAAGTATAGAAAGAATAAGAGAAAGAAGAAGAGTATTTTGTTCTTACCGCTTCTGCGATATTCAATCTCTACCAAAAGTAAAGGGTGTTATTCTTTCTTAATTCATGAAGAAGCTGTTGTTATTCCATTGCTTATTATTACATTGGAATAACTTTTGTATCTGTGATTTACCCTATACTTGGTGACATTCTTCTTTATTATTATGCATTTGGAACATCACATGCGTGTGTTTTTACGGACTGGTTCCGTCTTTATTATTATTACATTGGAACATCACATGCATGTGTTTTACAGGACTGGTTAAAATCTTTATTATTATTACATTGGAATATCACATGCATGTGTTTTACTGTGGGACTGGTTCCATTCTTTATTATTACATTGGAACATCACATGCATGCGTTTCTGGCGGGACTGAATTCCGATTATTTATATTACATTGGAATAACACTTTTGCTGTGCGATTATCATCGCGTGCGTGGTGATTTCTTTTGTTATTCCATTCTTTATTATATCCAGTTGGTTAAAACTTTGACTTCATACTCCATGAAATTAGTGGAATATCCTTGATATTTGCGCTTCATCCAATATCCTTTCATGGAAATATTCTTCTCGATATTCTTGAATTTTACTTTCTGAAAAGCGATGTCGTGTTGACAATTTGGATGTTATTGGTTCTAGATAAATTAATTCTTGAACTTGTTTTATTGAATTCTTATATCATTGTCATCATCCTCATGTTTGTATTATGTTGAAAGTCATCTACGTGGCACATAGTGCATAGATGGACTTGGTATGATTATGACCGAGACTATTGGTTGTAATCATGGCCGTAATGTTACAAATGATGTGGTAAAAATCCTCGATGGCCGTGAGTGCATTGATGGACGATTGTTGGCATGATCATGACCATTAATGAATACACAAATATTCTTGGCCCGTAGTGCGTGAATAATTGTGGTCGTGATCTTAAAGAATATCTTTGGCCGTAGTGCGAGGGGTGATTCGATGATGTGGAATATTTATTAAAGTTTGAGTCTCATTTATAACGATGATGAAAAACCTTTTAAATCATAAAAGATAGTAGATTTTATTTTCTACTTGACTCTTTTAATGGATTGCTTGTTAGATTCTTGATTAAACTTGATGTTTATTATATTTTATCGGTTAACACTTTGTTGAAGGCTATTAATAATTTATTACGCATTATCTTAGTCATAATATTTCTTCTTGGGCTAGTTGAGCTCACCCTTTCTTTCAACTGTTCTCTTGGAAATGAGAACATAAATGGGGACGAGTCGGGGAGCGGAGTAATGGTCGAAGGATAGCATTAGTAGTCCTCACTTATTACGTGAAATAGTGTGATAATAATTGTAATGAGGACTCCTTTTGAGTTTGTATAATATCTAGTTGACAATATTTGTATTCAAACTCACGGTTTATGTAAGTATTATACCTGACAATTATATTAGTAAGTTGTATTTAAATTACATACCATGTATCGACTACCCAGATGGGTGATGTATACCTAATTTTGGGGGCGTCACGGTTTAGTATCGAGCTTAGGGATATGATCCACAGCTAAGATGTGAGAATAGTACTAGGAGGGAGAGGCAGGGAATACCTTAGTTAGTATGACCTACCTAAATTTATGTCTTATTTTATTGGTTGGTTGGTCGGGAAGATAGGGATAATTTGACATGTCGATTAACCTTTTGTTTTGTGGCGATGTCTGAAAATGACATCGAGAATGTTGAGAATAGCAATGGAGCCTTGAGCGATCGTTGATTCACCACATATCAATAATCGGGATAATGTGCATCGGGAAGGCGACAATCCTCAATACAAACAACAACCTTGACCAAATGATGAATGATCAAATGTTCGGAGGCTTTATGCAATTTATGCAACAATGACGAGAGAGCGACTCTGTCCAAAAGCGTGGGGTGGAAACACGGAAAACTCTCGGTGATCACCGCTAAACAATTCAAGGAGCCTGGGACCACCGGAGTTTAAGGAGGCAAAAACCACTTACAGGCGGAAGCATGGATAAAGCAAATTACCAAGATATTTGATGTCTTGGGATGCTCAGAGAAGCAAAGGTTCCTTTTCTTGCCTTTATGTTGCGGAGAAGCGATTCTTGGTGGGAATCGGTAAAAGCGTACTCGACTTTCTTTGTCTTGAAGATATCTTGGGAGAAGTTCGGGAGGCATTCAACGACAAATACTTTCACGAAAGTATTACGCCACATGAAGAAGGTGGAGTTTATCAAGTTGGAACAAAACAATATGGCCAGTGTAATGCATGATACGAGGCAAAATTTGCGGAGTTATCACGGTTTCGTCCCACTTGGTGGATAATGAAGAGAGAATGGTGCGAATGTTTTAAGAGGTTTGAAGCGGGAATACGTCGACATCTTATTTCTCATAAAGCGTGTTTGTATTCGAGATGTTGTAAATAGGGCTCGATTAGTGGAGCGCGATAATGAGTCAACCTGACTAAAAGAAGCGGTAGACAAAATTATAATACCGGTGAGTAGTCATCGAGCGGTGACAACAAGCGTGGAGGAATCAACGGGCGGATATGGTAACCACTTGGTGGTAATCGGGGCCAAAACAATAAGAATGGACATTTCAAGAAAAGGAGATTCAACAATGATGGAAAGGCGTCGGCCTGAAGACTCGTTGTTAAGGAAGGAGAAAGACCACTATCATATGCTTCAAATGCGGAGGAGAGGACACATCGATCAAAGCTGCGCCATGCCATCAAAGCGTGTTATAATTGTGGAAGAAAGGTCACTTAGCTCGATTTTGTGCGTTTCTGAAAACCAAATTCAACTAGGATGGAGGCACCAAAGTAGTCGAGGAAAAGTCAAAACCGTGTAGTCTGAGGAGGCGTTTGTTGTGACCTCCCAAAGAAGCGAGGAATCCGAATGAGGTCATCACGGGTAAAACATCATAAACTCTAATGAAGTCTATACTTTATTTGATCTGGGTTCTACCCATTCTTTTATTTCTCTACTTGCGCTCATCGATTAAATTTGACTCAGGAGAAATTAGACTTTGACTTATCTGTGGAAACTCAGTTGGGAGAAACCTTCATTACATCCACTGTTTTATAAGTCTTGTTTGGTTCAAATCGGTACCCTCACATTACTGTCGATCTTATTTCATTAAAAATACTTGCATTTGGCGTGATTACTAGGGATTGATTGGTTAACTACTTATCATGCAAAAATTGATTGTTTTAAATAAGGTTGTTAGCTTTCATATTCCTAATCAACCTATTATCTGAATTCAAACGACCAAACCATTAAAATCAATCACGGTTATCTCAAGCCATAAAGCTATTCGTTTATTGAAAAAGCGGATGTCGAGCTTTCTTAGCTCATGTCATGATTTAAACAAAAATAAATCGATTTTGAGCGATATTTCTATTGTTAATAAATTTCTGACGTATTCCCAGAAGAACTTCTGGCCTACCCCGGGCGTGAAATTGAATTTTGTATCGACCTTGAACGATACAAAACCTATTTCCAAAAGCCCATGTCGAATAGCTCTATTGAACTTGAGTTAAAGACCCATTGCGGGAATTGTTAGACATTGGCTTTATTAGTCCTAGTACTTCTCCTTGGGGTGCTCTGTTACTATTCGTGAAGAAGAAAGATGGGAGTATCGACTTTGTATTGATTATCGGGAGTTGAATCATGTCACCATCAAAATAGGTATCCATTGCCACGTATTGATGACTGTTTGACCCGATTGCAAGGAGCCAAATTCTTTTCAAAGATTGATCTTTGTTAGGATATCACCAATTGAAGATTAGAGCCGTTGACATTCGAAAGGCGACTTTCGAACTTCGATGCGGGCATTATGAATTCCTAGTCATGTCCTTTGGATTGACTAATGCTCTCTTTGCCTTCATGGATATGATGAGCCAAGTATTCAAGGAATATTTAGATCACTTTGTGGTCGTCTTTATTGATGACATCCTTATTTATTCCAAAAGCGCGTGAAGATCATGAAAGCAACACTTGAAATGACACTCCAAAAGCTTCGTGAATATAAGCTTTATGCGAGTTGAAGAAATGTGAGTTACGGCTTGAAGAAGTAGCATTCCTTGGGCACGTGGTATCAAGTCGTGGAATATCTGTTGACCAGCAAAGATTGAAGCTATTGAAAGTTGGGAACAACCTAAATCGATGACCAAAATCGTAGCTTTCTCGGTTTAGGCTTGGTTATTATCGGAGATTAGTGGAAGGATTTTCTCGAATCGCTACTCCATTGACTCGGTGACTCGGAAAGATACAAAGTTCGGTTGGAGCGAAGAATGTGAGAGGAGTTTTCAAGAACTTCGAGAGAGACTTATTTGACTTTTGTTACGACAATACCATCGGCTCGGAGGGATTTGTCATCTCTGATGATCTTGAGCAAAGGGTTGGGATGTGTTCTCATGCAACATGGAAAAGTTATAGCTATGCCTCATGACAACTCAAAGAATATGAGAGGAATTATCCTACTCATGATCTAGAGTTAGCGGTATTTGTCTTTACTGCTTAAAATTTGGAGGCATTACTTGTATGGGGAGAAAGTGGAGATCTTTACGGATCATAAAAAGCCTCAAATATTTCTTCACTCAAAAGGAACTCGACATGCGACAACGACGTTGGCTTGAATTGTTGAAAGATTATGATCGTACCATCGATACCATCACGGAAAAGCGAGCGTGGTAGGCGGCGCGTTGAGCGAGAAGATCGTATCTGAAATCTGAGTGCGTTATTGTCAACATAAAGACCCATTTTGTGTGACTTGCAAAGGATGGAGATAGAGTTAAAGACTCGGGGACGCGTGTGATGATAAGCGAGTATCTGAGTAGAACCAACTTTAATCGATAAAGTTAAAGCTGCTCAAGCTCTGAGGACACGGAGGCGATCGTATGAGGAAGAAAGTGCAAGAAGGTCTTTATCTTAGGAAGCAAGAATCGATGAAGAAGGAATACTTGAGTCGACTCCGGACTTTGTGTTCTAACGACCACGATTTAAAGTATAATATCATGATGGAGCGCGCTGACACACCATTTGCAATCCATCTGGGGAGTACCAAAATGTATCATGATATTAAATCATACATTTTGGTGGAAGCAATATGAAGAGAGAGAGATAAGTATTTGTTTATCTCAAGGTGTCTAACTTGTCAGCGAGTTAAAGCGGACATCAAGTACCAAAAGGTCCATTGCAACCACTTGAAATTCGAGAATGGAAGTGGGAGCACATTACCATGGATTTAGTTTCTGGGTCTTCCTAAGGTTTCTCGAAGGCATTGATGCGATTTGGGTCATTGTTGATAGATTGACCAA
Organism: Panax quinquefolius; assembly: GCA_020205615.1. Lineage (NCBI taxonomy): Eukaryota > Viridiplantae > Streptophyta > Magnoliopsida > Apiales > Araliaceae > Panax > Panax quinquefolius. The sequence continues at coordinate 359,442 of JAINUW010000535.1, read as the reverse complement.
AGTCTGCTCATTTCTTCTGAATCTGAGAAACTTATACACTTGAGCGTCTTGCTTCGTATGTACATAAGCGAGATTGTAAAGCGCATGGTATCTTGCGGTATCCATAGTTTCGATCGAGACCAAGATTCACTTCACGATTTTGGGTTAGTTTGCAAAAAAGCTATGAGCGCGGACTTACGATTTAGCTTCGGCATATCATCCTCGAATGACGGACGGACGATCGGAGAGGACTATTCAAACTCTTGAAGATCTATTAAGACTCTGTGTCCTTGATTTCAGGGAGTTGGGACAAGTTCTTACCATTGGTGGAGTTTTCCTACAACAACGCAGTTATCAAAACAAGTATTAGCATGGCTCCATTCGAGCGTTGTATGGAAGAAAGTGTGGTTCTCGGTATATCTTTGGGATGAGGTGGGTGAAACAACGTTGTTGGGGCCGGGAGTTGAATACGTATGACTACGGAAAAGATTGAAACGATCCGAAACGACGTATAAAAACCTCACAAAATCGACAAAAAGAGTTATCTTGATCTTCGTGAAAGGGCGTGGAATTGATATAGGAGATCGTGTGTTGTTAAGAGTTGCTCCATGGAAAGGAGTTACAAGATTTGGAAAGAGAGAAAACTTAATCCTCGATTCATCGGTCCATTTTAATCCTCGATCGAGTAGGAAGCGTGGCTATAGACTCATTTTACTGCTTGAAATATGTCTACGTGTTCATAACGTTTTTCACATATCCATGTTACGTAAATATGTGAAAGACCCGAACCATATTATTGAGTTAGAAGCCGGACGAAATAGCGGAAGATTTGGCGTATGAAGAGGTTCTGTTCAAATTTTGGATAAGAAGGAACATATTCTACGCTCGAGGTTATACCTCAATCGAAAGTTTTGTGGAGGAACCACGATGTTGAGAAATGACTTGGGAGTTAGAATCGAAATGAAATCAAGGTATCCTTACCTCTTGACATACCGGTGCGTACCCTAATTTCGAGGAAAATTTCATAAGAAGGGAGGTTGTAAGACCCCGACTTTTATAAATAAAGATGAATTTTCTATAAATATTATTTTTGAATATTATGGAATAAATTTGATATAATGTTATAGTTGTGGGTAATATTTATAAATTTTGCAAAGTATGCAAGTTGTTATAAAATATTAGTTTGGTGGGGAATATTCTTTTTGTTAGGGAATATTAAATGCAATGGCTCAATCATTAGTGGACCCCTGGCGGAATTATTGTCGGATTGAGAAAGCGACAAAAATATTTTATATAAAAATAACGGCGGAGGAGGTGTTACTGTTAAAAGCTGTTGAACTACCCGGTGGTAAAAAATGCGATGTCTGGCGTGGTTGCGTAGTAGTAGCTGCGGTATTGATTATTGATCTTTACGTGAGAAGTCACTCGGTATATGCTCGATTATTACTCTCGATAATTCTTTGCATCATATCTCTCTTATATTATTGATTCAATTATTGTCACGATATCATCTGTATAATATGTTATATTATTAATTGAGGCGACAAGTTATAAATGATTAATAATTGTTGAAAGATTAAAAATGTGTGATTAAAAATAAAATGATTTGTGGTAATATTTATTCGATCCTTAATGTATATAAAAGTACATTATGAGGCGTTTGTGGTAAGTTTGATTATTTTATGGGGGTGGGGGCCCATATGTCATCATCTAAGAGTCTCTTAAATCGATAGTAATTACCTTTGTGAATAGTAATTACCTTAAATCGATAGTATTTACCTTCGTCGATAGTAATTACCTTACGTGAATAGTAATTACCTTAAATCGATAGTAATTACCTTTTACAGACGTCAACCACTTGCCGTTTCACATTCTGAGCGTCGAACCACTTGTCGTTTCACATTCTGATGCGTCGAACCACTTGTCGTTTCACATTACAGCGTCGAACCACTTTTCTTTTCACATCACCGGTCGTCGAGCCACTTGCCTTTTCACATGGTAGGTCTTAAGCTAGAAATCTTCTATAAATAGAGGCTCAGTGCTTCATTATTTTCACGAATTCATTCAAGCTTTAGAGAGAAAGTATAGAGAATAAGAGAAAAGAAGAAGAGTATTTTGTTATTACACTCTTTAGGTATTCAATCTCCTACCAAAAGTAAAAGGGTGTTATTCTTTCTTATTCATGAAGAAGCTGTTGTTATTCCATTGCTTATTATTACATTGGAATAACTTTGTATCTGTGATCTACCTATACTTGGTGACATTCTTCTATTATTACATTGGAACATCACATGCATGTGTTTTTTACACTTTTTGGTTAAAATCTTATTATTATTACATTGGAACATCCTGTGCATGTGTTTTTACAGGACTGGTTATTATTATTATTATTACATTGGAACATCACATGCATGTGTTTTACAGGACTGGTTAAAATCTTTATTATTATTTTGTTGGAACATCACATGCATGTGTTTCTGTGGGACACAGGTTCCATTCTTTATTATTACATTGGAACATCACATGCATGCGTTTCTGTGGGACTGAATTAGATTATTTATTATTACATTGGAATAACTTTGCATGTGCGATCTATCGCGTGCATGGTGATTTCTTTTGTTATTCCATTCTTTATTATACCCGATTGGTTAAAACTTTGACTTATACTCCATGAAATTAGTGGAATATCCTTGATATTTGCGCTTCATCCGATATCCTTTCATGGAAATATTCTTCTCGATCATTCTTGAATTTTACTTTACAAAAGCGATATCATGTTGATAATTTGGATGTTATTGGTTCTAGATAAATTAATTCTTGAACTTGTTTTATTGAATTCTTATATCATTGTCATCATCCTCATGTTTATATTATGTTGAAAGTCATCTGTGGCACATGGTGCATAGATGGACTTGGTATGATTATGACCGAGAGACTATTGATTGTAATCATGGCCGTAATGTTACAAATAATGTGGTAAAAATCCTCGATGGCAGTAGTGCATTGATGGGCGATTGTTGGCATGATCATGACCATTAATGAATACACTGAAATATTCTTGGCCCGTAGTGCATGAATAATTGTGGTGCGTGATACTAAAGAATATCCTTGGCGTAGTAGTGCGGGGTGATTCGATGATGTGGAATATTTATTAAAGCTTGAGTCTCGGCTATAACGATGATGAAAAAACCTTTTAAATCATAAAAGATAGTAGATTTTATTTTCTACTTGACTCTTTTAATGGATTGCTTGTTCATTATGATTAAACTTGATGTTTATTATATTTTATCGGTTTAACAACTGTTGAAGAAGCTATTGATAATTTATTACGCATTATCTTAGTCATAATATTTCTTCTTGGGCTAGTTGAGCTCACCCTTTCTTTCACTTTATTCTCTTGAGAAATGAGAACATAAATTTGGGACGAGTCGGGAGCGGAGTAATGGTCGAGAGGATAACATTAGTAGTCCTCACTATTACGTGAAATAGTGTGATAATAATTGTAATGAGGACTCCTTTTGAGTTTGTATAATATCTAGTAGACAATATTTGTATTCAAACTCACGGTTTTATGTCGTATTGAACCACGGCAGTTATATTAGTAAGTTGTATTTAAATTACATACCATGTATCGACTACCCAAGATGGGTGATGTATACCTAATTTTGGGGCGTCACAATTATTAGATAATATTATTGGCAATGTCTAGAAAGTTACATCTAAGGAGAGGTTTGGTCACCTAATTGCGGCGGCCGATGAGGAGAAATTCTTATTGAAAGCCCTTTCTGAGGAGCTATGCTGGTTGTCAATATTGTGATTCTATAATATTATTTGTGAATAATTAATTATTGATTCATATGATGAGGAAAATATTGATTTTATGTGGATATAAATGGAGAAAAATTTTAATGTGACAATTGTTGAAAATTGAAATTTTATCTTTTTACGATAAGATAATTCATTTAAATGTATTATTATATTTTAATAATATAATAATGGTGATATTTTTATAACGAATGTGGGATATATGAGTATCTGAGGAGGAAAGTATTTTTGTTGCAATAAATGTTTAAAACATGTTAAACATGTCGGTTGGACCCCATTTATTGGTTGAAATTTGATTATAGCACAAAAAATCGCTTGGTTTGTGGATTTCGGTCAATTTCTGTTTGGAATTTGGAAAAACTTTCTTACTGCAAAGTTGTAGAAATTGAATTTCCTATAAAAAGTCGCGAGATTTGAATTTTTCTGATAAAAGGGCTATTTATTATAAATTATTGAAGTTACGAAGCTCAAAATAATTAATTTTGGAAGTTTAAAATATTTTTAATTACAAAAACGTTTTTTACATTGTTGGGACTCATTTAACATGTGTTAAGATTGCTGATTTCAGATGCTAAGTGTGCGTAGAAATTTGTAATATATATAATATTATTATATTAAATTTTTACTAACTTTGGTGTTACAGCGATTTCCTATAAATAGGGTCTTAGGTTAGAATTGAAAATCACACGAGCTGAAGTTTTCTCTCTATATTATCGGCGTATTCTTGTGAGTATTTTGAGTATACTTTGAGTATTGCTATCTGGTGCAAGTTCAAGTCATAACTTTATATCCGGTGTTTATTTAAATCTTGTCTTTTCGAGGTAAGGGATATTATTTTTTTTAATGATATTATTTCTTCAATATCATTATGTTGAAATATTGATCTGAAGTTTTTATCAAAATTGGAACTTTTGGTGTCGAGTTCTTATTCACGTATACGGCCTTATTCACGTATCTGACACTATTCACGAATCTGTGCAATATTCATCGAAAAATGAAAAATTTTCTTTTAAGTCAAAATATCTATTACGGATACTAGCTTTGATTGTATCCATGTTTTGATCATTCTTGAATTTTACACCACTTGTGATTATTTTTGAGGTATTTTTGGGCGTGGATAAAACAAAAGTCTGAATCCTTAATCCTTAATCCTTGTCATTTTGTTTCCTTTGGATTCGTTTCTTTAAAAATATTTTCATCATCTTGATCTTAAATGATGATATTATGGAATATCTTTGGCACATGGTGCAGAGAATGAATGATTTCTGAAGAATATCTTTGGCCCGTAGTCAAAGATGAGCAGTGTTTAGATGAACATGACCCAGTGATGAATATCTTTGGCTGTAGTGCAAAGATGAATATTTGATTCGGATATATATTGATTGATGTTACGGGGATAAAAGATAGAGCGATGAACTTTTAAATTCATACATAGAAGATAGTAGTTTGCATTCTCTACTTAACTCTTCTTAAATGAATTATTATTTCATTGCGAATATTGATTTAAAATTTGTTGTCTATTGTATTCTATTAGATTTTTCCCTGTTGAAGACTAACGATAATTTGTTGTATATTATCTTAGTCATAATATTCTTCTTGGGCTAGTTGAGCTCACCCTTTTTCTTTTTGTTCCATTTTTCTTCTCGGGAGGCGAGAATATAAGCGAGTGCAGTCGGGGTATGGATTGAAAGTTACTAGAGAGAGTTGTTTAGTAGTCCTCACCATTTTTGTAAAATAATGTATCAATAAATGTGATGAGGATTTATTTGAGTATAGATATTGTCTAGAAGATAATATTTGTATTCAAACTCACAGATTTCTTGTTGTAATAATAAAGTTGTAGTTGTTTACATACCGTATATTGACAACTCAGAATGGGTGATGTATACCTATTTTGGGGGCGTCACATGGGATATATGAGTATATGAGGAGGAAGAGTATTTTTGTTGCATTAAATGATTAACACATGTTTTGTGTGTGGTGGACCCCATTTCTTGGTTGAAATTTGATTATAGCTTTGTAAAATCGTTCGTTTATGGATTTGGTTAATTTTTGTTTGGAATTTGGAAAATTTTCTTACGCAAAGTTGTAGAAATTGAATTTCCTATAAAAATCATAAGATTCAATTTTTACGATAAAAGGGCTATTTATTATGAATTATTGAAGTTCAAGTTAAAATAATTAATTTTGGAAGTTTTAATTATTTTATTTAGAAAAACGTTTTTGTTGTTTATGGACATGTGTTAGGTATTTGAGATCAATTTGGTAGGATGGCGTAGAAGATTTATTATATATATTAATATTGTATTAAATTTTTGCTTTGGTGTTCTAAGCATTTTCCTATAAATAGGGTGTTTAGGTTAAAATTGAAAATCACACCAGAAACTGAAATCTTCTCTCTTTCTCTCTCGATATATTGAAATGTATTCTTGTGAGTATTTTAGTACTTTGAGTATTACTATACGGTCTGAAGTTCTTTCAAAGACTATATCCGATTATTCTAATCGGAAGTACTTATTCTTTCTCGAGGAGGTAAGGGATATTATTTTTTTTAAAAATGATATTATATCTTCAATATCATTATCTTAAAATATTGGTTGAAACTTTTATCAAATTTGGAACTTTTTTTCATGTCTGGTTACTATTCATGAGTAATTCATGAGTTCTTATTCACGAGTTACTATTCATGAGTTCTTATTCACGATTCTATTCACGAATACTATTCACGAAGCATGATGATTTTTTTTTGTGAAATTTCTATCTTTTAGTGTGGAGTCACTATTCATGTATCTGACCTTATTCACGTGTACTGTACCTTATTCACGAATCTGACCTTTATTCACAAAAAATTAAATTTTCATTTTTCGTCAAAATATCAATTATGGATACTAGCTTTGATTGTATCCATGTTTTGATCATTCTTGAATTTTACTCCACTCGATTATTTATGAGGTATTTTTGACATGGAATAGTTGAAATACTGAATCCTTAATATTTATTTTTTTTTTGTTTCAATTGGATTCGTTTTCTTTAAAATATTTTTCATCATCCTCGATCCTAAATGATGATATAATCCGAATATCTTTGGCCGTGGTGCAAAGATGAATGATTTTATGATGAATATCTTTGGCCGTAGTCTGAAGATAAATGTGTTTAGATGAACATGACCCAATGGTGAATATCTTTGGCTTTGTAGTGCAAAGATGAATATTTGATTTATGATGTATATTGATTGATGTTACTGAGGGATAAAATATCGATGATGGACTTTTAAATTCATAGATGATAATAGATTTCATTCTCTACTTAACTCTTCTAATGAATTATTGTTTCACCTGCGAGTTGTTGATCTAAAACTTGTTGTCTATTGTATTCTATCGATTTTTCCTGTTGAAGGCGAAAGATAATTTGTTGTACATTATCTTAGTCATAATATTCTTTCTTGGGCTAGTTGAGCCCACCCTTTTCCTTTTTGTTCCATTTTTCTTCTCGGGAGGCGAAAATATAGCGAGAACTAAATGTAAAGTGTGGAGTGATGGTTCAAGGCAGTTTTTTTTAGTAGTCCTCACTATTTTGTAAAATAGTATATCAATAAATGTAATGAGGACTTATTTGAGTGTGAATATTTTCTAGAAGACAATATTTGTATTTAAACTCACGATTTATGTGTTGTCGTATTTTTACAACAATAACATATTGACAATTGTTTTAATGAAGTTGTAGTTGTTTACGTACCATGTATTTGGTGACTCGCGAATGGGTGATGTATACCTATTTTGGGGCGTCATTTAGTCCATTAAAATTAGATGTTGATAAAAGACGGAATCAGAATTAGGAATAAGCAACACACGCAAGGATATTTCGGCAGATGTTCCAGCCTTCTAATAATAAAATACCGGGTTACCTATATCACATTCTGCATGGAATTTAATTAACGGATGCCATAATTTTTAATGAATATAAATGTACGGTCTTATGTTTTTGTGACCAAGGTTGAGAATGTTGACGTCCTTACCACAAATCATTTTTTTTCATCGCGTGTTTTCACGTCTCTTTTCATGAATGGGTAAAAAAATGCGATTTTAGGTAACACCTCCGTACGTTATTTTATAAAATATTTTTATGCAAGTTTTCGACCTAAATAAAAGCACAATGAATTACATTATGAAGTCCACCAATGATTGAGCCCGTTTGTCTTTAATATTCCACTAACAAAAAGAATATTCCAATTAAACAGATATTTTATAACAAACACGTCTACTGTCGAATTTATAATGTTACGCATAACGATATAACATTATATCAAATTTATTCAATATATAAAAATAATATTTACTAAAATTAAATCTTTATTTATAAAAAGCTGAGGGTCTTACGGCACTCCCCTTCTTACTGAAATTTATCGAAATTAAGAATAAACTTATGTATTCGATGGTAAGGATACCTTTAATGGTTCATGCACATATCGTGTAATCAATCCAAACCGTGATGCCCGTAATGAGTTCCCATGGCCGATCATAATTCTTAATCCCGGACGCAATCGATCCTTTGCAAAAGAATTTGGCTCCTAAATCCATTGTCAAATGCGGAAATTATCGGGATAACGTATTTTGATGGTGACATTATTGTCGATATCTCCCATCTTTTCTTCTTCACGAATCGGTGAGTCGAGAGCACCCCAAGAGGCAATGGAGTGCCGAATAAAAGAAATGTCTAACGATTCTTCGATTTGGTCTTTAACTCAAGTTCAATAAAGCTTATTCGACATGGGGCTTTGGAAATAGGTTTTGTAACAAGGTCGATACAAAAAATTTAATTTCACGCTTCTGAGGGTCGCGGAAGTTCTTGAATAATGTCAGAAATTTATTGTTGATAGGAATATCTTGAACCCAAGCTGGCGTATTTTATTTAAACTCATGATATTAAGAAAGCTTGACATCCGCTTAATATAAAACGTAATAGCTTTGTTATTGAGATGACCCGTGATTGATTTTTAATGATTTGTTGCATTGAATTCGTAATAGGTTGATTAGGAATGTGAAGCTATGACGCCACGTAAAACAATCAATTTTTCAGATCCAAGAATCATCGAATCATTTTTAATGAAATAAGATCGACCCAATTAATGTGAGATTGCAATTTAGATTAATCAAAGCTTATAAGCGATTGGATGTAGATGCGTGAAGGTTTCTCAGCGGAGTTTCCATGAATAAGTCGGGAATCTAAAATCTCGGGTCGAAATTTGTGTCTTTGGCATATAGTTATCAAATAAAGTATAGAAAATCCATTCTTATTGTTTTGTACGATTACCATAGGAGTGGTTACCGATGTCTGACACATTGATTCCCTTCAGCTTCCTTGGCTTGGAGTGCTGCTACTACCGATTGATATCTTTGGTACTGCTTTCTCCTTAGGTTATTGTTGACTTCGTTGTAAAGTTCATTAAGCGTAGGCCCTATTTAACATCAGATACAAAGCAGGTTTATGAGAAATAGATGTTGGCGTATCTCAAACCCGAACCTCTTAAAACATTAGCGCATTATATATTTGGTTATCCAAATTTGAAGTGATAACTCTCATAGAATTTTGTGCGTGTTACGACAAGTAGTATTGTTTTATTTCGTTGATATCCTTACGTGCTGAATACTTCGGGGAAAGTATTTGTAGATTTAAGCGACTCTGGAGCTTTATCCCCGAATATATCTTGATCAATGATGACGTAAAGGCGTGAAAGGGAACCTTTTGCTCCTCGAATCTGGGGTATCGAATATCTTGGTGATACGCTATTGCCTTAGCAGAGATGGTTTTGGCTGCTCCCTTAAACTCTGTGGTCAAGTCTGCATGAATTATTTAGCGGTATTGCTTGCGAGATAATTTCAGAGTGTTTTCCACCCTACGTTTTTGGCCGAGTCGGCTACTACAATACAAATTCGCGTAATTAATCTGAACGAATTTTGATGCATTCATCATTTGAGTGCGGTGTTGTTGTTTGCATCTTCACGAGTACGTATCACGATTATTAATGTGGTGAATCCGATGCGCTGCCCGCTCATTCTTATTCTCAATTAAGGTAGGTCATCTTAGCGAAGGTATTCTCTCTACTCCCTCTGGTACTATTCTAGCATCTTAGCCGGGATCATGTATCTAATACGATACCAACAGCCCCCAGAAATTAAGTGATGACATACTTCACGTCTTGGGTGCATTTAGTACGAGAATTCATCAACAATAACGCAGCGTAACGCAATCTGATCGTAAAGCATGAGTTTGAATATAAATCTATTTAGATATTATGGCCAAAAGAGTCCTCCATTACTGATTATTATCCTGCTGGCTACCGGAATATTGAGGACTACTCTTATCTTCGGACCATCACTGTTTCCACATAAGTCCACCTTATATTCTCATTTCACAGAGAGCGATTCTTCGACTTAGAAATGTCCTCTCGCTAAGATAATGGGAATAAATTGTCGATAGTCTTTCTGATTCCTTAAGCGATAAATCTGATAGACTCTGACTTTAACAATATCTGAATTATCGAGTAGAAAATAAAGTCTACCGGTGAAGTGGTTACATGTCTGGCACCATTGACTGTTTATCACCCAGCTCGCGTTTTTCTTTCATTTATTATTATAATTTGACTTTGTTATGCACGACTCATTATGGCAATCATGCCTGTTTTTCCATCGCCATTCTCATTGATGGGAACACCGCAGGCTACATCTTCATATCATCGCGTCATTCGACGAGGACCACGCTTTAAAAAATATACCGTGAGGATGATACTCGAAAGGATTGATAAAACTTCGCAGATTTTTCCGAGGATATTAAATCCAAATTCCACTATGTATTCATTTGATTGTTGAATGAGTTATTCAACCCGGAATAATAAATAACGTGAACCGTCGTCGACTTGTATTTCTGCCATTGAGCAGGAAGTTCGGACAGACATAATAAAAGATGGAACATTCCAGATCGTAAACATGCGGATAGGATATTCATTAAAGTTGATAAAGCAATCAGTCCACATGAGATTGTTCATGAGAATAATAAAAGCGCGATACTGCAAGGGTCGGTTAAAACCATGCAGAAGGATGTTCGGAATAGAATAATAAAAATCTTTTGGGTAAAACCAAATTAAACTATATTCAGCAAGTATTAGATAGTGGCGTACGTGGTTATTCAATGAGAATAATAGCGATGGAATCAAATCTGGAACATCTGTTTGATGTCATTTCAACTTGTGCAATCAATCCTTAGAATCACGCCAAATGCAAAGTATTTCTTTGGATGTTGAATTTGGCGTGACCATTTTGAATGTGTATGTCATACCCTTTTTCTTGCAATTGCCCCAAGCTGATCAAGTTACTTTTCAAGTCTGGAACATAGAATACACCCGTAATAGTTTGCATAGCATTATTTATTCGGGTTCTAATATTTCCTTTTCCCATAACCGAAATCTTAGAGTTATTACCAAGCTTCATATTCTCTCTAAACGTTTCATCTAAGACAGAGAAAACGGATTTGTTACCGCACATGTGATTGTTGCACCCAGAATCCAAGTACCATATGCCTGGTTTAGTCTGCTTTGTTTTTATTGTACGCCATCGAGAATGCAATTCTTCTTGACCACGCAAAAGTTGTTTTTCATCTTTTTCAGTGCATTCATATTGATAATGACCAAACTTGTGACAACCATAGCACTCCACAGTTGATTTATCAAAATGCCCTTGATCACGACCACGTCCTCTACCGCGTCCTCTAAAACGACCTCCACCGCGACCTCTTCCAGATCCTCTCCATGCAGATGATTCACCTTGAGTTTTCATCTTCAGGGCCTGTTCATCTTGGATGTGACTTGTCATCCTCTGCTCGTGTACCAACAACGAGCTTTGCAACTCATCAACTGAAAGGCGATCAATGTCATTCGATTCTTCAATCGAACAAACCACGTAGTCGAATTTGGTGGTCATGGAGCGCAAAATTTTTTCAATAATGGTGACATCCTGCAAGTTTTCACCATGAATCCGCATCCTGTTTGCGATTGCCAACGTTCTCCCAAAAAAGACATCGACTGATTCTCCTTCTTTCATGTGGAGAATCTCAAACTCTTTGCGAAGAGCTTGAAGCTGTGCCCTTTTGACCCTTGCTGATCCTTGATATTTCTTTTTCAAGGAGTCCCAAATCTGCTTGGCTATGTCCTTTTTCAAGATGGTTTCCAGGATAGCACGATCAATTGCCTGGAAAAGATAGTTCTTTGTCTTCAAATCTTTTAACTTCTGTTCTTCTAAATCTTTCTCTGCGCGATTACATCGAAGGTTACTCCTTTCTGGCTCAGCAATTCCACTGTCCACAAGACCCCAATATTCCTTGGATCTCAAAAAGTTTTCCATCAGCATGCTCCAATGATCGTAATTACCATCAAAGCGAGGAATTGCTGGTTGCACGTAACTGTTGTTGTTGCTGTCAGGCGCCATGAGATCTTGTTGCTGCAAGTTGGAAAGCTGCTGCTTCCTTTTTTTTATCAGGCCCCCAAGTGAGGCTCTAATACCAGATGTTGGATAAACTGAAATACAAAGGATTGCTAAACCAAAGTAATTTGAGTGAAAGTGCTATATAATATTATTATTGACTCAAAGTCTCACTTAAATAGGAATACAGGAAACATAATGAGCAGAAAAATAAGTAAAGGACATCCCACGTTTAACAACTCTGTTTAACAACTCCTAGACTTGTGAGATACTCCTATAGAACAGGTCAAGCAACAAACAAATTCCCTATTAAATAGGAATTATTAGACAAACAACTACCAGCTAAAGAATTTAACAAAAAAAATTAATCTAGACTTATACGTTGTTATTTACTACAACATAATCTTAAGAAACTTGAGCAGGGTTGACAAAGACCAATCCTGCAAATCACACTAATTAAAGTTTCGACTAATAATAATTATTATAATTATACTTATTATTATTAAAAATGCATTCAAATCAACTAAACATATCGCCAATTAAGCCGCAGTTTGGTGGAGGTTTGAAGTTTGGATGTAGAGACTTGTGTGGTTAATATATACAAAAAGTACGTACCATAAAGTAGTGTTGCATGTGATCAAATAGTAGATATTATGAAGGAATATCTCCACTAGTATTCTATGATTCTTTAGGCATTGACAACCAATTTATGCATCCTCCGTGTTTTAAATTTTAATTTTTTTAAATTTATTAAAAATTATAAAAAAAATTATGAAAAATAAATATTACAATGAGTATTTTTTTGAAAATTTTTATGATATTTATTATTGTATTGATTTTAAAGAATTAATAATAATTTTATATTTTGAAATAAATAGAGTATTAATCGGTCTCTCTCTTTTATTAGGGAATGGAATAAACTAAGAATATATTAGTCTTTTGCTTTCGTTTCTCTTTTTTGACATAGGAATGTAATTAATTAAGCGATTCCCGTCCCGTCCCGTCCCGTTCCGTTATTATTATTATTATTATTTTGCCATTTTTAAAACAGCACAAGCAACGCAATTTGAAATGTGGCCGACACATATTTTTAATTTTAATATCATTTTAAAGAAAATATATTAGGAACCGGGCTCCCATATTTTTTTCATAATCTTGAAAAAGAAAGGAGAAATATGATATAATGCAATTTACACGTATATTTTAAATATTTTTACATAATTTTTTCTCATATAAAATTGTAGAATAAAAAATACATGTCAATTCTCTTTACTTTTTAGGGTATTGATTATTAGTGTAAAAGTGGATGGCTCAAAATTCAAATGTTACCAAATGACGTTGAGTTATTACCTAATGGCAAGTATGGATACATTTCTAATACCAGATGATGATGAAAGATGCATTTATTTCGGCCTTGTTTTAAAAAGGTATTGACATATGCACACTCCAAAATAATAATAGTTGTTCATTAAATTTTTTTTAATATAATAATGCACTCCTCGGATGTTCAGCTAGCAATTAGCGTGTGCATATATATATATATATATATATAGCACACGAAAAATAATTTAAAAAATCATAGAAATCTAAATTTTCTCAATAAAAATTAAAAAAAAAAGGGAAAGTAGAATTCATTTTTTCCAAAAGTGCTATAGTTTTCACTTTCAATAGAAATAAGAAGGAATGATCGACAAGATTCAAGTCTTTGCCTGAACAAGTTGAAATACAAAAAGGTATGGGATAACGATAAAGACGAGTAATTATGAAGGAACGTTAATTGAAGATCCAGTTAACAGCAAGTTTATTTTTGGTAAATTCGTCAATTGACACATTTGCCAATTGATTAATTTATCCAAAAATGAACTGCATGATAACAACTACCATTAATTGAAGGGTAAAGATTCTTGTAGAAAGATGGAGTATTGTGATATAGTAGTACTGCAAATAATTACTAGTATATCCTCCAGCTTTCTCTTTTCCAAAGAGAAGAGTAGAGAATGAACAAATAAAGAGAAGTAGGTATTTAATTATTAGCCCTGCCGACAGCCTCGTCTGTCTGTCTAACCACAAAAATGACGACATAATTAAACCAAAGGTAAAATTAACAGCACTAGATTGAATGTAGCTAAGCTAGTATGTGTACTACTAGTACTCAGTCGAGAGAATGTGTACCCCCAAGAAAAGAAGAGAGTTTAGTTTTCCTTTCCTCACTCCCATACCCATACCCACTTTGGAACTCCTAATTTTTACATGCAGCTCAATAGTGACGGAGAGAAATGCATGGAGAGTTGCGTTGGAATGCATAGTTCCAACTACTTTATGAGCCGGGGTTCTACTATCAGAAATTAAATATTCAAATTAAATTAGAAGATCAATATTGACTTTTTTTTAAATTTAAAATTGACACCATTCATTTTTATAATTATGTTAACATAAATTAAATGAATTTATGTTCATTTTGAGTTTGAATATGACTTTTTAAAAATTAATATGGATCATATAATTTGGAATGACGGGAGTATAATGGGTTTGGTTCCAGGAAATTTCTACTGGGATATCATACCATCTAAATATGCAAAATAAAAAGTCAAAAATACCAAAAACAAGAAGCAAAAAATTCTAGCTAAAGGTTGTGACATTCTAATATATTTTAAATTTAGACCATCAAATGAGACTGAAATGGAGAGGATCCAAGCTAATCCGTGAATAATGAGCAATACATGATAAACTCCCACAAAGCATGCATGCTGACTGTATCTTCCAAATTTCCCATCCCTCGCACCCAATTTTATTTTTTGCATGGAACATAAACATTCAATTAACATGTCATGCATTTATTAGAAATCTTTACAGGCCGGCGGCCAGTATTAATTTCAGTGTCCAAAGTACTTCAAATGAAAATCATACTAGATGTTAAGTACCTCTTTTAATTTGAGTACTGCCTATTAGATTAATCTAAGAACGACTGGTGTATAGAGTACTCCCAACCAACCTTAATTATTGAATTCCTTATTTTGCTATTGGAGTTTGAAACTCAATACCCTCTGTAGAATGTTCTAGTTCTCAGATTTGGTACGCAGTTGGGTGAATCAATTAGTCCAAGCCAAGTGTATGTAACATTATGCGTGCATGCAAGAATGCAACACATGGAGAGTAAGAAAGATAATAATAATAGCTCCACCAACCCACCTGCTAAAATATAGTCAATAATATTTGGTGATTAAAAAGTAGAACTTGCAAAATCAGTTCAAGTTCGTTACCAAATCTCTTTCAGCCATCTTGTGCACAACTCAGCCCACAGCCCACAGCCTCCCTTGCTTCTAGTTTGCTCAAAAGACTAGTGATGATCATGGCAAGCTAGCCTAATTAATATATAATGACGACTATGCAAAACTCCATTAATTCTTACAGTGATTGATGAAAAGTTTACAGAGGGCCCGAACTGATCAGAGAAAGATAGGATGTTTAGAACACAAGTTACGAAAAGTTAAAAGGACCAAACCATATAGCAAACATAAGTTGATTAAATTAGTGGAGAAATGTGGTGAGAAAAAAATGCCAGTTGCCTTTAATCCTCATCACCTTTCTTTGAAAATGACAATCAAAGCAGGAGGTGGACATCCACTCATTGTGTACGACTCCGTCCGTCACTTCAATATCTCCTAGCCAGACACTCCCCTCCAGGAGATATATATCTCCTCCTGCCTCGCAGGTGATAACCAACCCTGGTTTTTCATCCAGCTAATTAACCCTACTGAAAAAGATACTTTAAAAATTCGAACAAACATTTCATTTTGCAACTTCTTTCTCAAGCAAACTCAACAAATTAAGGTTGCATGGTTCAACCATGAATGCCATAGATCGAAGCATACCTCAAGTATGTAGTGGTCGTGCAAACTAATGCTTATAGCATTAAGTTTTTATTATGAATTTTCACATTGATAAAATGAAGCCCTGGGAGTGCAACAAAAAAAGTAATACCAACGAAATGGTGGCTATTTAAGAGAACCTTTATTCTGTGGTGAATTCAGATATACAAGTTGTTATACAATAAGTACAACAATGCAGATTTTTCATATACGTCGCATAACTATGTAATTAATGAACAGTTGTTAGGGAGGTAAGAGCTGTGGGCCATGATTGGTCACAGCTTGTAATGGTGAAGAGGGAACCATATTTGAAATGAGCATATACATGTTGGCAAATATAAACAAGTTGACTGGGTTCCACCGATATATAATCAAGTGAAGATAGTCGCACTCGCACTTCACCTCTGATTACATTTCATTTGTTGTAAAAACATGGGTAATAAAATACTAAGTGAGGATTTCTCTTACAAACCAGATCAAGATCTAGAAATCTGAAATGGCAAACATGATATAAGTCCATCATCTTTAGAAACACTCTGCAACATGCTCCCTCTCTCTCTCTCTCTCTCTCTCTCTCTCTCTCTCACTCACACACACACAAAAATAAAGTTGTTCGTTGGACACCATTAATAATCATTTTCAGGTTCGAGTATGTGCTGGGCAACTCTCCCTCATGAAAAGAATAATATGCAGTGCATGAAATTGTTATGGAGGAATTCATTTAATATCTTTGAATTCGACTAAATAACATGGTGTAAATATAGAAATAGTCCCAACAAGTGAGAGTGTGAGACTTCAGAGGTTAGTGGTTAATAAGGTACTTCATCCTTGGAAGAAGTCCCTGCACCATACTGTATAATTGAGCTAAAGTACACCACGTTGAATAACTCAGACAGAGAAGATTCCAAACGAAATACTTGGCAAATGCTTGAACCCAATTTTTGAATCTAAAATTTGAGGAAACTTTGAAAAAATAAGTCACAATTCTCTATCATACAAGATATTACAGTGTTCTTGATCTGTCCTGAACCATTTTAACAGTGAAAACAGGAATAAGTTTTTTGTTCTGTTCGAGCCTGCCCCATGATAACACAGATCATGTAGCTACGCAGTTTCTAAATTACATACAACGTTCAATTCACTCTCCTGACTCTTAACAAACCTCCAAAATTTTCTTCTAGAAATAAACAAGGATCAAGAATACAGAAGTAGAAAGAATTTATAATTCTGTAATTTGGAATTCTACAGGAGTTAAAAGGAAAAAGCATTATTTAGCAAAAAAAAAAAAGAAAGGAAAAAGCATTACACTGAGGGTGCTGCAAAGACCTCATCAAGCATCTCATCCATGCCACTTGGTCCACTTGCCATGGCAAATAGCTCTGTATCCTTCTCTTCCTCACTACAAAAATCCCGTCTCTCAAGCTTTGCATGTGCTGCAATATAAATCATCTTCTGAGCCCTGTCCTGACCAACCCTTGACTGCCCTTGGCCACAAAAACATATCTCATGAAGGACCGATTGCATTTAAACCTACTGGAGGTTGCATGAAGGAAGAGAAGCCTTACTGCAACTCTACCCAGTGACTTGAACTCTTTTAGGCATGTCTCCCACACAAGTCTACTGCTCTGAGGGTTTGCAATTCTCATCTTTCCTGTCACATGGTCTCTCTGCTTAACCTGAACAGCTTGGGCATATAGTGGATCTAACCCTTCTGACCTCCATTTCATAAGCTCCATCAAAGCAATATGAGCTTCCTCTCTTGAAACTAACCGCATTATGAGCTTATCCACATCCTTCTCCTGATCCCGTGTCAAGCATTTAAATGGTGGAAGGTACTTACCGCTTGCATCCCTAATCAAATACAATGGATCAAGAATATATGCAGCTGACCATGCTGGATGGTAGTTTTTCTTAAATCGCCTTTCAACTATCTTCTCAATGGGTCCTTCAGCAATGCTGAATTTGGCACACCAATCTTTCACTTTTGTTCTCAACTCTTCCCAAAGCGGAAGACATTGCCCAACTAGTGGCCTCTCAGCCTCAATCTCTTCAGCCATCCCTGTGATCAGCTTCAACAGTGAATATATCGCCTCCAACTCGTTCCAAAAACCAACATCTTGAATCATCTCTGCAACCTCTCTAGCAACAGGGTCTTCCACAAATAGGAGTTTAAAGGAATCATCCATCACAGCAACTTGTAGAACCCGAGCACAGCTCAATATATCCTCCAACATTGCAATAAGAGGAGCGAAATCCTTCATGTTATCACACTTGGGCAGAGGAACTCTAAGTAAATCGTACCCCTCAAACTCATGTGACTGAAACTTGCGAAAATTATTTCTAATCTCAGACTTACTATTAAAAAAATTTGCAATTTTCTTGCAATTATCAGTTACTATCTTAAAAAGTGGAAGCTCTTTCCTAAAATCTTTGATCAAACTAGTAAAACCTTGAAGCTGACAACACAAATTAACCATCCAATGATTCTGAAATTCTAAATGCTTCAATGCCTTACCTTTATACTTATCTGCAACTATACCAACACATCTTTGCACAGAGTTGCCACATACACCGATAGTCGTCTCCCACAAAACCTCCTCCGCATACTTTGACGGTACCAAACCACCCGTAAAAAATGCCTTTTGAAACACACTCGTCCCATTTGGAAGATTAACCATAAACTTAATCAAATTCTCTTCTCCATACCCACAATTCTCGCTCTTCCACCCGTCAGAAGCAATTTGAAAGAACATTGCTTCCTTAATTCTGGCATCTGACTCCATTTTCACTTCTTCATACTTGGACTCGAGCCTTGCACCCGTAATTTCCCTCTTTGACAAAACAGGCAAGCCAACCTGGTTAAGAAAGGCTTTAAACTTGGGGTGTTCAAGGCTCAAAAGCGACACAGACCCACAAGATTCAAAGAACCAATCTGCAAGCAAGTCTAATGATGAATCAACTTGGTCCTTGCTCAGCAAAAAACCCGGTGAACCTTTCGGGCTTTTGAGCTTTTTAACACTGTCCTCCAACATTGCCAATGCACCCAAATCTTCTTTACCACCAGATAACACTAAATTCTGTTTCTTTGAAGGCATTATTTCCGGGGGGTAACCAATTTCACGGCAAAAATGTGATGAATCTACCAATAATGAAGGGCCAACTTGTTGTGAATTTCGCTTCCTCGGATTATGCATAGAAGGTGAGACTACAGGTGTCATTGGATACTGTAAAATGGGTTTTAACATGGAGCTGAAATTGGGGCAAGTACCTCTCTTTAGATGTTCAGAAGCAGTTCTAGATGGGTTTGATGCTGAAAACGAAGCGTCACATAAATTGCACTTGAGTTTTACGGTTTTAGGCTGGTTTGTCTCAGGGTGCCTGATTAAAATGGGCTGCAGATGTGCCCAAAACCAAGCCCCTTTGCCTTTAATGGCCTTTGCACGAACAGTTACTAAGCCTTCGTATCGCTTCTTCACAGATTTTACAGCTATGTCTTCAGCTAACGATAGAGCCGAAGAGATGTCAATTTGGGTTGAGTTAGCGTTAGCCATTGAAGAGAAAGAAAAAGAGAAATGGAAATTGGGTTTCAGAGACTTTGGTGTTTATTTGAAAGAATCAGAGATTTTTGGTATGTAGTTGTTGTTGTTTAGCTTGTTTTAGGCCAGTTTTAAGATATTTTGACGGTAGTGCTAGGTTCTTATTGGTCTTTTTCAGCATCTAACCGGGGAAATTCTCTGCCGGCGACGTGGGCTTTGGGTGGTGACAGATTTCCATGCTGGAAACCGGCGATCTATCCGGTAACACGAGAAATCTTCCGGAGTTGACAATGAGGTGTTCAACTGTTTGATGAATTGCATAAATGAAGATATGTCTGAGAACAGATAAATGCAGAACCAGAGAAGAGGGAGTTGGTACTTTTGGGACGGATAGAGGAAAAGAATGGGGAAAAACCAGCATATATAATGTGACAACTTTTTTATTCTGCTCCGAGAAGAAGTGGGCAGTACTCCACACGTGCTGGGTGAAGCGCGTGTGTAGAGTCTACCAATGAACTTTAAGGTTTGTCAACAGAGTTCATATAGCTGGGGCCCACGAGTGATGGCTAATCACCAATGGAATTGACTCTTGAAATATAGTCAACACTTATGACTGAGCTTTGTCAGGTGACTAGTAGGACTGTAGGAGTAATATGGCATTTCCAATTTGAGCACGAGAAATAATAATTTCATAATTCATCACCAATATATAAGGCAAAGTACTCACCTTACTAGGAGTGAGTATCATCCGGTTTGGTGTGATTTGAATTCCGAATCCCACGTGAAATCGTTTAGCGAGAATTTTAAAATCGCATATAAAATTATTTGTGATTAGTGTAATGTGATTTTGAATCGTGCAATGTAATTTTATTTGGTACGGTTTTAATTTTAAAATTAATTGAAATAATAAAATTTTATGCAATTTAAATTAATAATTTAGTATCACACAATATTAAATACCACTTTGATAAAACACACGCCTTATATAATATTTTATTTAAACAAAAGTTAAATAGAATCGATGAATTATTATATTCTTACATATTAAACTTTAAAACAGAGATGATTAATTAATTATATAAAAACTAATTCCAAATGAATTAAATGAAGGGTGGCTTCCACAATAATGCTTCTTGATAAGGCATGAAGAACGTTTTGGGGGATTTTTTTTATGACTCTCAAATAATTTATAATATTTATTAGAATTTTTATAAAATTAGTGATTTAGGTGTCATTTCGATACATCTAAAAAATAAAGTTACGTATTTAATAGCTGACCGATTCAGCCATTCAGAACTAAACAAACATCATCTAACTCGTTGTGAAAGTACAGACAGTAAAATCTTTTGTTGGAGGAAAATAACTTTTAATAAGATGGTTAAAAAAAAATAAAAGTTAGTAACGTGGAGTATAATAGATGTCCAAATCAAACACTTAAAAAATTTAAGGCTACTTTTGGATGAAATAAAAGTAATTGTCAATATCTGATTTATATATTTCCTATGTTTAATTGCATGGACAAGAAAAGCAAAATGCAGTGATTACAAAAGGGATACATTACCAAAACTTATTTTAGCCCAAAATCTTAAGGAAATGGACGGAAAACAATAGTTTGGGTGCCAAACTCATTTAATTACTTATAGTAATAATAATAATTTGGAACAATTACATTTTATAGTACATTTAAAAACATAATTACAAGAAAAAGTGCACTCATTAAATATTTACACAATTAATATTTTTAAAATTTTATTTTCATTATTAGTACATATTTATGCTTCCTTTAATTATGGGATGTGTTTTAATTCCTTTAATTATGGGATGTGTTTTACTTTCTCTCTCTCTCTCCTCCCTTCTATCCCCTCCATAGAAAACTACTTTCCATAATCATCCATAACTCGTCCATAACCCAATTACGACCATTGTTAAAGAAGAAGAAGAAGAAAATAAAAATAAAAGCGCCTAACTCTCATCTCTATTTACAATATATACAAAAGTTTGCTTGAATCAAAAGAAGGATTGGTAGTCTGATATGGACATTACGATTTTTTCATAAGATGCAGATTTAGTATCAAACATTCAAACCAAAGTAACCAATACAAGATTATTAGGTTACTAATTTATTTTTAAAAATCTATTATAGATTTTTTTTTTAAGTAAATCTTGATTGGTAGCCAAACCTTAATACAAATGTAACCAACAAAAACAAAAATGGTTACCAACAAAGACCGAAATTTCTCTTGATTACTCACAAAAACTAAAATGGTTACCTTTGTATAAATGTTTGGCTACCAATCAAGACTAAAATTTATCTTCTTCTCCTTTTAATTTACGGACTTTTGTGGCGGTAATGAATGAGAGATCGGCGTCCGTATGCGTGACGGCGAATGAGGAGGACGAAAAAAAGAAGAAGAAGCGAGAGGTGTTGAAGCAATAAACTAGTAGCTAAAATGAGGAGATCGGCGTCCATGGCGGCTACATCTTCAAGATCTATAGATCTACAACTTTAAGGTGTTCTTGGTGGCATGAAAGAAGGAAGAAGACCCGTAAATGAGGAGGACGAAGAAGAAGAAAAAAGAAGAAGAAGAAGAAGAAGAAGAAGAAGAAGAAGAAGAAGACTTACAAGATCTACATCTTCAAGGTGTTGAATCGGCATGACGGCATGACGATGGCGTAAAAGGAGGACGAAAAGGGAGGAGAGAGGAGGCGGTAAGGAGAGAAAGAGAATAAGCGGATGAGTGTTTCCTAAATTAAGGATATTAATATTGTAAATAAATATGAGAAGATTATTATTTTGTAATTATTTAGTTGATGCACTAATAGTGTAATTACTTTTTATTTGTTGTATACTTATGTAAAGGACCCTAATAATTTAATTTATAAGGCGGCCCATCCTATTTTCATCTATTTTATGATAAAATTTTAAATAAATTATCTATTCACAATGTTTTAATATCATGTCAATTGTCATTCTAACTTTGTATGTAATAATATACGGTCTATCCGCTTTCAAAATTAAAAATATAATTTGATTTTAAAATTAAATAACGATATATTAAATTTTAAAGTAATTGATGTAATTTTATTTAATTTTAGTTGATATAATTATTATAATTGTATGATACTCCTTCATCCTAAATTAATTACTCAATTTTGATTTTTAAAGTCAAATTGACCATTTTAAAAATAATCTTTTATTATTTTTGCAAAAATATAGGTGAAGAGATTATAACCAAAAGAAAGTATATACAATTTATTACTAACCCTAATTTTTATAATTTTAGAAATATATTTATATATGCTTAATTATTAATTCTAAAAACAGTCAATTTGACTTAAAAAAATTAAAACTGAGCAGTTAATTTGGGACAGAGGGAGTATATAATAAAAATGATTAATTATAAAATTTGATTAGTCATATCAATCGTAACGTTTAATATATCGTCAACTTCAAAAGTCAAATTGTATTTTTAATTTTGGAACGGAGGTAGTATTTCTTTCGCTTCAAGATATACAGCTAATATTGACTTTTAAAAATATTTTGTAATTATTATAAATTAAG
The DNA here is from genome assembly GCA_020205615.1 of Panax quinquefolius. NCBI lineage: Eukaryota > Viridiplantae > Streptophyta > Magnoliopsida > Apiales > Araliaceae > Panax > Panax quinquefolius. Next base: position 336,200 of record JAINUW010000535.1, on the reverse strand, counting down.
TTAGTTTTATATAATAAAATTATAAATGTGAAAAGTATATAAATAACACTACTATTATTATGTTCTAATTCTACAAGCTTTATATTTGAATTAATTTGTCAGGTGCATGACTCGTGCATAGGATTAGTTGCATATTTACTAGATTCAGATACTCATGATTAGGGGGTGATAATCGAGCCAAGTAGTTCGATATTTTCGATTCGAGATCGATTTCGAAAATATGATCCAAAGCTCGAATTCAAGTTGATCCGAAATCGAATCGATCCATACTGCTTTCATTTAATGATACACGAGTCGAACTCGAAAGAGACTCAAGTGTGTTTTCATATTAAGGTTCGAGTATTTCATTTTTTTTCTCAAACCATACTCGATACACCGTCACCGATGGATCGTATTCGAAAATTAATTCGATCCATTGCTAGTAAGCTAAATATGTTATATTTATATCAATCTTTATAATTTATAAAGTGTAGTATGAAATTGTGTAAACTTGTACTTGAATAAATCAATGAATTAAATGTCAATTTATATTACATTCTTTATAATTTTAATACATAAATAAGTGAAATTTTTTATATATAAATATTAATTAAGTAATCAATTTAGTATGTAGTGGTTCATTTTTTAAGTGAAATGGTTCATATTCGAAGCTCAATTTGAAGGCTCATGAGTAACTTCGCTTTGTAAACGAGTCGAAAGTACTTACTGTTAGAAGTAGGTCCAGAAGAATGATCCGAAATTAGAATCGACGCGAAAATATAATCCTTTATCGAATCCGAAATAATTCGAATTAGAAATTTTTTTTTCGAGTCGAATAGAATCTGGCATTGAAAGTGTTAAGCTCACGATTTCTACTCATTTGCACCCTACTCATGATTACTGATAATGATAAGATGATTAATTGCTTTCAAAATTAATTCAATCCCATTAATTTAAAACAAAATAAATTAATTTTAAAAGTTAAATTTATTCTTATATTTAGAATACAAAAAAGTATTCACATGTTTTAAAATAAGATGACGATTTGACTTTTTATCAGGATGTTTAGATTTTATTTTTTAATTATAGTTAAATTAAATTGTATATTAACATATGTAATCAATAAAATAATTAAAATTACATTTTAAGTAACTAAAATCGTGTTTAATATGTCTTCATTATTATTCCATCTAATGGATTATTTATCTATGATTTATTGGTGGGTTTACTGCTATCCATCCATCTAATCAGGTTTATATGTACTTATATTGAAATAAATGATTATCTTAATCTCTAAGCTACTCATAAAATTGATTTTTCCCCAACTTTCACCGAACAAATATATATATATATATATATATATATATATATATATATATATACCCAGGAAAAAAATGGTTTAAACATGATTCATTTAATTTTCGGTCCAATCGTGTCATATATTGTGTAATAATTATTAAAAACAAATTCATAAATGCATTTTGTATTTTAAATTTATATTTTTACAAGTGAAAGTGTTAATTTACATGAGAGGGACCCTATTTACTATTTATGTGAAGAGTAACGTGTGATTTTCCTTTTATTTTTGGTTATTTACTTGATGGATATTTGGGGTGAATATTGGGCTGAAGTTCCATTGAACTGAAACGGCTCGACTTAATTTTTTTTAGTTGGAGTTCGAGCCCTAATTTTTATTAAATGTTGTCCTGAAATTTAGCCTTAACCAGCCTAAACCTTGAAAAAGGCCGATCTGAAATCTGGTCTGAGCCTGAATAGGCTAAAGCCTAAAAAACCTGAAAATTCAGGCCCAAGCTTTAAAAAACAGCCTTTTTATATTTTTCTTTACCATTTTATGAATTTATCCCTTGTTAAGTATATAGAGGCTAATTTAGAGTGTATTTTGATCCATCAATTTTCAAAACTATATTCATTTGTATCATTTTTAGCAATACGCATTTGTAAATTATATATTTATTTTTATTTCTATCAATCTATATAATATATATTAGATCTGACAAAATATGAGTTTTGTTTGGTTTTGATTTATATAAAATGACTATGGGATCCAAATAAGAACTAAAATCACATTATTCATTTTTAATATGGTTTGAATTGAGAGCTTAAGTTAACCAAGTCGAGTCGAGTATTGAGTTGCTCAGATTTAACTTGTTAAACTCATTTGATTCTTTGGATGATTTGGTAGAGTTGTCAAGAGTTATTTTAACATTGAGCCCATTAGAGAAATAGTTCTACAGGATATAACTCCTCAGATATGGATTCATAAGTCAATTGAGATATTGCAAACTCTTTAGTTTTAACTTGTAAGAGCAAAGAGAGAAAATTCGAGAAACAAAATGAAAAAATTTAGCTCACCAACACATAAAGCACTATGGTTGAACTGGAACCGTTCTGAATTCATATTTATATAATCCCATTTTATAGGTGTCTGAAATAATATGTGATCTATTTATGTATTGTTTTGTGCTTTGCTGAAGAGGCAGCTATCGTGTGGTTCACTGGTGCAGTTTCTTGAAATCCCGTTTCTTCAACATAAACATAGAAATTGTGTGCTAAAATTGCTCACCTAATCGTAACGGTGCTGGTGCATATTCCCAACTCATCTGTTTAATGACTCATCTGTTCACTAGACGGCGGTGCTCCATAAAGAGCCGACTGACCGTGTTTGACGAGGAGACAGAGAACGATGTAGAAATGGAAGATCTTAGCATGGAGGTTTCTGAGTCCGAAACAGAATCCGAAGAAGATGAGGGAGATGCAAAGTTAACCGAGCCTTCAAAGAACGCGATATGCAACAGGGATGGATTACTTGATAAGCTTGGAGACATAAGGTGGCCTGAGAATGTGGAATGGTCTCACAAGCTTTCCATGGATATTAATCAAGAGCAAGAGGTTGATGTGAATGATGACCTGACACGAGAACTTGCTTTCGATACTCAGGCATTGGAGGGTACAAGGGAAGCTTTTGTGAAGTTTCAGTCAATGGAGCTTCCTTTTTTGAGGCCTTCTGACTATTATGCTGAGATGGTGAAAACTGATAATCACATGGAAAAAGTTAAGGGTCGGCTTTTGGCAGAAAAGAAAACGATTGAGGAGGCTGGGGAGAGAAGGAAGGCTAGGGAGAAGAAGAAGATTGCCAAGGAGGTACAGGCTCAAAAACTTAATGTAATACCCGGTTTAAAAAAAAGATAAAAAGATAATAACATAATATAATTAGATAATAGAAGTGTAACTAATAATTATTTATACATATCTAAAACCTATAAGGATAAGGAAAGTCATTCAAGTTTAACAAATTCTTAATTTTAAAAGGACTCTTTTACCTAGTAACCTATTTTGCAAAAGATTTACATATATTTAAACAACTAGAGAGAGAGAAGAACGTAAAAATTTATTTGGCTTTTTGGAGATCACGCAGAATGCAGTGAAGAAGAAAAAAAAAAAAATTCAATAAGGTAAAAAGCTGAAACCCTTATTTTTTATTATGAGATGATATTTGCCTTATATATATATATATATGGTTAATTTTGTAATCAATTTTATAATAATTAACTACTTAATTTATTTAAAACTTAAGATTTATGTGCATAATATTCGAATAAAGAGTATGATTGTCTTATAATATTGTATTCTAATAATTCTATTTGTCTTAATTTTATATTTAGGATTTGTTCGTTTTTAATTTCGTGTTTTGCAATATCGAGGTAAGTGATTTTCCGAACTATTTAGTGTTTTTAAGATTATCGTTACTTTTAAGTATGTCTTATTAATTATTCGGATGCCTAAATGTACAGTTTCAAAATTCGTTATTTTTTATTTAAGGCTTCCAATTAAATTAAATTGTTATGTTCTTTTATTTCAAAATTCGGATCAAGTATTTATTTTCGAACTGTGAATGAGATTATATGATTTTGAACTGTGAAAAAGTATCGTTTATATTATCGATAATATTGAGATAAATTTTTGAAATCCCCAGTCTGACTATGTATAGAACCCGTTATTGATTACGTTTAGTTAAGAGCTAATATAGGACCTACTTAAAGGCGCATTTTTTTAGATGCCGCTTGGGAAGCGTGCATTTTATAGATACCTTAGTAGGGTGCGTATCATAACGTTATCGAACTTTTGGGCCGTGTTACAGGACTATTGTAACCTTAGTCGCTAAGGTTGTGGATTAAAAGATATATGATATACATTGAAATCATTTTTGAATTGTTTTAGTTTTGAAAGCTTTTGTCTTATTGTTATTGAACAAAAGTTATTTCAAAAAGGTATTTTACAAATTGTACTTGATTGACTAGATAGAGAGGATTGCTACTTGCTGGGATTCATCGCTCACCCCTGATTTTTACAGAGTCCCATTGTTGAAAGTTTGAGCACTTATTTAATCTGCTTGGAATAGTGGAGTTTAGTTTTAGATGTTATTCTTTTGTTGATGAATTTTCATAAAACTCTTAGTTTCGAGGAGCTGCGTCTCCATTATTTGAATGTGGTATTTATTAGTATTTCATTTAGATTGATTTAAAGTATATTTATTGTTGGGTTTTAAGTTAAGATTAATGTTAAGTTGTTTTTTGGGGCCGCGCGTTATTGATATTGTTGCCTTGCGGGCCTATGGGTTTCTTGACATATGAAGCACTTGAACTATATCGGGTTCGGGGTGTTATTCAGAGGTAGTATCAATAGTGGCCCCTCATGATGTGTTAGGTTGAAAAACCTACATATTTCTGAGGAGTGATTTTGGGAGTTAGGCGTGGGTAAGAATATTGACTAAATTTAATGATTTTAAAATTAAATAGAGAATAAGGTATGAAACTCTTTTATTAATTGCATATAGTAATTAGATAATGAATTTCTTGATTATGTCAAATTTGTATTTTCTTTAGATGTTATTTTGAAATTTGGAGGACCAAATTCTTTTAAGGTGGGTAGAATGTAATATCCTAGTTTAAAAAAAGATAAAAGATAATAACATAATATAATTAGATAATAGAAGTGTAACTAATAATTATTTATACATATCTAAAACCTATAAGGATAAGGAAAGTCATTCAAGTTTAACAAATTCTTAATTTTAAAAGGACTCTTTTACCTAGTAACCTATTTTGCAAAGGATTTACATATATTTAAACAACTAGAGAGAGAGAAGAACGTAAAAATTTATTTGGCTTTGGAGTACTACAGAACAGTGAAGAAGAAAAAAAAAATTCAATAAGGTAAAACTGAAACCCTTATTTTTTTATTATGAGATGATATTTGCCTTATTATATATATATATATATATATATATATATGGTTAATTTTGTAATCAATTTTTATAATAATTAACTACGAATTTATTTAAAACTTAAGATTTATGTGCATAATATTCGAATAAAGAGTATGATTGTCTTATAATATTGTATTCTAATAATTCTATTTGTCTTAATTTTACATTTAGGATTTGTTCGTTTTTAATTTCGTGTTTTGCAATATCGAGGTAAGTGGTTTTCCGAACTATTTAGTGTTTTTAAGATTATCATTACTTTTAAGTATGTCTTATTAATTATTCGGATGCCTAAATGTACAGTTTCAAAATTCGTTATTTTTTATTTAAGGCATCCATTTAAATTAAATTGTTATGTTCTTTTATTTCAAAATTCGGATCAAGTATTTATTTTCGAACTGTGAATGAGATTATATGATTTTGAACTGTGAAAAAGTATCGTTTATATTATCGATAATATTGAGATAAATTTTTGAAATCCCCAGTCTGACTATGTATAGAACCCGTTATTGATTACGTTTAGTTCCGGAGCTAATATAGGACCTACTAAGGCGCACACCTTTTAGATGCCCTTCGTGTAAGACCCCGAAATTTTTAAATAAAAAGGAATTTCCTTTATTTATTATTTTGAAATAGTAAGGGTTGATTTGATCAATGTGGATAGTTAAGGGTTAAATCATGAAATATTTCAAAATAAGCAAGTGGTTATAAAATATTCATTTTGTTTGAATATTCGTTTGGTCGTGGAATATTCGCTTCGTCGGGGAATATTAAATGCAACGGCAAGTAGCAATGACCATGTCTATAACCCATGTGAGCGATTGGATGAGGAAAACGATGAAGTTTGGGTGGTTATAAATAACAGGCGTAGTTATTCTGCTTAAGATTTGTTGAATACCCCGTTGGTTAAAATCTGATGTCTGGCGTGGTTGCCAAGATGCTTTGCAGTATTGCGACGAGATTGTTGAATTATTGATTAAATGCGTAAGATGGCACTACTCAATAATTTTCACGATGAATTCTTTATTCAATATTTTATTTTATTGATTCAATAATTCTTTGCGTTGATATTTTATATTATTGTTGTTCGATAATTGTCACTTTATGACAAGTTTCCCATTATCGGATCAATAATTCATATTATTTGAATAATATTATTAGATAACATTATTGGCAATGTCTAGAAAGTTACGCTTAAGGAGAGGTTTGGTCACCTAATTGCTTGGCGCCCGATGAGGAGAGATCCTTATTGAAAGCCCCTCTTTCTCTGAACGACTGGGGTTATCGTAAATGTGATTACAGTAATATTATTTGTGAATAATTAATTATTGATTCATATGATAAGGAAATATTTATTTTATATGAATATAAATGATGGATTTATTTATGTGGTTATTAATGAAGGAATTAATGCTGAGATGTTTTATTTTGTCGGATTGGAGGTATTAAAAGATCAAATCGGTGTTATTATAGCTTTATTGTGTGAGTTATAATATTTAATCCGACCGTTGGATCGTTGTAATTTTTGGATATGTTATACATACATAAGTTGAGTATATGTCCACAAATTTTGAACCGTTAAAAATGCACGAATGATTTGTTATGAATTTTAAGAGGTGTCGATTAGGAAATTAGGGTTATAATTGATTTTGGTGGAAAATTCTAGAATTGAGTGGCCCCACTTGTGGTTGGTGAAGAAATGTGCTGAATTTTATTTCAAATGTGGTGGGTGGCAATAGTAGCGGTAAAAGCCATCGTATTGCTTGGTCAAGTCCGCTTTTGGGCTAACATTTTCCTATAAATAGAGGCTAAGTTAAATTGAAAATCACACCGAAACAAAGTTTTCTCTCTTTCTCTCTATATTATTGAGCGTATTTTGTGAGTATTTATATACTTTGAGAGTTCTTTTGTTCAAAGACAAGTTTCATTCAAAGATCACTTGAGCCTTTCCTTCCAAAATCTTGATTCTTTGAGGTAAGGGATATTATTTTTTCAGAATGATATTATTTCTTGATATCATTATGTTGAAATATTGATCCGAAGTTTTATCAAATTTGAAACTTTTTCATGTCGGGGTTACTATTCATGAGTTACTATTCACGAGTTACTATTCATGAGTTACTATTCACGAGTTCTTATTCACGAGTACTATTAATGAAGCGTGAAAATGTTTTTTTGTGGAATTTCTATCTTTTGGTGTCGAGTTACTATTCACGTGTCTGGCCTTTATTCACGATATCTGACTATTCACGTATCTGACTTATTCATCGAAAAATAAAATTTCTTCTTTTTCCAAAATATCTATTCGGATACTAGCTTTGATTGTATCCATGTTTTGATCATTCTTGAATTTTACACCACTATGATTATTTTTGAGGTATTTTTTGGGCGTGGATAAAACCAATGCAAAGATGAATTATTGATGAATATCTTTTTGCTCGTAATCTGAAAGATGACTGTTGTTGAATATCTTTGGCACATGAGTCAGATGAATGATTTACAAGAATATCTTTGGCTGTAGAAGCAAAGATGAAGCGGTGTTTAAATGAACATAATGAAGTGATGAATATCTTTGGCCTTTAGTGCAAAGATGAGCAGTGTTGAGATGAACATGATGGATTGTTGAATATCTATGGCTTTGTAGTGCAAAGATGAATATTTGATTTGAGATGAATATTGATTGATGTTACGGGGATAAAATATTGATGATGGATTTATTAAATTCATAGATTATAGTAGATTTCATTCTCTACGTAACTCTTCTTATGAATTATTATTTCCATTATGAATATTGATCCGAAACTTGTTGTCTATTGTATTCTATCGATTTTTCCTGTTGAAGACTAACGATAATTTGTTGTATATTATCTTAGTCATAATATTCTTTCTTGAGCTAGTTGAGCTCACCCTTTTCCTTTTGTTCCATTCTTCTCGGGAGGCGAGAATATAAGCGAAGTACGAGTCTGGGTATGGAATGAAGGTTTTAGAAAAGGATTGTTTAGTAGTCCTCACCATTTTTGTAAAATAATGTATCAATAATTACGATGGGGATTTGTTTGAGTATAGATATTATCTAGAAGATAATATTTGTATTCAAACTCATAGTTTTACTGATTGTAATAGTAAAGATGTAGTTGTTTTACATACCATGTATTTGGCGACTCGAGAATGGGTGTTGTGTATACCTATTTTGGGGCGTCACACTTGAGGAGCGTGCATTTTTATAGATACCTTAGTAGGGTGCGTGTCATAACGTTATCGAACTTTTGGTAGTGTTCACGGACTATTGTAACCTTAGTCGCTAAGGTTGTGGATTAAAAGATATATGATATACATTGAAATCATTTTTGAATTGTTTTAGTTTTGAAAGCTTTTGTACTATTATTATTGAACAAAAAGTTATTTCAAAAAAGTATTTTGCAAATTGTACTTGATTAGGCTAGATAGAGAGGATTGCTACTTCTTTGGGATTCATCGCCACACTTTACTACCTGATTTTCTGGTCCCATTGTTGAAAGTGAGCACTTATTTGATCTGCTTGGAATAAATTGGAGTTTAGTTTTAGATGTTATTCTTTTGTTGATGAATTTTCATAAAACTCTTAGTTTCGAGGAGCTGCGTCTCCATTATTTGAATGTGGTATTTATTAGTATTTCATTTAGATTGATTTAAAGTATATTTATTGTTGGGTTTTAAGTTAAGATTAATGTTAAGTTGTTTTTTTGGGCTGCGCGTTATTGATATTGTTGCCTTGTGAGCCTATGGGTTGGCGACATAAAGCACTTCGGGCCTATATCGGGTTCGGGGTGTTACAGAGGTGGTATCAAAGCCGTGGCCCCTCGCAATGTGTTAGGTTGAAAAACCTACATATTTCCTGGGGAGTGATTTTGGGAGTTAGCTGTGGGTAAGAATATTGACTAAATTTAATGATTTTAAAATTAAATAGAGAATAAGGTATGAAACTCTTTTATTAATTGCATATAGTAATTAGATAATGAATTTCTTGATTATGTCAAATTTGTATTTTTCTTTAGATGTTATTTTGAAATTTGGAGGACCAAATTCTTTTAAAGGTGGGTAGAATGTAATACCTGTAAGACCAAAAAATTTTTAAATAAAAAGGAATTTCCTTTATTTATTATTTTGAAATAGTAAGGTTGATTTGATCGATGTGGATAGTTAAGGGGTTAAATACATGAATATTTCAAAATAAGCAAGTGGTTATAAAATATTCATTTTGTTAGGAATATTCGTTTGGTCGTGGAATATTACGTCTTTGTCGGGGAATATTAAATGCATCCGAAGCGCGACCATGTCTTGAGCCCATGTGAGCGATTGGATGAGGAAAAGCGATGAAAGTTTGGGTGGTTATAAATAACGAGCGTAGTTATTCTGAATTAAGATCTGTTGGAATACCCGGTGGTTAAAATCGATGTCTGGCGTGGTTTACCGAAGATAGCACGGTATTACATGATATTGTTGAATTATTGATTAAATACGTAAGATGGCACTTTTCAATAATTTTCCACGATGAATTCTTATTCGATATTTTATTTTATTGATTCAATAATTCTTTGCGTTGATATTTTATATTATTGTTGTTCAATAATTGTCCTTTGCATGATATTTCCCATTATCGGATCAATAATTCATATTATTTGAATAATATTATTAGATAACATTATTGGCAATGTCTAGAAAGTTACATCTAAGGAGAGGTTTGGTCACCTAATTGCGGCGCCAGATGAGGAGAGATCCTTATTGGAAAGCCCCTCTTTCTGAGGAGCGACTGGTTGTCGTAAATGTGATTCTATAATATTATTTGTGAATAATTAATTATTGATTCATATGATAAGGAAATATTTATTTTATATGAATATAAATGATGGATTTATTTATGTGGTTATTAATGAAGGAATTAATCTTTGAGATGTTTTATTTTGTCGGATTGGAGGTATTAAAAGATCGAATCGGTGTTATTATAGCTTTATTGTGTGAGTTATAATATTTAATCCGAATAGTTGGATCGTTGTAATTTTTGGATATGTTATACATACATAAGTTGAGTATATGTCCACAAATTTTGAGCAAATTAAAAATGCACGAATGATTTGTTATGAATTTTAAGAGGTATGCGATTAGGAAATTAGGGTTATAATTGATTTTGGTGGAAAATTCTAGAATTGAGTGGGCCCCACTTGTGGTTGGTGAAGAAATGTGCTGAATTTTATTTCAAATGTGGTGGGTGGCAATAGTAGCGAGTAAAAAAGCCATCGGTGCTTGGTCAAGTCTGCTTGGTAGGGCTAACATTTTCTATAAATAGAAATTTAAGTTAGAATTGAAAATCACACCGAAACAAAGTTTTCTCTCTTTCTCTCTATATTATTAGGCGTATTTTGTGAGTATTTATATACTTTGAGAGTTCTTTATTAATCTGACAAGTTTCATTCAAACATCACTTGAGCCTTTCCTTCCGTCTCTTGATTCTTTGAGGTAAGGGATATTATTTTTTTCGTAATGATATTATTTCTTGATATCATTATCTTTGAAATGTTGATCGATGTTTTATCAAATTTGGAACTTTTTCATGTCGGGGTTACTTATTCATGAGTTCTTATTCACGAGTTACTATTCATGAGTTCTTATTCACGATTCTTATTCACGAGTCTTATTAAGTGAAGCGTGAAGATGTTTTTGTGGAATTTCTATCTTTTGGTGTCGGTTCTTATTCATGTATACTCTGGTCTTATTCACGTATCTCAGACTATTCATGTATATCTGACACTATTCACGTATCTGGCACTATTCAATTCAGAAAAATAAAATTTCTTCTTTTTGTCCAAAATATCTATTCGGATACTAGCTTTGATTGTATCCATGTTTTGATCATTCTTGAATTTTACACCACTATGATTATTTTTGAGGAATTTTTGGGCGTGGATAAAACCAAGTCACGAATCCTTAATCCTTAATCCTTGTCATTTTGTTTCACTTGGATTCGTTTCTTTAAAAAATATTTTCATCATCCTCGGTCTTAAATGATGATATTATTGAATATCTTTGGCTGTAGGTGCAAAGATGAATGATTTCTGAAGAATATCTTTGGCCTATAAAGTGCAAAGATGAATGATTTCTGAAGAATATCTTTGGCCTTTAGTCTGAAAGATGAACATGACCGATTGATGAATATCTTTGGCTGTAGTGCAAAGATGAATATTTGATTTGAGATGAATATTGATTGATGTTCTGAGGATAAAATATTGATGATGGATATTAAATTCATAGATTATAGTAGATTTCATTCTCTACGTAACTCTTACATGAATTATTATTTCATTGCGAATATTGATCCGAAACTTGTTATACATTGTATTACTATCGATTTTTCCTGTTGAAGACTAACGATAATTTGTTGTATATTATCTTAGTCATAATATTCTTCTTGAGCTAGTTGAGCTCACCTTTTCCTTTTTGTTCCATTCTTCTCGGGGAGGCGAGAATATAGCGAAATCTGAGTCGGGGTATGGAATGAAGGTTTTAGAAAGGATTGTTTAGTAGTCCTCACCATTTTGTAAAATAATGTATCAATAATTACGATGGGGATTTGTTTGAGTATAGATATTGTCTAAGAAGATAATATTTGTATTCAAACTCATAGTTTCTGATTGTAATAGTAAAGATGTAGTTGTTTACGTACCATGTATTTGGCGACTCGGAATGGGTGTTGTGTATACCTATTTTGGGGCGTCACATGATATCGAGCTTAGGATATGATCTCTGGCGGAGATCGGGAATAAAACTAGGAGGGAGGCGAGTAAATCCTTCGCTAGTGTGTCCTACTAAGCTTATTTGTTAGTTGGTCGATATATAGGGATATTATGTGATATATTGATTTCCTTAATTAACCCTTGTTTTATGAGCGATGTTTTGAGAATGTCGTTGAGAATATTAATAGTGGAGTAAATGAGACCGTGGAGATGCACTGTCTTAATAACGAGGAGAGCGTCTGTGGTTTGGCAATGTACCTCCTGTGAATAACACCAACCTGGCCGGATGATGAGCGAGGGGATGTTTAGAAGCTTTTTGCGATTCATGCAAAATCGGACGAGGGAGACTCGTGTTCAAAATACGGGGAGGAGATGATAGCGATTCACGGGGTGGTCACGACCCGAAAGTTCAAAGAGTTGGGACCACGAATTTAAGGAAAGCTTGGATTCGATCATGGCGGAAACATGGGTCAAACAAATTACCAAGATATTCGATGTCTTGGGATGCGGAGGAAACGAAGGTTCCATTCGCTACCTTTATGTTCCGTGGCGAGGCGGATTCTTGGTGGGAATCATGAAGCGTACCCATCCATTTGCACTTTCGGCGTATCGTGGGAGCATTTGAAAGCAGTTCGATAACAAGTACTTCCACGAAAGTATTAAATCGTATGAAGGAAGTGGAGTTTATTAGACTAGAGCGAATAACATGGCGGTGTCCCATCTGAGGTGAAGTTCGCGGAGTTATCGGGTTTGCACCTCATTTGGTGGAGAATGAGGAGCGTATAGCGGGATGTTTACGAGAGGTTTGAAACCCGACATCGTCGATATCTCATTTCTCGTAAGTTTTCTCTCTGACCGGATGTTGTCAATGGGGCTCGATTGTTAGAAGCGAGATAACGAGTACGTTAAGCCGGGGACCATAACGAGGATCATACCGAAGAAGATAGCGATCGTCAAAATAACGATAACAAGTGGAGAAAGAAGAATACGGACAAAGGTAGTTACCACTCTGGTGGTAATCGTGGCCATGAAAATAGAAGAAGCGAGTGGGAGGAGATTTTAAAAGGAGATTCAACAACGACCATGTGAAGGCGTCGGTGCGCCCGATGCAATTTGGTTCTAGGAGGAGAAACGACCACCGGTTAAGTATATTACAAATCGGGGAAAGAGGGACATATCATTGAAACGCCCCACACGAGTTCAAGGTATGCTATAATTGTGGAAAAGAAGGACATATAAACAACGAGATTATACGATATCGAAACCAGATCCAGCGGGAATGGTGACTCGAAAGGATGTCCCGAAAAAATCAAAGTCAGCGATTCTGGAAGGCGTTTGTGCGTGGCCGGTCAAAATCGAGGAACGACGAAGTTAGCAGGTTAGTTAATTATAAATTCTTGCAAAGTTTATACCTTACTGAATCTGGGTTCTACCCATTCTTTTATCTCTCTTTACTTGCATTCAGCGTTTGAACTTGACTACGGAGAAATTAGACTTTGACTTATTTATGGAGACTCAGATTAGGAAAACTTTCATTACATCCGTTGTTTAGAAATCTTGCTTGATTCAGGTTGGCACTATCACATTACACATTAACCTTATTTCTATAGAGATATTTACTTTTGATGTGATTTTAAGGTTAACTACTTATCATGCCAAATTGATTGCTTTTGTAAGGTTGTTAGTTTTCATATTCCTAAGCAACTGTTATTCAATTCAAGCAATCAAACCATTGTAATCAAACATTTTCATATCAAGCCATGAAGTCATTCGTTTATTACGGATGTCAAGTTTTCTTAGTCCATATTATGGATTTGAATAAAGACACGTCGATTTGAATAATATTCTGTTGTTATTGATTTTTCCGATGTATTTCTCAAGAATTTCTTGCTTACTCCCAAAGCGATATTAAATTTTGTATCGAATTTGAACCCTTACAAAAACTCATTTCTAAAATCTCATGTCGAATGGCTCTATTGAACTTGAGTTAAAAATTCAACTATAAATTTGGTACACGAGCCTTTATCTTGTGACTTCCTTTGTGGAATGCACCAAAGCCGAACTCTCCGTAGGGGGCGCCATATTAGTGTGATAGTAAAGCGATAGGTGTCATTGTGGCGTGTTATCCAAGATTGGGATATGAGTCATAGTTGAGAACAACCTAAGTCGATGTCGAAATCGTAGCTTTCAGCTTTAGTTGGTTATTATCGGAGATTCGTTGAAGGATATTCTCGAATCGCTATTCCATTATCGCATGGTGACTCGTAGAGATACAAAATTGAATAAGCGAGGAATGTGGGAAGAGCTTGAAGAACTCGAGAGAGACTCATTTCAAACACATGTTACGACCATGCCATCCTGGAAAAGCGAGCGTGGTAGTGGCGTGTTGAGTAGAAGATCGTATATCAATCTGAGTGCGATATTGTCAAAGACTAATTTCATTATAATTTACAAATAATAGAGATGGAGATGAAAACTCTAGGTACCCACGTGATGATATCTGAGTATAATCGACTTTAATCGATAAAGTTAAAATTCTCGAAGCCAATCGAGGCCGGGTGGCGATCGTATGAAGAAGAAAGTCTGAAGAAGGAGCTATTAGGGCGAGAATTGATGAAGAAGGAATACTTGAGTCCACTCTGAACTTTGTGTTCTAACGACTCGATTTGAGGTACAAGATTATGATGGAGGCACCTGATACACCATTTGCAATCCATCACGGAAGTACTAAAATGTATCGTGATCTTGACATACATTTTGGTGGAATAATATGAAGAGAGAGAGATTGCAAAGTTTATCTCGATGTGTTTAACTTGCCCGGCGTGTAAAGGCGGAACATCTAGTACCTAAGGGTCCGTTGCAACCACTTGAGATTAGAAATGGAAGTGGGAACACATTACCATGAATTTAGTTCTGGGTCTTCCTAAGGTTTCTCAAAGGCGTAGATGCGATTTGGGTTATTGTTGATATATTAACCAAATCTGCTCATTTCTTGCCGAAATCACGGAGACTTATTCCTTGAGCGTCTTTGCTAGTATGTGCGTAAATGAGATTGTGAGGTTGCATGGCATGCCTGTATCCATAGTTTGGATCGTGACCCAAGATTCACTTGAAGATTTTGGGTTAGCTTGCAAAAAGCTATGGGCGCAGTTTGCGATTTAGTTGGCATACCATCCCCAAAGCGGACGAATGAATCGAGAGAGGACTATTCAAACTCTTGAAGATATATTAAAACTACGTGTCCTAGATTTCAAAAGGAAGTTGGGATAAGTACTTGTCATTGGTGGAATTCTCATACAACAATGATAGTTATTAAACAAATATAGGCATGGTTCCATTCAAGCATTATATGGACAAAATGGCGTTCTCCATATGTTGGGATGAGGTGGGTAAAGCAACATTGTTGGGACCCGAGTTAAATGCGTATGACTAATGATTCGACAACGTGATCAAAAGCAGCACAAGATCGACAAAAGAGTTATGCGGATCTTCATGAAAGGATGTGGAATTTAATGTGAGGGGATCATGTATTGTTGCGAGTTGCTCCATGGAAGGGAGTTACTGAGATTTGGGAAGAGAGGAAAGCTCGATCCACGATTTATTGGTCCATTTCAAATTCTTGACCGGTAGTAGAAATGTAGCTTTATAGACTTGCGTTACCTCAAATATGTCTCGTGTTCATAATGTGTTTCACATATCTCATATTATAAATATGTGAAAGACCCGAACCACGTTATTGAGTTAGAAACCGGACGAGATAGCCAGAAGACTTAACGTATGAGGAGGTACTGTCGAGATCTTGGATAGGAAGGAGCATGTCCTACGCTTGAAAGGTCATACCACAAGTTAAAGTTTTGTGGAGGAATCATGCTATAGAGGAAATGACACAGGAATTGGAAGCGAAAATGAAAGCGAGGTATCCTCACCTTTTGAAACACCAGTGCGTCGTCGATTTCGAGGGACGAAATTTCATAAGGAGGGAGGTTGTAAGACCCAGAAATTTTAAATAAAAAGGAATTTCCTTTATTTATTATTTTGAAATAGTAAGGGTTGATTTGATCGATTTGGATAGTTAAGGGTTAAATCATGAAATATTTCAAAATAAGTAAGTGGTTATAAAATATTCATTTTTATTAGGGGAATATTCGTTTGGTCGTGGAATATTCGTCTCTTGTCGGGGAATATTAAATGCGGCCAGTAGCGACCATGTGCGAACCCATAACTGGAAAGCGATTGGATGAGGAAAAGCGACAAAGTTTGGGTGGTTATAAATAACGGCGTAGTTATTCACTTAATTAAGATCATTTGGAATACCGGTGGTTAAAATCTGATGTCTGGCATTAGGTTGCGATTAGAAGCGGTGTATTACCTGATATTGTTGAATTATTGATTAAATGCGTAAGATGGCCTTTACTCAATAATTTTCCACGATGAGTCTTTATTCAATATTTTATTTTATTGATTCAATAATTCTTGCGTTGATATTTTATATTATTGTTGTTCAATAATTGTCATTTGCGATATTTTTCCCATTATCGGATCAATAATTCATATTATTTGAATAATATTATTAGATAACATTATTGGCAATGTCTAGAAAGTTACATCTAAGGAGAGGTTTGGTCACCTAATTGCGGCTGATAAGGAGAGATCCTTATTGGAAAGCCCTCTTTCTGAGAACGACTGGTTTATCGTAAATGTGATTACAGTAATATTATTTGTGAATAATTAATTATTGATTCATATGATAAGGAAATATTTATTTTATATGAATATAAATGATGGATTTATTTATGTGGTTATTAATGAAGGAATTAATCTTTGAGATGTTTTATTTTGCCGGATTGGAGGTATTAAAAGATCAAATCGGTGTTATTATAGCTTTATTGTGTGAGTTATAATATTTAATCGTAGTTGGATCGTTGTAATTTTTGGATATGTTATACATACATAAGTTGAGTATATGTCCACAAATTTTGAGCCGTTAAAATGCACGAATGATTTGTTATGAATTTTAAGAGGTGTCGATTAGGAAATTAGGGTTATAATTGATTTTGGTGGAAAATTCTAGAATTGAGTGGGCCCCACTTGTGGTTGGTGAAGAAATGTGCTGAATTTTATTTCAAATGTGGTGGGTGGCAATAGTAGCGGTAAAAGCCATCGGTGGCGAGTCAAAATGCCTTGGTACGGCTAACATTTTCCTATAAATAGAAATTTAAGTTAGAATTGAAAATCACACCGAAAACAAAGTTTTCTCTTTCTCTCTCTATATTATTGGCGTATTTTGTGAGTATTTATATACTTTGAGAGTTTCTACATTTGATACAAGTTTCATTCGACATCACTTGAGCCTTTCCTTAGAAATCTTGATTCTTTGAGGTAAGGGATATTATTTTTTTTTCGTAATGATATTATTTCTTGAATATCATTATCTTTGAAATGTTGATCGATGTTTTATCAAATTTGGAACTTTTTCATGTATCGGGTTACTTATTCATGAGTTCTTATTCATGAGTTACTATTCACGAGTTCTTATTCACGAGTCTTATTATCTTATTAAGTGAAGCGTGAAGATGTTTTTGTGGAATTTCTATCTTTTGGTGTCGGATTCTACTATTCATGTATCTGGTCTTATTCACGATATCTGGCCTTATTCATGTATCTGACTATTCACGTGTCGGCACTATTCATAGAAAAATAAAATTTCTTCTTTTGTCCAAAACATCTATTACGGATACTAGCTTTGATTGTATCCATGTTTTGATCATTCTTGAATTTTACACCACTATGATTATTTTTGAGGTATTTTTGGCGTGGATAAAACCAAATCTGAATCCTTAATCCTTAATCCTTGTCATTTTGTTTCCTTTGGATTCGTTTCTTTAAAATATTTTTCATCATCCTCGGTCTTAAATGATGATATTATTGAATATCTTTGGCACAGTAGTGCAAAGATGAATGATTTCTGAAGAATATCTTTGGCCTATAGTGCAAAGATGAATGATTTCTGAAGAATATCTTTGGCCTT
Organism: Panax quinquefolius; assembly: GCA_020205615.1. NCBI lineage: Eukaryota > Viridiplantae > Streptophyta > Magnoliopsida > Apiales > Araliaceae > Panax > Panax quinquefolius. The sequence continues at coordinate 318,142 of JAINUW010000535.1, read as the reverse complement.
TAGTGCAAAGATGAACATGACCGATTGATGAATATCTTTGGCAGAGTGCAAAGATGAATATTTGATTTGAGATGAATATTGATTGATGTTACGAGGATAAAATATTGATGATGGTATTTATTAAATTCATAGATTATAGTAGATTTCATTCTCACGTAACTCTTACATGAATTATTATTTCAATGCGAATATTGATCGAAACTTGTTGTCTATTGTATTATCGATTTTTCCTGTTGAAGACTAACGATAATTTGTTGTATATTATCTTAGTCATAATATTCTTTCTTGAGCTAGTTGAGCTCACCCTTTTCCTTTTGTTCCATTCTTCTCGGGAGGCGAGAATATAGCGAAATGCGAGTCGGGGTATGGAATGAAGGTTTTAGAAAGGATTGTTTAGTAGTCCTCACCATTTTGTAAAATAATGTATCAATAATTACGATGGGGATTTGTTTGAGTATAGATATTATACTGAAGATAATATTTGTATTCAAACTCATAGTTTCTGATTTGTAATAGTAAAGATGTAGTTGTTTACGTACCATGTATTTGGCGACTTCGGAATGGGTGTTGTGTATACCTATTTTGGGGGCGTCACATACCCGATTTAAAAAAAAAGATAAAAGATAATAACATAATATAATTAGATAATAGAAGTGTAACTAATAATTATTTATACATATCTAAAACCTATAAGGATAAGGAAAGTCATTCAAGTTTAACAAATTCTTAATTTTAAAAAGGACTCTTTTACCTAGTAACCTATTTTGCAAAGGATTTACATATATTTAAACAACTAGAGAGAGAGAGAAGAACGTAAAAATTTATTTGGCTTTGGAGTACTACAGAACAGTGAAGAAGAAAAAAAAAATTCAATAAGGTAAAACTGAAACCCTTATTTTTTTATTATGAGATGATATTTGCCTTATATATATATATATATATATATATATATAGTTAATTTTGTAATCAATTTTATAATAATTAACTACTGAATTTATTTAAAACTTAAGATTTATGTGCATAATATTGAATAAAGAGTATGATTGTCTTATAATATTGTATTCTAATAATTCTATTTGTCTTAATTTTACATTTAGGATTTGTTCGTTTTTAATTTACGTGTTTTGCAATATCGAGGTATTAGAACTATTTAGTGTTTTAAGATTATCATTACTTTTAAGTATGTCTTATTAATTATTCGGATGCCTAAATATGCGAGTTTCAAAATTCGTTATTTTTATTTAAGGCATCCATTTAAATTAAATTGTTATGTTCTTTTATTTCAAAATTTTGGATCAAGTATTTATTTTCGAATGTGAATGAGATTATATGATTTTGAATCGTGAAAAAGTATCGTTTATATTATCGATAATATTGAGATAAATTTTTGAAATCCCGATCACTATGTATAGAACCCGTTATTGATTACGTTTAGTTAGGAGCTAATATAGGACCTACTAAAACACCTTTTTTTAGATGCCTTCTAGGGATCGTGCATTTTATAGATACCTTAGTAGGGTGCGTATCATAACGTTATCGAACTTTTTGGTAGTGTTCAAGACTATTGTAACCTTAGTCGCTAAAATTTGTGGATTAAAAGATATATGATATACATTGAAATTATTTTGAATTGTTTTAGTTTTGAAAGCTTTTGTACTATTGTTATTGAACAAAAGTTATTTCAAAAAAGTATTTTTGCAAATTGTACTTGATTAAACTGAGATAGAGAGGATTGCTACTTAACTTTGGGCTTTATCGTTCACCCCTTTACTGATTTTTACAAGTCCCATTGTTGAAAAAGTGAGCACTTATTTGATCTGCTTGGAATAAATTTGGAGTTTAGTTTTAGATGTTATTTTTTGTTGATGAATTTTCATAAAACTCTTAGTTTCGAGAAATTGCGTCTCCATTATTTGAATGTGGTATTTATTAGTATTTCATTTAGATTGATTTAAAGTATATTTATTGTTGGGTTTTAAGTTAAGATTAATGTTAAAGTTGTTTTTTTGGGCTGCGCGTTATTGATATTGTTGCCTTGCGGGCCTATGGGTTTGCGACATGTAGCACTTCGGGCCTATATCGGGTTCGGGGTGTTACACTTAAAGAGAGGGCTAAGCAGAAAAAGGACGAGATTGAATCTGTTAAGAAGTGGATGAAACAGAGGCAGCTGAGTGGGTTCGCTGGGGGTGCAGAAGAAGGTGACATTGGTTTGGCCTTCGAAGATGGAAATTCATTTAAGAGATCAAATAAAAAAGGCCAGGGGTGTCTCCTGGAGATCGTTCTGGAGGCAAGGCAAGGCCAGGTGCAGGTAAGGGGAAACAAGAACCAGATAAGAAGAGGAAGAATAGAGATTCAAAGTTTGGGTTCGGAGGGAAGAAAGGTATGAAGAAGCAAAATACAACTGAAACCACAAATGATATAAGAGGCCTCAACAAAGGCGGTTTCTCCAAGAATAAGAGAAGAAGACATGATGGAATGGATGGGAATAACCGAAGGTCGCATGCTGAATTCCCTAAAGATACAGTACTGCTACCTTAGAATCTACAATGATCTTGTGTAGATTGTTTTTTGTTTTTTTAGATAATATTTACCTTTCTTAGCTTAAATTTTATATCTTTAATGGTGTTTTCCTTGTACCAGTTTATTCTTTGTTGTTTGAATCATATATGTATGATGCAAGCTTGCCTTGCTTTGCTTTGCTGATCTTCTCTAGACTTGCAGGAATTTTGTCTAGATCTCTTCTTGATATTTTACCTTTCCTGGTTTGTTCAAGTGTGAAATGAAACTTGAAATTTTTTTGATTGAATATTGATACCCTGCCCTCATATTTTACTTTCCATTTTCTTAGACTTGAGGTTTTAAATTGGGGTGCAATGGTATATGTTGTCATTTTGATAAATCATTGAATTTGTAGCTTTTGCAGTGATTATTCATTTTTCATGTTGCAGAAAAGAAGCCCTAGTTGGAGTATGCAAATGCAATGATGACATAGAAGGGAATAAGAAGAGAGCAGATCATCTGTCCCCATTTTTCTGTTCTCGTGTTCCCTCTCTTAAATTTTGACACATAGCCTCTTACTTAACATCAATTAACTCTAAAATTAAATAAAAGGTTAGGTGTCAAAATTTAAGTGGAGGACAGAGAAAATGACAAAGAGAATAATATAATAATCAGGTAAATCCCAGCTTGAAGTTTGTTATGGAAGCTTATATCCTCACTCCTATTAATTAAACAGACAAAACCATACAAGTAAGAATTAGCAAGCTTTCACACCACTCCTCATCCCTCATCATCATCATCATCTACTCCTTGACACTTGTTCTACAAAAGCTTCCACAGTACACATTTTTCCTGTTCCCTCATCTAAACATCCTTTATAAAGCAAAAGGCCAAAACCATCTTTCTCTCAAAGTCCCTTTTGGTTCTACTTGAATTTCCACAGCTAGCAATGTTGAGCTCTACATTAGAATTGATGAATCTAGCTGCTTCCAATTCTCTGCTCGTCTTCTGTTTTTGCAATCTGATCATAGTCATCTTAATCGTCAGTAGCTCAAATAATAATATTATTGTTCAAAGCAGATCAGAAGCTTATAAATACTCAAAAACACTTTGTGCCCTCGATAGAAACAAGAAGAGTGTTATTGTTCAAAGTACTGCTGGATTTTCATTTGACAGCAACAATGAATTGACGAGCGTTCTCAACGAAGAAGATGGAACTCAAACTCAAGAAGATGATCAACTTAGAAGAAGAATTGAAGAATTCATTAATAAGACGAATAGAGGTTGGAAGGCGGAGAAGAAGTTGCACACGAAAAAATCCTCTCTCCCACCCAGAAATGATGCGTTAACTGGGAATCAAACTTCATGTAATGATGGGGATAAATAACGTTTTTGGTCGTTATCTTTGGGTTTGGTTTTCGTTAATAGTTCTTAGAATTTTTTATTCTGATCGAATAAGCTGTCTTTCTCAAAACTTACAAAATGGTCATTTAAATCCGATTTTCCGTCCAAAAAACGCGATAGGAATCTTGATCATTGAGTTGACTTGACTTTTTTTCTTACGTGGAACACGAGAAAAGAATGAAGTAGGTGGATTATTATAACAAAATGACCAAAACTATTAACTACTTCACTTAAACAATTCCAAAACTAATAATAATAATAATACTAATAATTTCAAAATAATAATAATAATAATAATAATAAAAATAATAATAATAATAATAAAATACTAGTAATAGTAATAATTTTAAAATTCTATTTTAATTTTTTTAAAAAAAATCTGTTAATTTTAAAAAGTCTTTTTTTAAAAAAAAGCATTTTTTTAAAAATTTGGTTTTTAAATTCAATTTTTAAAAAGTCTATTTTTTAAAAAGCGTTAATTTTTATAAAAGCATGTAATTTTTTTAATTTTTAAAAAAGCGTTAATTTTTTAAGCGAACTAATATTGTAAGACCCCAACTTATTATTAATGAAATTTAATTTTCTATTTATTATTTTGAAATAGTAAGGGTTGATTTGATTAATGTGGATAGTTAGGGGTAAAATACGTAAATATTTCAAAATAAAGCAAGTGGTTATAAAATATTCATTGTTGTCGGGGAATATTCGTTTGGTGTGGAATATTAAATCTTTGTGGGGAATATTAAATGCGACGGTAGCGACCATGTGGGTCCCATAACTTGAAAGCAATTGGATGAAAAAAGCGTGAAATATAAGTTGTTTAAAAATAACTGGCGTGGTTATTCACAGATTAATCTTTGTTAAAATACTAAATTGGTTAAAACACGTTGCTTGACACGGTATTGCACCAATTATTGATTCTTACGTAAGAAAGGCACTTTACTCAATAATGGTTACGAAATTCTTTATTAAATATTTTATTGATTTAATAATTCTTTGCGTTGATATTTTATATTATTGTTGTTTGATAATTGTCATTACTGCAATATTTTTCATTATCGAAGCAATAATTCATATTATCCTAATAATATTATTAGATAACATTATTGGCGATGTCTAGAAAGTTACGCTCTAAGGAGAGGTTTGGTCACCTAATTGCTTGCCAGAAGTAAGGAGAAATTCTTATTTGAAAGCCCCTCTTTCACTGAACCGCCTGGTTGTCAATATTGTGATTACATAATATTATTTGTGAATAATTAATTATTGATTAGTATGATGAGGAAAATATTGATTTTATGTGGATATAGATGGAGAAAATTTTAATGTGAAAATTGTTGAAAATTGAAATTTTATCTTTTTCTCGATAAAATAATTCATTTAAATATATTATTATATTTTAATAATATAATAATGGTGATATTTTTACAACGAATGTGGGATATATGAGTATACTGAGGAGGAGGAGTATTTTTGTTGCGATAAATGTTTAAAACATGTTAAACATGTGTCCGGTGGACCCCATTTATTATTTGAAATTTGATTATAACTTTGTAAAATCGCTTGGTTTATGGATTTCGGTAAAATTCATTTGGAATTTGGAAAAACTTTCTTACGCAAAATTGTAGAAATTGAATTTTCTATAAAAAATCGCGAGATTCAATTTTTTTTTGATAAAAGGGCTATTTATTGTGAATTATTGAAGTTAGAAGCTCAAAATAATTGATTTTTGGAAGTTTTAATTATTTAAATTAAGAAAAACGTTTTTAATGTTTTGTCACATGGTGGTGATGTCTTGGACCAAATTAGTGGGCGTAGAAAATTTGAAAAATAATATTATTAATTTATTAAATTTTACTGCTTTTTTGGTGTTCTAAGCATTTTCTATAAATAGGGTCTTGGGTTAGAATTGAAAATCACACCGAAATCAAGTTTTCTCTCTATATTATCGGCGTATTCTTGTGAGTATTTTGAGTATACTTTGAGTATTGTTAGGCGGTCTGAAGTTCCCTTGAAAGACTATATCCGGTATTCAATTTAAAGTCTTAATCTTTCGAGGTAAGGGATGTTATTTTCTTCTCGAATGATATTATTTCTTCAATATCATTATCTTTGAAATATTGGTTGGAACTTTTTATCAAATTTGGAACTTTTTAAGTATGGGGTTACTATTCATGAGTTACTATTCACGAGTTACTATTCATGAGTTACTTATTTACTGATTCTTATTCGAGAGTACTATTCATGAAGCGTGAAGATGTTTTTGTTGAATTTCTATCTTTTGGTGTGAGTTACTATTCACGTATCTGCACTATTCAATAGAAAAATAAAATTTTTCTTTTTGTCCAAAATATCTATTCCGGATACTAGCTTTGATTGTATCCATGTTTTGATCATTCTTGAATTTTACACCACTATGATTATTTTTGAGGTATTTTTGGGCGTGAATAAAACAAAGTAACGAATCCTTAATCCTTAATCCTTGTCATTTTGTTTCATTTGGATTCGTTTCTTTAAAAATATTTTTCATCATCTTGATCTTAAATGATGATATTATGGAATATCTTTGGCTGTAGTCAAATGAATGATTCTGAAGAATATCTTTGGCTGTAGTCAAAAGATGAGCAGTGTTTAGATGAACATGACCAAATGATGAATATCTTTGGCACAATAGTGCAAAGATGAATATGTGATTCGAGGATATATATATTGATTGATGTTACAGGGATAAAAGATGAGCGATGAACTTTTATTATTATTATTAGGGTTAAGTTCAGATGACCACTTGGGGTTTAGGCGGTTTCCTACTTAACCACCTGTAGTCAGTAAAGCTACATTTAAACACCCGACTTTTTGAGTTAAAGTATAAATATCACCTTTTTCATCCAAGTTAATTGTGCGTGTATGTCAGACGCCAAAAAGCGTGTGAGGAGCTATAACGGTCAAAAAAAAGATAGTAAATGTCTAAAAGACCCTCTTCTTCCTCATTCTCTTCCTCATTCTGTACGAGAGAGAGAGAGAGAGAGAGAGACGAACAGATGAGGAACATGTTTGGTATTATTTGACGCGTAAGGCTTGTGGGAAGCCCTTTAGATTTCAAGTTGTTTCTGAAATCGATGTTTACAAATATGAGCCTTGGGAACTTGAAGGTAAATCCTCTCTCTGTTTCTGTATTTTGTGTGCGTATATATATATACACATCTATATACTGTGACGCCCCCAAAATAGGTATACACAACACCCATTCTGAGTCACCAAATACATGGTACAGAAACAACTACATCTTTACTATTACAACCGTAAAACTATGAGTTTGAATACAAATATTATCTTCTAGACAATATCTATACTCAAACAAATCCCCATCGTAATTATTGATACATTATTTTACAAAATGGTGAGGACTACTAAACAATCCTTTCTAAAACCTTCATTCCATACCCACAGGCTACTCGCTATATATTCTCGCCTCCCGAGAAGAATGGAACAAAAGGAAAAAGGGTGAGCTCAACTAGCTCAAGAAAAAATATTATGACTAAGATAATATCTGAACAAATTATCGTTAGTCTTCAACAGGAAAAATCGATAGAATACAATGACAACAAGTTTAAGATCAATATTCGCGGTGAAATAATAATTCATAGAAGAGTTACGTGAGAATGAAATCTACTATAATCTATGAATTTAACAGGTCCATCATCAATATTTTATCCTGTAACATCAATCAATATTCATCTTAAATCAAATATTCATCTTTGCACTACTGAGGCCATAGATATTCATCAATCGGTTATGTTTCATCTCAACACTGTTCATCTTTGCACTAAAGGCCAAAGATATTCATCAGAAATCATTCATCTTTGCACTACAGGCCAAAGATATTCAACAACAGGTCATCTTTGCATTACGAGCAAAAGATATTCATCAATAATTCATCTTTGCATTGGTTTTATCCACGTCCAAAAATACCTCAAAAATAATCATTGTGGTGTAAAATTCAAGAATGATCAAAACATGGATACAATCAAAGCTAGTATCCAGAATAGATATTTTGGACGAAAAGAAGAAATTTTATTTTTCGATGAATAGTCAGAGTATCGTGAATAGTCTTAGTATACGTGAATAAGTCTTGATATCGTGAATAGTAACTCGACACCAAAAGATAGAAATTCCACAAAAAAACATTTTCACGCTTCATGAGATAGTACTCGTGAATAATTAACTCGTGAATAGTAACTCATGAATAAGAACTTCGTGAATAGTAACTCGTGAATAGTAACTCATGAATAGTAACTCATGAATAAGTAACCCCGACATGAAAAAGTTCCAAATTTGATAAAACTTGGATCAATATTTCAACATAATGATATTGAAGAAATAATATCATTCTGAAAAAAATAATATCCACTTACCTCAAAGAATCGATTACTTGGAAGGAAAGGTCGGAAGTGATCTTTGAATGAAACTTATCTTTGAGCGAAAACTCTCAAAGTATATAAATACTCACAAAATCGCTCGATAATATAGAGAGAGAAGAGAAAACTTTGTTTACGGTGTGATTTTCAATTCTAACTTAGCCCTCTATTTATAGGAAAATGTTAGCCCTAAAGCAGAGACTTGACTGCTACACGATGGCTTTACCGCTACTATTGCCACCCACCACATTTGAAATAAAATTCAGCACATTTCTTCACCAACCACAAGTGGGGCCCACTCAATTCTAGAATTTTCCACCAAAATCAATTATAACCCTAATTTCCTAATCGAGACACCTCTTAAAATTCATAACAAATCATTAGTGCATTTTAACGGTTAAAAATTTGTGGACATATACTCAACTTATGTATGTATAACATATCCAAAAATTACAACGATCCAACGGTCGAATTAAATATTATAACTCACACAATAAAGCTATAATAACACCGATTTGATCTTTTAATACCTCCAATCCGACAAAATAAAATATCTCAGCATTAATTCCTTCATTAATAACCACATAAATAAATCCATCATTTATATTCATATAAAATAAATATTTCTTTATCATATGAATCAATAATTAATTATTCACAAATAATATTAGAATCACATTTATGATGAACCAGTTGTTCCCCTCGTGAGAGAGGGCTTTCCAATAAGGATCTCTCTTCTTGGTAATTGATTAGGTGACCAAACCTCTCCTTAAGTACGTAAACTTTCTAGACATTGCCAATAATGTTATCTAATAATATTATTCAAATAATATGAATTATTGATCCGATAATGGGAAATATCGTGCGGTGACAATTATCGAACAACAATAATATAAAATATCAACGCAAACAATTATTGAATCAATAAAATAAAATATTGAGCGATGAACTCACTTGTGAAAATTATTGAGTAGTGCCATCTACGTCACGAATCAATAATTCAACAATCTTGTAATACCGGTGAGTGTCTTCTTTGTCTTGACCACGCGTATTCATCGTATTTTAACCAATAAATTATTCCAATGATCTTAACTTGAATAACTACGCCAAGTTATTTATAACCACCCAAACTTTGTCGTTTTCCTCATCCAATCGCTTTCAGTTATGGGGCCCGCATTACGGTCGCTACTGGCCGTCATTTAATATTCCCAACAAATATTTGAATATTCCACGACCAAACGAATATTCCCCACAAAAATGAATATTTTATAACCACTTGCTTATTTTTGAAATATTTGCGTATTTAACCCTTAACTATCCACATTGATCAAATCAACCCTTACTATTTCAAAATAATAAATAAAGGAAATTCCTTTTTATTTAAAAATTTGGGGTCTTACACCTCCCTCCTTATGAAATTTCGTCCTCGAAATTGGCGTGCGTACTGGTGTTTTCGAAAAGGTGAGGATACCTCGCTTTCATTTCCGTTTCCAATTCCCGTCATTTCTCTATATAGCATGATTCCTCCACAAAACTTTAACTTGTGGTATGACCTTTCTTGGCGTAGGACATGCTCCTTCCTATCCAAGATCTTGGCAGTGCACCTCCTCATATACGTTAAGTCTTGGCTATCTCGTCCGGTTACTAACTTCAATAACGTGGTTCGGGTCTTTCACATATTTACAAAGTACGAGATATGTGAAACACATTATGAACACGAGACATACTTTGAGGTAACGCAATCATAGGCTACATTTCCTACTCGGTCAAGAATTTGAAATGGACCAAATAAATCGTGGATTGAGCTTTCCTCTCTTCCCAAATCTTGTAACTCCCTTCCATGGAAAGCAACTCGCAACAATACATGATCCCCACATTAAATTCCACATCCTTTCGATGAAGATCCGCATAACTCTTTTTGTCGATCTTGTCTTGCCGTTTGTATCGTTGTCGAATCATTAGTCATACGTACTAACTTCGGGTCCCAACAATGTTGCTTTACCCACCTCATCCCAACATATTGGAACGTCATTTTGTCCATATAATGCTTGAATGGAACCATGCCTATATTTGTTTAATAACTATTGTTGTATGAGAATTCCACCAATGACAAGTACTTATCCCAACTTCCTTTAAAATCTAGGACACGAGTTTTAATATATCTTCAAGAGTTTGAATAGTCCTCTCGATTGTTCATCTGTTTGGGGATGGTATGCCAACTAAATCGCAAATCCGTGCCCATAGCTTTTTGCAAGCTAACCCAAAATCTTGAAGTGAATCTTGAAGCACGATCCAAACTATGGATACAGGCATGCCATGCAACCTCACAATCTCATTTACGTGCATACTAGCAAGGCGTTCAAGGAATAAGTCTCCGTGTCGGCAAGAAATGAGCGATTTGGTTAATATATCAACAATAACCCAAATCGCATCTATGCCTTGAAAACCTTAGGAAGACCAGAACGAAATTCATGGTAATGTGTTCCCACTTCCATTTCGAATCTCAAGTGGTTGCAACGGACCCTTAGGTACTAGATGCTCGCCTTTACACGCTTAGCAAGTTAAACACATCGAGATAAACTTTGCAATCTCTCTTTTCATATTATTCCACCAAAATGTATGTGAAGATCACGATACATTTAGTACTTCGAGGATGGATTGCAAATGGTGTATTGTGTGCCTCCATCATAATCTTGTACCTCAAATCGAGTCGTTAGGAACACAAAGTCTAGAGTGGACTCAAGTATTCCTTCTTCATCAATTCTAAACCTAGAATAGCTCCTTCTTGTATTTTCTTCTTCATACGCATCATTCCGGAATTCGGTTGGCTTGGCGACTTTAACTTTATCGATTAAAGTCGATTATACTCGTATATCATCACGTGAGTACCTAGAGTTTTCATCTCCATCTCTATTATTTGTAAATTATACTGAAATTAGTCTTTGACAATATCGTACTACCGTCTTTATACTGATCTTCTACTTCAACACGTCGGCTACCACGTTCGCTTTTCCGAGATGGCATGGGTCGAAACATGTCTTTGAAATGAGTCTCTCTTGAGTTCTTGAAGCTCTTCCCACATTCCTTGCTCCATTCGAATTTTGTATCTCTACGAGTCAATTTGCGATAATGGAATAGCGATTCGAGAATATCCTTCAACGAATCTCCGATAATAACCAACTAAGCCTAGAAAGCTACGTATTTCGATTACTGACTTAGGTTGCTCTCAACTGTGACTCATATCCCAATCTTGGATAACACGTCACAATGACACCTATCAGTTTACTATCACACGAATATGGCGTCCCCTACGGAGAGTCTGGCTTCGGTGCATTCCACAAAGGAAGTCACAAGATAAAGGCTCAGGTACCAAATTCTATAGTTGAATTTTTAACTCCTGAAGTTCAATAGGAGCCATTCGATATGAGATTTTAGAAATGAGTTTTGTCTTAGGGTTCAAATTCGATACAAAATTTAATATCGGGCTTTGGGAGTAAGCCAAGAAATTCTTCGAAATACATCGGGAAAATCAATAACAACAGAATATTATTCAAATCGACGTGTCTTTATTCAAATCCATAACATGGACTAAGAAAACTTGACATCCGTAATAAGCGAATGACTTCATGGCTTGATATGAAAATGTTTGATTACAATGGTTTGATTGCTTGAATTGAATAACGGTTGCTTAGGAATATGAAAACTAACAACCTTACAAAAAGCAATCAATTTGGCATGATAAGTAGTTAACCTTAAAATCACATCAAAAGTAAATATCTCTATAGAAATAAGGTTAACGAGTAATGTGATAGTGCCAACTGAATCAAGCAAGATTTCTAAACAACGGATGTAATGAAAGTTTCTCTAACTGAGTCTCCATAAATAGGTCAAAGTCTAATTTCTCCGTAGTCAAGTTCAAACGTTGAGCGCAAAGTAAGAGAGAAAAAGAATGGGTAGAACAGGTATCTAGTAAGGTATAAACTTTGCAAGAATTTATAATTAACTAACCCGTGCTAACCCGTTCGGGTTCTCGCATTTTGACCGGTCACGACAAACGCTCTTCCGAGAATCGTTGACTTTGACTTTTACGGGACATCCTTTCGAGTCACCATTCCTACTGGGTCTGGTTTCGATATCGCACAATCTCGAGCGATATGTCCTTCTTTTCCACAATTATAGCATACCTTGAACTGTTGTGGGCGGTTTGGGTGATATGTCCCTCTTTCCGCATTTGTAACATATATGATGGGTGGTCGTTTCTCCTCCCTAGAACCCGGTTACTCTTTGGCCGACGTCTTCACATGGTCGTTGTTGAATCTCCTCTTTTTAAAATCTCCTCCCAGACTCGCTTCTTCTATTTTCATGGCCACGATTACCACCAGTGGTAACTACCTTTGTCCGTATTCTTCTTTCTCCACTTGTTATCGTTATTCGACGATCGCTATCTTGGTATGATCCTGGTTATGGTCCCTCGGTTTACGTATTACTCGTTATCTCGCTTCTAACAACCGAGCCCCATTGACAACATCCGGAATAGAGAAAACTTATGAGAATGAGATCTTGACGGCGTATGTCGGGTTTCAAACCTCTCGAAACATCCGCGTCATCGTTCCTCATTCTCCACCAAATGAGGTGCAAACACAGGATAACTCCACGAACTTCGCCTCATCTTTGGGACACCGTCATATTATTCTCTCTAGTAGTCTAATAAACTCCACTTCCTTCATACGAATGAATACTTTCGGGGAAGTACTTGTCATTGAATTGCTTCTGAAATGTCTCCCATGACATCTTTGAGTCTTGCAATTGGATGGAGTGCGCTTCACGATTCCCACCGATGAATCGCCTCGCCACGCGAACATAAAGGTAGCGAATGGAACCTTCGTTCCTCCGTGCATCCCAAGACATCGAATATCTTGGTAATTTGTTTGACCCATGTTTCCGCCGTGATCGAATCGGGCTTTCCCTTAAATTCTCGGTGGTCCCAACTCTTTGAACTTCTTGTTTGTGACCACCCGTGAATTCTTATCATCTCCTCCTGTATTTTGAACACGAGTCTCCTCGTCGATTTTTGCATGAACTGCAAAAAGCTTCTAAACATCCCTCGTTCATCATCATCGCTTTCGGTGGTGTTATTCACGGGAGGTACATTGCCACTGTTGCAGACGTTCTCCTCGTTATTAAGTCAGGGCATCTCCACGCCTCATTTACTCCACTATTAATATTCTCGATCGACATTCTCAAATCATCGTATAAAACAAGGGTTAATTAAGGAAATCAATATATCACATAATATCCCTATATATCTTGACCAACTAACAAATAAGCTTAGGTAGGACACCTTTAGCGAAGGATTTACTCGTCTCTCCCTCCTGGTTTTATTCCCCGATCTCATGGAGATCATATCCTAAGCTCGATACCAACCGTGGCGCCCCAAAAATAGGTATACACAACACCCATTCCGAATTGCCAAATACACGGTGCGAAACAACTACATCTTTACTATTACAAGTCAGTAAAACTATGAGTTTGAATACAAATATTATCTTCTGACAATATCTATACTCAAACAAATCCCCATCGTAATTATTGATACATTATTTTACAAAATGGTGAGGACTACTAAACAATCCTTTCTAAAACCTTCATTCCATACCAGAGACTAAATACATTACTATATTCTCGCCTCCACGAGAAGAATGGAACAAAAGGAAAAGGTGAGCTCAACTAGCTCGATAAAGAATATTATGACTAAGATAATATCTGACAAATTATCGTTAGTCTTCAACGAGGAAAAATCGATAGAATACAATAGACAACAAGTTTCGGATCAATATTCGCAGCGGTGAAATAATAATTCATGAAGAGTTACGTAGAGAATGAAATCTACTATAATCTATGAATTTAACGATCCATCATCAATATTTTATCCTGTAACATCAATCAATATTCATCTCAAATCAAATATTCATCTTTGCCTTATAGGCCATAGATATTCATCAATCGGTCGTATTATGTTCATCTCAACACTGTTCATCTTTGCACTACAGGCCAAAGATATTCTTCAGAAATCATTCATCTTTGCACTACAGGCCAAAGATATTCAACAACAGGTCATCTTTGCATTACGAGCAAAAGATATTCATCAATAATTCATCTTTGCATTGGTTTTATCCACGTCCAAAAATACCTCAAAAATAATCATAGTGGTGTAAAATTCAAGAATGATCAAAACATGGATACAATCAAAGCTAGTATCCAGAATAGATATTTTGGACGAAAAGAAGAAATTTTATTTTTCGATGAATAGTGCAGTAAGATATCGTGAATAGTGCCGTATCGTGAATAGTCTCAGTATATATGTGAGACCCCGATTTTATCAATAAAGATTTAAATTTTGTCAAAATAATTTTTAATATTATGGTGTGAATTTGAGATAATATTATAGTTGTGGGTAGTATTTATAAATTTTGCAAAAGTATGCAAGTGGTTATATTATATTCGATTGGTTAGGGAATATTCGGTTTAGCGGGGAATATTAGTATGCACTGACTCAATCATTGGTGGACCCTAGCAGTAATTATTATTCGGATTGAAAAACGACAAAAATATTTTATTGAAATAACTAGGCGGAAGTTTTACCGTGGTTCTTTGTTGAACTACTCGGTAGTAAAAAATACGATAATAAGTGTGGTTGCATAGTAGACATTACCTGTATTGATTATTGATCTTTATGTGAGAAGTCACTTCGGTTTGATTCCATTATTATCGATTAATAATATGAATTATTATAGCGATAATGACGTTTTGTTTTATTAAGTATTATTAACGTAATAAAAGCGAAACATCTTTATATAAAATAGAATACTTTATTAAAATTATTCTATAAATAGAATATATTATATTTTATTATGATATAGTGTTTTCAGTAGTGTTTTTGCATAGTGTTTGCGTAGTAAAATGTTTTTATATAAATAGAATATATTATATTTTATTTAAAAGATTTTTCTTTAAATATGGATAGTCAGATTAAAGTAAATTAATCTCAGACCGGTTAAATGGATTAATTCTTATGCATTCCATTTTCCTATAAATAAGCTCATTCCTTCATTATTTTCTTTACGAATTCATTGAAACTCTGAGAGAGAATTATAGAGAGAAGCTATAGAGAGAAAGTTATAGAAAGAAGAAGAGTATTACTCGCTACTTCACTACTTCTATATTAGGTTCTTTTTACGGTGGGGTGTTATTCTTTCTTCTTGAAGAGAACTTACATTATTCCATTCACTATTATTACATTGGAATAACTTTGTAAAAGTGGCATACCCTATACATAACTTTGATACTGCGGCATACCCTATACTTGGTGAAATCCTTATGTTATTCCATTGCTTATTATTACATTGGAATAACTTTTGTATCTGTGGTTTACCCTATACTTGGTGACATTCTTCTATTATTACATTGGAACATCCTCATGCGTGTGTTTACACCGGACACAGTTCCGATTTTATTATTCTCATTGGAACATCCTCATGCATGTGTTTTTACACCTTGACTGGTTAAAATCTTTATCATTCTGTTGGAATATCCTATCTGTGTGTTTTACAATCGGATCCGGTTCCATCTTTATTATTCTGTTGGAACATCCTGTCCTGCCGGTGTGAATTTCACACGACACTGGTTCCGTTATTATTATTACATTGGAATAACTTTGTCTACATCAAATCTGCACATACATGGTGATTTCTTTTGTTATTCCATTCTTTATTATACTCAGTTGGTTAAAACTTTGACTTCTATACTCCATGAAATTAGTAGAATATCCTTGATATTTGCGTTTCATCCATATCTTCTCATGGAAATATTCTTCTTGATCATTCTTGAATTTTACTCTACGAAACAGTATTATGTTGACAATTTGGACGTTAATAATTCATGGATTAAATAATTCTTGAACTTGTTTTATTGAATTATTATGTCATTGTCATCATCCTCATGTTATATTATGTTATCTTTGGCTTACGTGCATAGATGAACTTAGTATGATTATGACCAGGGATCATTCGGTATAATCATGACTTGATATAAATGATGTGACAAAAGTCCTCGGTGGCACATGTAATGCGTTGATGGATAGTTTTTGGTATGATTATGACCGAGGGGTGATTCGGTATAGTCATGACCATTGATAACTTGATGAAAATCCTTGGCCAAGTAATACGGGGATGATTAGATGTGGTGGTTTATTTATTAAAATGAGTCTCGGATATAAAAATGATGAAAACCTTTTAAAACCTAAAAGATAGTAGACTTTATTCTCTACTTGACTACATTAATGGATTGCTTATTCCGGCTGCGATTAAACTTGTTGTCTATTGTATTTTATCGGTTTAACATTGTTAAAGGCTAATGATAATTTATTCGCATTATCTTAGTCATAATATTTCTTCTTGGGCTAGTTGAGCTCACCCTTTCTTTCACTTTGTTCTCTTGAGAAATGAGAACATAGGCGGAGACGAGTCGAGGAACGTAAGTAATGGTCCAGAGGATAGCATTAGTAGTCCTCACTATTACGTGAAATAGTGTGATAATAGGCTGTAATGAGGACTCTTTTTGAGTTTGTATAATATCTAGTAGACAAAATTTGTATTCAAACTCACGGGTTATATGTCGTATTGTACCACAGCAGTTATATTAGTAAGTTGTATTTGAATTTATGTACCATGTAAGTGGCGACCCAAGATGGGTGACGTTTACCTAATTTTGGGGGCGTCCACAACAGTATCGAGCTTAGGGATATGATCCTGGCTAAGATGTGAGAATAGTACTAGGAGGGGAGAAACGAAATTCTTCGCTAGTATGACCTACCTAAATTTATTTGGTATTTAATTGGTCGAATCGTAGTATAGGGATAATATGTGATATGTTAATTAACCCTTATTTTATGGCGAGATTTGAAAATGGCATCAGAGAATGTTGAGAATAGCAATGGAGCACAGAGGTATTGATTCTCCACGGATCAATAATCGAGACAATGTACAACAGATGGCGATAATCCTCACGTAAATAACAACAACGATCAATTGACTAACGACGCGTGCGTTTAAAGGTTTTTAGAATTCATGCAACATCGGTAAAGCGACTCTGTTCAAAACGTAGGGTGGAAACACGGAAAACTCTCGGCGGTCACCGCAAACAATTCAAGGAGTTGGGACCACTTAGGAGTTTAAGGGAGAGCCAAAACCACTTACGGCGGAAGCATGGATTAAGCAGATTACCAAGATATTTGATGTCTTGGGATGCTCAGAGAGCAAAAAAGTTCCTTTGCCGCCTTTATGTTCTTGGAGAGGCGACATTCTTGGTGGGAATCGGTAAAAACGTACTCAACTTTCTTTGTCTTGAAGATATCTTGGGAGAAGTTCGGGAGTGTTCAACGACAAATACTTTCTGAAAGTATTACGCCACATGAAGGAGGTGGAGTTTATCAAGTTGGAACAAAAACAATATGGCCAGTGTCGCGTCTGAGGCAAAATTTGCGGAGTTATCACGATTCGTCCCCACTTGGTGGATAATGAAAAGAGAATGACGAATGTTTTAAGAGGTTTGAAGCGAGAGATACGTCAACATCTTATTTCTCATAAACCGTGTTTTTATTCGAGATGTTGTAAATAGGGCTCGATTAGTGGAGCGCGATAACGAGTCAACGCAACTAAAAGAGAAGCGTGAAGAAAATTATAATACCGGCCGAGAGTAGTCATCAGCGGTGACAACAATGTGGAGGAAATCAACGGGCCGATATGGTAACCACTTCGGTGGTAATCGGGGCCAAAATAATAAGAATGGACATTTCAAGAAAAGGAGATTCAACAATGATGGAAAGACGTCGACCGACCAAAGACCCGTTTCAAAGGAAGAAGAACGACCACCGGTCGTATGCTTCAAATCACGGAGGAGGGACACATCGATCGGGATCATGCCATGTAAATCAAAAGCATGTTATAATTGTGGAAGAGAAGGTCACTTAGCTCGATTTTGTCGTTCACAGAAGACAAATTCAACTAGGATGGAGGCACCAAAGGTCATCCCCGGACAAACCAAAGCCCGTGAGTTTAAGAGAGGCGTTTTTTTCGTGACGAGGAACACCGAATAAAATTATCACGGGTAAGTTAATCGTAAGCTCTTGCGAAGTCTATACCGTGTTAGATACCGATTCTACCCACTCTTTTATTTCACCTAGTTGCATTCAACGTTTGAATTTGACTCAGAAGAAGTTAAACTTTGACTTATTGGTTGAAACTTCGTTAGTAGGAGCCTTCAATTCTGCTTACTTATTTTTTAAATCTTGTTTAATTCAAATAAACATTTTCACGTTACTGTCGATCTTATCTTTTGAAAATATTTGCCTTTGATGTGATTTTCTGGTCAATTAGCTACTCATCATGCTTTTAAATAAGGTTGTTAGCTTTTATATTTATAACAACCACATTACCTAATTCAAAGTAACCAAACCCTAAAGTTAATCATTGTCATATCAAGCCATAAGTAAAGAGCCCCAACCTTTCGTTGTTAACTTCCTTGTGTGGAATGCAAAGCCCGAAGAAGCGGGCTTTACGTAAGCGACATCGTGAATGAAGATGGCAAGTTTATAGGTATCATTGTGAGGTACTTATCTAGGTTAAGGGATAGAAGTCACAGGTTGGTATCGATGTGACGTCTTATCCAAGTCTTGGATAAGAGTGATTTTGAATGATATTTCTATCATTAATAAATTTCTTGGCGTATTCTTGAAGACTTTCTAGCCTACCCTAGAGCGTGAAATTGAATTTTGTATTGACCCCCAAAGACAAAAACTCATTTCTTAAACCTCAAATATTTCTTCAACTAAAATGAGCAGGTTCGTGGTTTATGATGAAAGTCATAATAAAAGCATAGGACTAATGAAAATCATGGGTATATGAGGTATTAGTAAGTTTTATGATGAGTTATGTTGGTTATTATGTGAAAACATGAAAGTTTCATAGAAATCACAAAGAGTTGAAAATCGATTTTGGTGAAAAGCGTAACATAAAATTGATTGACCATATCTCCTATTATATTTTGAATTTTTGAATGTGGTCAAGTCCTAGAGTTAGATCTATGAGTTACCTAACTAATCCAAGTGGAATTACTTGGAAAAGGTGTTGTAGATTTTTGTGTGGACTGATCTTTTGCACTACAGGCCATAGATATTCATCAATCCATTCGTATTCATCTCAACACCTATTCATCTTCTTTACTAAAGGCCAAAGATATTCATCGATCGGTCATGTTCATTTAAACACCGCTCATCTTTTGCACTACAGGGCCAAAGATATTCTTGAAAATCATTCATCTTTACTACAGGCCAAAGATATTCAACAACCAAGTCATCTTTGCATTACGAGCAAAAGATATTCATCAATAATTCATCTTTGCATTGGTTTTATCCACGTCAAAAATACCTCAAAAATAATCATAGTGGTGTAAAATTCAAGAATGATCAAAACATGGATACAATCAAAGCTAGTATCCGAATAGATATTTTAGACGAAAAGAAGAAATTTTATTTTTAGATGAATAGTCTCAGTATCGTGAATAGTCAAGTATATCGTGAATAAAGAACTCAAACACCAAAAGATAGAAATTCCACAAAAAACATTTTCACGCTTCCGTGAATAGTACTCGTGAATAAGAATCGTGAATAGTAACTCATGAATAGTAACTTCGTGAATAGTAACTCATGAATAAGTAACCCCAGGCATGAAAAAGTTCCAAATTTGATAAAAACTTGGATCAATATTTCAACATAATGATATTGAAGAAATAATATCATTCTGAAAAAAATAATATCCCTTACCTCAAAGAATCGATGTGCTTGGAAGGAAAGGTCGGAAGTGATCTTGAATGAAACTTATCTTTGAACAAAGAACTCTCAAAGTATATAAATACTCACAAAATCGCTCAATAATATAGAGAGAAGAGAAAAACTTTGTTTACGGTGTGATTTTCAATTCTAACTTAGCCCTCTATTTATAGGAAAATGTTAGCCAAAGAAGCGGACTTGACACTACTACGATGGCTTTACTGCTACTATTGCCACCCACCACATTTGAAATAAAATTCAGCACATTTCTTCACCAACCACAAGTGGGGCCACTCAATTCTAGAATTTTCCACCAAAATCAATTATAACCCTAATTTCCGAATCGGACACCTCTTAAAAATTCATAACAAATCATTCGTTCATTTTTAACGGTTCAAAATTTGTGGACATATACTCAACTTATGTATCTATAACATATCCAAAAATTACAACGATCCAACGGTCGGATTAAATATTATAACTCACACAATAAAGCTATAATAACAATCGATTTGATCTTTTAATACCTCCAATCCGGCAAAAAATAAAACATCTCAAAGATTAATTCCTTCATTAATAACCACATAAATAAATCCATCATTTATATTCATATAAAATAAATATTTCCTTATCATATGAATCAATAATTAATTATTCACAAATAATATTACGAATCACATTTATGACAACCAGTACATTCCCGGAAAGAGGGCTTTCGATAAGGATCTCTCCTTATCTTGGCAGCAAATTAGGTGACCAAACCTCTCCTTAGACAGAACTTTCTAGACATTGCCAATAATGTTATCTAATAATATTATTCAAATAATATGAATTATTGATCGATAATGGGAAATCTTGTGCGATGACAATTATTGAACAACAATAATATAAAATATCAACGCAATGAATTATTGAATCAATAAAATAAAATATTGAACGATAACTCTTTGTGAAAATTATTGAGTAGTGCCATCTTACGTCACGAATCAATAATTCAACAATCTTGTCTGTCTGGTGTCTTCTTGTGCAACCAGCGTATTCATCGTATTTTAACCATAAGGTATTCAACAGTCTTAACGGTGACAACTACGCTGATTATTTATAACCACCCAAACTTTGTCGTTTTCCTCATCCAATCGCTTTCCAGTTATGGGGCCCAAGACATTTGTCATGCTTGGTCGCATTTAATATTCTGAAACGATCGAATATTCCACGACCAAACGAATATTCCCAAACAAAATGAATATTTTATAACCACTTCGCTTATTTTGAAATATTTGCGTATTTAACCCTTTAACTATCCACATTGATCAAATCAACCCTTACTATTTCAAAATAATAAATAAAGGAAATTCCTTTTATTTAAAAATTTGAGGTCTTACATATACCCTTGGGTTTGAGGATACCCTTTTGATTTTGTTGAGTTAGATCATGAATTTTGTGCTTGTTTACCGATTTTTAGATTTTTTATCACGAATATTTTATTTTGTTGAATTGGGTGTACTTGTACAAACTTAATTTTTAACTATAATGTTTTCCTATTTAATTAGTACTAGTTATATCTGCGATTTCTGTAGAGTTTTGTTGGAATTTGGGCGGAAGTTTGGATTTTTACAATTAATCAGAGGTTGCGAAAATTGGGTTGTGATTTTTTTTTTGGAAAACGAGAAAGGAAAGAGATGTTGGGATTTGGGGGAAGATGTTACTGGGAAAGAAAAGATAGGGAAAAAATTAGAAGGGATAGGGTATTTGGCACATATCGTAAGAGAAGGGACCTTCAAAAACAGAGATATGAACTTACCCATATGAGAATAAGTTGAAATGCTTTGCTCAAATCTGTAGATACCCAAAAAGAAACAGAGTGTGAAATCAGATTTAGTGGGTGCTATTTAACTTCCCTGTTTTTTGACTTGTGTTCTGTTTCAAGCTAGAAATAGCAATTAAAGCGCCATTGATTGTTTCATTGTTGAAATTGACGATGATTATATGTTTAGTTATGGAATTGATGTTGGTGTGGATGACACATTGAAAGATCTGGAGATGGGTGCTGTTGAAATTCTTGTTGTGTGGAAAAATCTAGATATTAATAGATATGTGCTTAAACATAGCACTACAGTTGAAATAATCATAAAACATTTGAACAAAGATTTCTCGACCGAGAGCACACTGCAAGCACGAGTTCTCATACCGATGTTCTGTGTAGTTCACCAAAATATTTCAAGGAGTTCTATTTTAAGGTCACCGCTTTCTGCCATTTTACTTGGCTCATAATAACTTAAACTAGTAATCTTTAATGGTATTATAGAAATCATGTATACATATACATAATTACTATTCTCGTCTCTTTTTTCTCTAAATTTTGAAGTGCATTGAAGTTTAACGTGGTGATTGGTTGTGCTTTATATGATGGCCCAGTTGGATGAATCATCTGGATGGAAGTCTGCCAATCCTTTTTCTTGCTGCAATTGCTTTCTAAGTTTCCCCCAATTCAATTGTTAACTGTATTTTTCTTATGGTATGCTTGAATTGAATTTGGAATGGAGGAGATGAGAGAGCCTATTTTTCTTTCTTTCTTTTTTTCTTTGGGTCAAATGAAAGGGAGCACCGGAGCAGGGGCTGGTTTTTTTTTCTTTCTCTCTTTGGAACGAAATGGAAGCTGGCAAGGAATATAAAGGAGCAGGGACTGTTTCGTTCCACTCCTTTTTCTTTCATGTTTGGAACAGATGGACAGGGAGTATATAGTGAGAGTGCTCTGTTTGTGAAATTGGAGGGTAAATAAGTCATTAGCCAACTCACAGTTAAGTTAGATGGAAAAAGTGACGTTTTCACTTCACTTCAAAAAGTCAGGTGTTTAAATGTAGCTTTACTGACTACAGGTGGTTAAGTGGGAAACCGCCCAAACTCCAGGTGGTCATATAACTTAACCTTTATTATTATTATTATTATTATTATTATTATTATTATTATTATTATTATTATTATTATTATTATTAGTTTTGGAATTGTTTAGGTGAAGTAGTTAATAGTTTTGGTCATTTGTGTTATAATAATCCGCCTGTTTGTATTTTTTGTGCTTCACGTAAGCAAAAAAGTCAAGTCAACTTGCACAGTCAGCATTCCTAACGTTTTTTGGACGGAAAATCGGACGGAATGACCATTTTGTAAGTTTTTGAAAGTACAGTTATTCGATTGTAATAAAAAAAAATTCGATAACCATAATGAAAATCGGATCTCAATACAATGATCAAAACGTTATTTATCCCTATAATGATGTTATTTATTAATGGAGGTTAGGTTTAATCTTTAAACGAGGAACATCTCTGTCTTTGCTTTCTAATGTTTATTTTGTTATCCGTATTACTACTTGTTTATTAATAATAAGAGCATAATTTTGGAACAAAGAGATTTTTTTTAAAAAAAAATCAAGTGTTAAAGTAATATATATGAATACAGAATATCTACTCGAGTTATCCAACTACGAGTTATCCAACTAAGATTTTATATATTACACAAATAGAGGAATCTTCTATTATTTTAATTATTTGGATATATAAATAGGTTAATAATATGGTTAGTTACATACTTAATAAATAGGTTAAAAAGTCTACAATAATAATATACTCGCTCACATGAATAAAGTATAATTTGCACATATTAAGAGAAAAAAAAAAGTAAAATTTTAAATTTATCTTTAATAGCACCATAAAATTATATATATTATAAAATGGTAAGTCCTTTTATTTTTTTATAAAGTGATAAGTATTTTTATTTTTAATCTTTTGGAATGGAATAAGTATTTAATAATGGAGTCAGCAAAATTAATGATTGACCCATCAACTCATCCAACAATCCATGTTTTAATTAGTAAAATTATCTATTTATTTTAGCAAATTTTAATTGGATGAGTTATTACCTCAATTCCATAATAATAGTCTTTTAGTTTCACATGGACATGAATTAAGAAAATTATTTAATATTATAATTTAATAATTAAAATGTATATGAAATTTTATCCCTATTCTTTATGGGAAGTTAAAAACTATTAATACAAGTGAGAAATTTCTTGGCACAATGAGAGAAGTTAAGGGTGATATAAAAAGAAAGAAAAAATTCTAAAAAAGTTTTAAACGATAAATAAATTAGAATAAATTTTTTCTTAAAAAAAATCAATTATTATAAAACAGAGATACTAATAAATAGATAATACAAAAAATAAATGGACCGACGGCGAGCATTTATTTTGAGTTCCTATACTTCATTAAAGAGAGAGACACTGATATCTATTATATAATCGGTCCGTATCTATTATTCAACTCACTTTAAATTTCACATCGTTCTTTTAGCGACGAATTTCGGCGACAGTTGGTTATATATAGATTTGACGGTTGTATGATGAGGCGAACCGTCATGGGTTCATCATAAAGAAGGGGGAGAGTTCAGAAGTTGGATAAAGGATGAACTTAAGATCCGGACTTTATATATATATTCACAAATATACCTCTTTTTTTATTGAGAGTATTTGATTTGAGTGATATTCTAGGCCTCTCGTCAAATAAGAGCTCTTAGGTTCAATTTCTCTCAAATTAACAAAAAAAATGCAAAGTAAAAGAGTTGTCTTCTCCCTCTACATTTTCTATAGCTTTTTATTATGCCATATAAAATTAAAATTGTAGATTAAATGGGTTTGATTAATATTTCTTGCATATTCAACTTATTTATTAGTATTAGTGAAATATTTATCTCATGCCTCAAACAAACAAGGTCATTAAAGCTTTTATGTTGAATGGAGAAAATTTGAAAAACATAACTTTTAAATTTTATACGGGTTGATGGATTCAACTCATATTCATTTAAATTTACTAATATTTAACCTATTTAAAATTATTTATTTATTGACCCAATTCATTAGTAACTCATTATTCATTAAATCAACTCATTTGTCATCTCCACTTTATAACATCCATTATCCTAAAGTAGTCGGGATTAGATTGAAAATGAAACTCATATATAAGCTTGAGAATACAGACTGAATTTGTTTTCCAGTTAAACAACTACAAAAAAACTTGGTACTTAATAATCAAAAATTAGAATTCTACAATTTGTGTTATCAGTGTTTCTTTTTTAATTTAAATTTGTGTAACTAAGTTTTAGTGAATCTTGTAGCTTCACAAAGTAATAAAGGAGGGTGCTAATGAGAGTTGGGGGAATGTACTTTTCTTCTTCATAAAGAGTTGCACTTGCAAAATCATGACTATAACAAGAACTCCAATTTTTCTAACATTCCTTCAAAAGCTCAAGGGCCAAAACCAAAGAGGAATCATATTATAACCGTGGAGCCAAAATCCTGCTAAAAACCAAAGGACAATCAAATTAAATAAACTTGGCAAAAGAACATATATAGTTCAGATGTGTGCACAAACTCTGTTCTGCTCCAGCACTTGATAAATTCAGGACATACAGATCACTGGAATCCGTTTTCCAACCTTCCAGATATAGGTAAGTCGGAAAATGACAAACCCAGAGTTCATACATCTTTTAAATTCTACATCAACAAATGAGACAACACCAGACAACTACAGGGTAAGCCTACTATCTGAAGTCCTAGCCTAGTACCATAACGGGAAAAAAATTGGGTTAAACCAACTTGAGCCGAGCGTCGAATTGTCCTGCTGTTCATATGGGGTCATAAAATTACTGAGCCTAAAAATTTTTTAAATCTCTAACAAGAACCAAGAAACAGATAGCTTAGAATCAGCAAAAAACCATGCACTTTGTTGGGCTGAGGTCTTTAGATTCTCCAGGCAAAGATACATTATTTTCCGCACCAAAAACCTTAGAGCCGTGAAAGGGGTTCCCGGAGCCCAAGTTGTCTCCGTGATATGAAGCAGGACTGAGATTTGGCTTTGTTCCACTATAGACTCCATCAGTTCCTTCTCCAGAAATATGATTGGCAGGCACAGGGGAGAAAGCTGTTGCAAACTCAAATTTCTGCTTCTTAGGCTTTTGCTCCTGCTGATGGCCAGGAAGAAAGCTGCCAATCACAACCTGATGCACTCAAAACATTTTAGTAATCTCCTGCTACAGTTGAAACCATATAACTTCTTGTTTCCCCCATACTTTCACATATATTTATTTATAAAAGAAAAGCTACTGAGAAATCATCCTTAATGCTCCTTCACAGACTCAATTTTTGTGTCATGTTCTTATGACACGTCATTCGATGAAAAAGCCATAACCAAACCTATCAATTCCATCACAGTGGTAGGTCCACCTGTTTACATTGGAATTATATTTATTTTGTATCACGACACTCATTTTAGGTCTCCCAAAAAAAGAAAGGATGACACTCAAATCGGATTGGAGCTTTGTTGGGCTCGTTACCAGTAATATCGACCAACAGTCAATAATTCTAGTATTATATTTTTTTCATGACTAAAAGAAATCTTTTTAACATTTGTTTTAAGCATGCTGTTCAACCAAATGCCATGCAGCTATTACCTTACATAAACTCCTGCCCCATCCCCAAAAACATTTTAAAAAAAATCAGGATGAGGGTAATTCTCACATAATTCAATCAGTAAGGACTGGACTCAAAGTTACAGCTTCCCTTTCTTTCCAATTTCAAGAAAAAAATATCTAACCTGAACAGGACCAGCAGCTACTAACAGACCAGCAATTCCTCCACCCAAAACACGTCCATCTGGGCCTGCCAATGAGACACTCATCCCACCAGTTCTGCTTTTTGTTCCTCCACTATCTGTAGGCATGAATGATCCAGACAAAGAAAGTATCTCAAAACGTCCCTGCAAGAAGCATAATTTCATATTCATCTCCTAAGAAATGAAATTCTTGAACCATGTTAACAGAATGACTATATTTTACTGTAAAATATAAGTGGGCCTTCATTTTATTTAATAGAGAGAATGACTATCCACAATTATATACATAATAAAAGATGTGGCACTCATTTAGATAACTGAATAATAACAACGACAAGATCATTTAAAAACATAAATAATGTGAGTTGAGATGGTAAAGCAATGCTGATTTAAACTAATTTTATTTACATTGTAGTTTGATGTAAATAGTAAAGATGATAGTTTATATCATCCTTTTTAAAGTTTCAAGGGTGGATTCTGAAAGTCAATCCTTCAGATTCTCGATATTCCATGCAAGTCAATTATTTTAAATTTAAATAACGGAAAATGTTCACACCTCGTAGGTCAAAGTACCCCCAGAAGAATTAGGCTGACGAAGAGTAACATTTGAAATAGCACCATTTGCTGCAAGAATACATATAGCTCTAGACCCTTGCTGAGAAAATGATATGATCTTCATTGTAACATCCTGAAACAACCACAAAGAAAAATAAAAGTCGACTCTAAAGAAAACATAAACGAAAATCTGTCCAGTGGAAAGATATGACTAACATAATTCTTCAAAATCATAACATGTGAATTTACAAGCATCTTTTCTAGATGTCATTCTTCCTTCTCTAAGTGCAAGATAACAATATTTCATACATATTTGCATGGAATAAAACTATTCAGCATACCTGTAACAAACATCAAGTACTATAAATGGATACAAGTATCAACCTCTGGCATTGAAGCAGGAAGCAGGAAGCATAACATGGAATCTTTAACATAAATCTTTTTGAAACAGTATTTGTGTATTCTAAGCAGACTCTGCCAAAGAAATTATAATGCAAAAAAAAAAAAAAGGAGGAGATAAAAAAAAATTAAAAAATCCAAAAATTGATGCATAAAACCCTGGATACTTGCCTAAAACCAACATTCCAATTTTCAATACACCAACTAAAACACTTTATCCTAAATATAATCACATAAATTTCATTCACAATCTATGTAAAATTGAAAACTTCTTGTACATCCATCGTTGACTTTAAGCTACACAGAGACGTATTAATCAAAGTGAAATTGGAGAGGAACACTACCCAAGCATTAGCAAATATGACAAATATTATAACCCAAGGGCTTTTTACTTGGTACTTTTTTACGAAGTCAATTCTACTTTCAAAAGTAATCTGGATGTCTGTAGGATATGCGTCAAGCTGCTGATGCATATCAGTTCACATTAATATTATATGGAATATTTTTTCGAGAAAATATAAATGCTTTAAGAACTCTCGTCTACTTAGGAAAATGTAAACGAAGAGGAGACTTTCTTTACTATTTCAACTTTTACTTTTATTATGATCTGAGTCTTTTACATATTAAACTAGAGGGGAAAAAAGTAGTTTTATGCTTATATAGCCTCAGTGATGAACATTCACACATAAGTAACATAACAAAAATAAGCAAGGAAAGGAAGTTCTCATTTTTTGAGCAGACTCTTAGTCTCAGTATTGACTGATCTGATATAGTCAGAACTCAGTATCATCAAATAATAAACAAATAAAGAATAAATGGAAATAATATTTCGACATGCATATTTGATATTTCCGCATGTGGTCCTCTCACATGAAGGTGGGACCCACTCCACTCTCATGTGAAAGGAGCCCCCTAGCATAAATATCAAATATGCATATGGAAATAGTGCCCCTTTTAAGGAACAAGTACTGATGAACAACAGGAATACCTCGCCAGCATTAACAGTAATTACATGGGGAGTAAAATTTGCACCAACAGAGTATGCCACCCGCTCACCTACAAAATTTGTAATGATTCAGTAGCTCAGACAAGAACTTCAATCTTGCATTGAAATTGCATATCTAAATCCTAAGACATACAATTACAATCTCAGACTGTAACACCAAAACACAAGGTCTGACTACAAAAGGCAGCAATCAAATCAAGTAAATGCAGAAGCAGAAACGTTTATTTATTTCCTGTCACAAGTATTCTTAATAATTCAATGTTAATATAGGAAGAATTTTGATGTTCAAGTTATCTATGCTCAAGTATGTTAAAATTAAAACTTCACCTGTTCCTATCTTTTGTAGTTAAAAAAATGAGAACTCCATTATTTGAAGTGTCACCCTAATCTGTATGGAGAAAACATCATAGTTATTTTTTCTTAAGAAAAGTAGAAATATCTCTCCTATGCTTTATTAAGTCTAGTAACATGACATAGTAGACTTTTAGGGCAGAATAACAAAAGTTAGTGTCAAATCCAATCCCCTTCCAAGATAGCAAAATATTATACAAGGTTAGTCTATGCGCGCCAGAGCCACTCATGCTACATCATCTGTCTCCTAAGCATGAATCAGCCAAGTTCTTTATAGTCAGTCCTATTCTGCCCCTACTCTCAGCAATTATTGGGTAAAGACAGACTTGCTCTGATCAGACATCACTAAATAAAAACAAGAAGTTATCTCCCACAATTTGTACTCCTCACTTTCTTAAAGCATCTTGACAAGGTAAAAAAGTTTAGATGCAACAGAAAGATTCCCTCAAAATGCAGTAAATTTCGAACCCTCTTCCATATACCCAGTTTCACAAGGTTTCCACTTGGGTCCCAGTCCCAATAAAAATATCCTCCAAAGTTGACCGTACAACACGAATTCAATGGATCTAATTTTTCAGACACATACAGCATTCCCAATCATCAATAAATATCAGAATCTCAGAAGACCCTAATACCACCCCATAATCTAATTTTAGTAACATAACCTGATCTCATATGTAACAGTAAATTCAACAAAACTTTAATAATTTTAGACAATCCAAACGGATAATAAGGGAATCATTTATAAATCACCTGGACTCTCAAACTCCAATTTATGCTTCTTCTTATATGAGTCAATTGGCTGCCCTCGATTATGTTTCCAGGTAGAGTAGTCTGCGGTTAGCGGAATTGAAGCAGAAATTGGCATGGGAGACAATGCCACCGCAGGCTTTCCATCAGGTCCATACTTTCTCGGTCTCCCCCTCTTCTTCTTCAGTTCCGTGCCTGGCGTCGCCCCGCTGACCGGTGTTGCGGGCGGAGCTGCCATTGCTTGTGGTTGTGCCGCCACTGGTGGTGCTAACACTGCTACCGGTGCTGCCGCTGCTACCAGAGTTGTGGATTCACTGAATGGGAGCACCGGAGTTGTGGATTCACTGAATTGGAAATGATTTTCACTCCTTGCTGCAACCCGGTAGGTATCTGGAACTTCATCTCCTTTCATGACCCCTGAACTCTGTAAATCTTCTTTCCCCTCCATTCAAAGAACACGATTAAGCCTCAAAAGAAAAACAAAAATACAAAAATGTCAAAACCCCACAAAACACTAGAAACTTAAACCAGAAATCAAAGTCCAAATTTTTTAGCTCAAAATACTCCAAAACAACCATCTTTCAGTCAACATTTCAGGATAAAAATGAAAAAAAAGATGAAATCTTTTGTGAACAACAGTAACAGAATCAGCCGAGTTCAAACACAACAATTTCAAGCAAACAGAGCCTTGATTCTGCGAAAATCACAATCTGACTTGAAAAAAGTCAACAGTTAAAATTAAGAGTAACAAATACTGTACTATGGCTTAATATTTGCCGCTGCAAAGTATGCTCAGAGCTTCAATGGTGAAAATTGTTTCACAAAAATATGAAAATAAATAAATTTCTGATGGTTTCAGAAATTCTTCAATGAAATGAAATTAGGGTTTTGCTGGAAAAAAGAAGGAGAGCAAGAAAATAAAGTTGAAAAATGAATGTTAATAAATTAGAAATGTAATTAAATATTCCAAATTTAATTAATAATTAATATTTAAATTTCAAAATTCGAAGTATTGATTTTGGTTAAGAAAATGCTTTCAAGTCCGTCTTGGAAATTTAATAAAATGGAATTAATAATGAAAAAGTAAAGTAAAATGAATGTGAAATAAGATATTTTGGAAAAGAGAACTATTTTAGTTTTAAATTATTTTAATTAATTAAAGCTGTAAAGTAACGTTAGAGCCATGCCTATTTTCCAAGCTTTGACCGGTTCTTTGTCTTTTCAGGTAAAATTAAAGTTGACAACATAAATTTATATGCCCTTTCATATTAGGATATTTACTGTTGATGCCATTTTAAGTATTGTGCCAGAGCCAGACTGACGTGCGGGGTTTAGGCTAGGCACATCAAATAGTGCTTCTCTCTCTTCTCTCTCTCTCTCTCTCTCAGACTCACGTAATCCAAAAATAGAAGAATTTCATGCAAATGTTAAAAGAGACTAGCTGGCTGGCTGGGTCATTTTTTCGAGGAGGAGCATTTAGTGCTTCCATTGAAAACCTGTAATTTCGATTAGCATTTCAGTTAAGTATATCAGTATTACTTCAAACTTGGATATCAAAGACAACACAAATCAAATATCTACAAACATTAGAGAAGCCAATTAGAATTGACCGACTCTTCTTCACCAATCACATTTTGAATATTCAAAACAGTACACCAAATCATGCAGTAACAACAATATATTTATCAAAATCACCAAAAGTTTTGCATAATCAAACTTGTAACACTGGTTTGGGATGTGTTGTTATGGCAAGCACAAACCCTGCTCTTCGTTCCTCAAATGAGTATTCAATCTCTTCATGAATCTCTTTAATCAGAGTAGCAGCAGCACCACGGCAAGCAACTGGAGTCATGAGTGTTTGCATTGGAATTGATACTGTTGAAGGTGTAGTAGTAGAGGGTACAGGCATTGCCATTGTTTTAGGTGTCCTGTTCTCTTCCTCTGCTGTAGCAGAAACCAGCTTGGAAGGAGTAGCGAATGGCGTAATGTTGCTTGGAATTGTTTTCTGTGATGTCTCGTTTTGTTTTCTGTTCAGGTCTTCCAAAAAGTTTGCTGCATTTGCCTTTGATGATTCTGTGGAAGATATGGGCGAGAAAGGCTTACGCACCATGGGCGACTCTGCTTCATGAGCATTAACTGCATTGAAAGAGTGTTTTTTCACAGGAAGACCAGCTATGTCCAAACCTCTTCTTCCTAAAATGGAGAGAAAAAGATATAAGAACCAGCAAATTGTGATTTTTATATAATACAATTCTACTGTATCAATTATAGAATGGAATGTTGAGAGAATGTGTTTAGACGGTGACATGGAATTTAGTGAAAGCAAACCTAGTTTATTATTTTTCCATGGTAAAATCAAATATTGAGAAGAAGTTCTTCTAACAATGCTTCTCTCTGAATTTCATGACTATATATAATAACCATAGAAACATGTTGATCCCTTTATCCCAAACAAGATAGCAATTACGAACAAAAACATTAATTTACAGAAAAATTACCTGCTGATAAAGCTGCAACTCCGTCATCCCTTTGATGATTTAACTTGTCATTTTGGTGCAGGCGTTCGTTCTTTTTTGTTTGACGTGTATTGGGTGTACCTTTAACAGAGTGAAGCGGATCAGCTTTAGGAGTTTGTAGCATTGCTCCTCCAAGTGAAAGCCTTCTGTTGCTTGCACCACCACCACAGGATAACCTAGGACCTTTTTTCACACTTTGGGGTTTCATAGGACTTGGTTTTGATCCAAAGAGTGCTTCCTGTTCTGCTATCAACTGTCCCTGAAGTTTCTTCTGGTCCTGAAATGGAGTAATAAATGTGTGTGGGTCATGATTAACATATTTCTCATACAAAATCATCCATATTTATTAGACCACAATGGAGAAAATAAAGGTACATACCCTCTGCCTCTTGCGTTCTTGCTCTTTTTCTTGTCGTAAAATATTATACTCTTCAAGCATGGAAAGGAGTCGAACCTGAACAACAGATACAAGAAAGGGGTTTAAATAAATTACTATTAAGGTACAACCTAAGTCCTCAGAGATAAACACTCACGCCATCATAACTGAACTCGGTTCCCCTCTCGTTTTCCCATGCAGTGATTTTCAAAGCTAATGTCTCCACCATTCCTGTCCCAAATGATGCAAAAAAAAATTAATAAACTATTAAGGAATGGAAACTATCACCATGTTAATACTATATTCCCCAGTTTTCCAGCAAAAAATAGTCGGATCAAAAATAATTTTTAACATGTTTCAGCTACATAATTTGGATATATAATATACATCAACTAGCATATGCTGTTTTCAAATCCTTAATTGACGCAAATAAAATAAAAGGACTGCCTATTCCCATAGTGCAAATTTTACCTTGAAGTTTATTAACCAAAGCACGGGCTTTCTCAGCACGCTTCAGAGTAAGATGAGCACCTCTCCCAGCATTGTATCGATTGTCATCCTGACCAAACATGAGTGAGATCTAAGCAAGGCAAATTTCTGTAAAGTAAACATACTGCAAAAGCCAAGACAAAGAATACACCGCACCCTGTTATACTCCTCAAGCCAGCACTCCTCCTCACATGCAACCATCCACTTCTCAACCTTTTCAAGTATTTCTTTTCTGCTTAGAGCTTCCTCTTTCACTTTACCGATTTGAAGCTCTATTTGTTCAAGGATGTAAGCAGCGTCCACAGCTCCTTTGTTACAAAATAGCAGAAAGAATGAGACATGTAGAGAGAAGATGATTAATATAGAATGTGATTGATATAATAGTCTCATGTACAACCTCTCCATACCAGTTTCAATAGCTTCAATAGCAATTTCCATTGCACTATCTGATTCAGGAATCATATGTGTCTTCCTGCAAATCTCCTCAAGCTCAGACCTCTTCTTGAAAACAAGCTCTTTCATCTTGCTTGCTTTTAACTCTTCCAGCCGGAACACTTCTGCCTCAACCTGCATGATGTTTTACAATATATTTAGTTGTCAAAATACATCTTTGAATTAGCAGTAGATGTCGATACAGAAAGACAATTGGATAACAGAAAATCCAAACACTCATTAGTGTTAAAAAGAACAGATAAACCAGTAACTCACATAATTAATGAAGTCCACGGAAAGCATGTTGGGTTCCTTTATCTCATGTTCTGAAGCAGCAATGTTGCAGGTTACATTCTGAAACATTTGCTGCTCCTCTATTGGAGTATCCATCAAATTCCATAGCTCCAGCATGGAAGTTGCAAGGTCTTGTAGCTGCCACAATATAACAGGTTAAAATAAGCAACAGATTAAATAGAAGATGCGACTTCATAGTAGTTAGCAGCTAATATAAACCACTATTTACCCGCTGCATCCTCTGTATCTTAATCTCTCGAAATCTTTGTATTGCAACTGCCAAACTCTCTATAGTATCATTACTTATGCTTTTTGTTCCTTCCGAATCACCTAAACTAGGATGAACCTCGTTAACTGTTTGCTGAAAATCCATACCAAGCACCAAGCATAGCGAGCTCAAGGAATTCAGGTAATCCAGAACCTGCTTCAGGCGATCACTCTGCATATATATGAACATTAATAAACATAAGTCAGAAAATATCTGGAGACAAAAACTTAAAAGTTAATGATAACTTCTACATTATATTTTGTACATAATCTAATCAAAAATTACCTTTTCTTTTTGAAGAGATTGGAGTTCTCTGTGCAATTCTTCAAGCTTTCTTAAAGACAAATCAGTTTCATCAACAACGGTACTAACAGCAGCGAGTTTATCAGGTCTATAAATTTCATTTCTTATCTTTTGTATTTGCTCTAGAACTTCAAAGAATTGGTTTCTTCTGTCCAATTTCCTCTTTTGCATCTCCTCCAGTTGTGGAAGAATGGTTCTGAGTTCTGCCTTCAAGCTTCCAGGAGATTGATCAGACTGAAGAAAGAACAACCAATATAAAGGTTCTTGATTAATGTAGTTTTTTTTTAAACTTCCTTAATGATGAAACTATTATAAGAGCACCTCGTAAATATAGATAACAGTGGATTCAGTTATCGCATTTTCATTTATTACCATTTCATACTTGCCGGTTATAATTAACAATAATCAGACAACACCGGCAATTTGATTGCATTCTATTGGTTAATGTCTTCAAGGGATAAAAATACACATTCATAATAGTTTTAGCATCACCCATTGTTGTTCATTATCTTATATTTGCATCTAATTTAATAGTTTTTCCAGAAATTTTCACAATCACTGGAATAAAAGGTCTACTGATACTCTGATCGTAAAACCTGAGTTCTGACTTCTGTCCAATTCCACCAAACCCTTTCAATAACTTCAAACCATACCTGCCTAATATGTACTGGTCGCTCTCCCATTGCAGAGCAGATGGCTGCAAGCTCTGCTTCAGCATCAGCAATTCCCTGTTTTAGATGAGCTCTACACCTATTAGCTGTATCTACCTTTCTTCTGTATACCTCTAGGCACTCTTGTTCAAGCTCAAGCAGCATTTTATCTCTTTCCGTATCAGACTCCCCAACTTCATCCCATATAATCTGATTTTAGCGTTACATCAAAAAATATATATATTACCATTGCTATCAAGTTGTGTACAAACGTGAAAGTTTCAATGTGTTTGGAATGAAAGAAGTCGAAAGGGAGAAAGAAATGAACCAACAAATTTTAAAGGGGGTTTGTAGAAACCTGGAGTTCGTATAAAAGAGATCCACATGTTGTTTCTACTTGCAAAAGTGAATCACTTTGAGGGACAGACATGTTGGAGAAAAACAACCTGCCAACAACAGTAATCTATATGAGACATGGGAGCAATATGCACCAAACATACTGAGTAATCCTAGATATATCCGTGAAAATTTAAAATTAAATTCAGCATTAGTTCCTTAAAATGTAAATTTTTTCCCAACATGAAGAATTGCAGGATAGTTGATGAACTAGATCTGTCTGAAAAATGTTTTATGACAACCAATATGATGAGACAAAGGCCTTTAAAAACCGAAATAATTGATAATCATTTGGAATTGATAAGAAATGACAATTGATTTCTTAGTATTTTTCAGAACAAATCTTTTTCGTTAACATCAGTAATAGACTATTAATTTGTCAAGTGCTAAAGAGAAGTAACTTCTGGTAGCGTGCTTGACATCACATTATCACAAGGATTCAAATTGGTATCATTTACTAGGGAAGCACTTTATTTTTAAACAGAAGTTTTTCTGTTACTTTGTAATGATTTTACTTCCAGACTAATTATTTTCATATGCTACATCCTGTCAGTTAATCAACTATAATTATACTGATAAATTGATATTTAGAAGTTATATTTCTTAACTTCTTCATTCATTTAGTTTGACTAAAGAGAATTAGTTTCACCATTTGAAATTCTTACTCCTAAAAAACTTTCCAAATATTTTATTTCTTCACCACCCAATTGAAAATTCGGGATTAGTTGACAAGTACTGATATCTGCAGTTAAATTTTACCAACATAAAAATAAAAAAATAAAAACTAATTCAATGAACTGCGGTGCATAGGGTAGGCAACCCGATTAAAACCTCACTAAACCCATCTCTCCAACAACCTTTAACATAACAAAAGCAAGATTCTCTAGCTCATTATCTAAGATAACGGTGTTGGTGTTAAAACCTAGCTCAATTCAAACCAAATCCAATATAATTCAAAACAAACCTAAGAAAGATATAGAACATAAAAAGGTAAAATTTGATGGCTGAGGAAATCAAACATTAGACCTTAATTACTCATCCTGTTGTAAAACCCCAGATAAAATGTACCTAAATTCAGACTAGCTTAACTAATACTGAAATCGTAAAGGGAAGAAATCAAAGAAACAAATTGTTGGATCTGAAAGCGGTCACCTGAAGCAGATTTATTACAATTGAGTTCAATGTAGATCCAATTATCAGAGAAATTCAAAACCAGAAGGAGTCTTCAAGTTGACGTAGAAACTTGTTCGAACAGATCGCAAAAGGTTTCAAATTAAGAAAGTAGCTGTTTGGTTTCAAATTAAGAAAATAGCTGTTTGGAGGATTTGACCGTTGAGGTCCTTGAGGATAGGTTTTTATGGTGGGAGGAGGCGAGTAGCTATGAATGAAATAGATTTGAATTTCAAATACGAATGAAATAGATTTGAATTTTAAATGTGAAGGGATAGAAACTATAGAAAGAGAATAGGTGGCAATGAATTTATATAGGAAGTAATAGGTGCCAAGGGCTTTGAAGATGGGCGAAAAGGACAACCAATAGGTTCCAAAAAGAGCAATGTCCATTCGTGGGCCCAAAATCCTTGTCCTTTCCATTTCTGATTTGGTATATATATATATATCCATGGCAACCGATTTTTAATAGAACTATTCCCACAACCATGATTTCCATCGTTGATCAATATAATTAAGGACTGAGATTTAAGTATTATACTTTTTAAACTTTAATATAAATAAGTTAGAATATTTCAAAATCTAGTAAGAATTTATCAATATATCAAATGTATCAATATGATGCAACAACGATATATTGATTAATATTTTAAATGACACTTAATATTTTGTTAAAATCATTTTTCTTATGATAAGATCAATAATGATTAAAAAATATTGTAATAATTGTATAATATAATATATAAAGAGGAGAGGGAGCGGCAACAATCAATTGAAGAACATGTTGTCGGGGCAGGTTGGTCTTTCATTATTATAATAGTTAATAATTATAATAATATTAATATTATTTGACCGTTAGCACTTAGCGCATGAATTTTTTATTTATTTTTTAAATCTCACCCCTTAATTATATTAATCAATTATGGAGATCATGGTTGGTTGCTGGAATAGTTCTCCTAGCAACCAGTTGTTATGAATTAGAACTCGAGTAATGATTCATAATATGTATTTGATATGAATTAAAAATGTGCACTATTACTATCCTTCAATATAAGAATAAACAACCGAAACAAAAAAATACACGCCTGCTATTAATAGTAGCGGACGATGTTACTATTTTCAGCGACATCTGCTATTATTAATAGCAAACGACATCTGTCATCTGCTACTACTAGTAGCGAACATAAAATTTCAATTCTAATTTTAAATATTAATTTTTGTATTAAACGCTAATGATGGTGTTTACTTATTTTTTACTCATAACAAATACTTGTGACAAAATCAGTGAAAATTGCCAATCATTATAATACACATGTATTTTATATCTTCATTTGCCACCAAAAGCTTATTGCAACTACGGTGCTTGTTTAGGTGATCTGAATTTCTGATGCACCTTCTAATAATTGATTTTTTCTTTTCTTTCCTCTTCTTTTGACAATACCTAATAATTTGATCCTTCGCACAAACTGTTTGTCAAACAAATTTTATTATTCCCTCTATATGCTAATATATAGTAGTAGTAATATTAAATTTGACTTTTTAAATTTAATTTGAACATTTTTATATCTAAAATTGATATAAATTCATTTACCTTTAAGCAAAACAATTATACAAATAGAAAAATATCTAAAAATAGTACTAAAATTTATTATTTTCAAAAATAAAATGAATCACATAAATTTTGTCTGGTAATTCGTCTTATTAAATTAACCTTGCTTTCCTATTACTATTCTTTCTCAATAAAGGTCAGCTTGACTACTCTTTCTCGATGATAGGCCAAACTGATTTATATAGCAAGTCTGAAATAAACCGACACGAAAGAAGTGTAAATAAATCGAGTCGAGCCGAGTATTGACTTGTTTAAATTTGGTTCACAAAATTTATCGAGTATAAAATAAAATTTGATTGAGATTCGTTTAGTTACCGAGTTAAATACCATCTCGAATCGAGCCCGAGTAGTTCGAACTCCGAGTATCGGTAAAAAATTATAATTTAAAGAGATTCAAATAATTTATCAAAACTTTAAAATTTGCTCATATTTGAATCATTTATATTTCGAGTCGAGTTCGAACGAATTTTTAGTCGAGCAAATACGAATCGAGTCCGAACTATTTACTCATATTACAACCGGAACGAGGACGAGGTAGGCTTATGATGATCCTTCTTCGGTAATAGATTTCCTAACTAGTCAGGTTTCCACAATATGCCGAGAATTCGAGAACAGCAAATTGCTAAATAAATGGTAAATAATATCCAAAGCTAAAACAATTTTCAAGGATATCTGACTGCCAATTCATTTGGAGCAGAACTTGGAAGAAACGGATTCGGGACTTGGTTGCATGCTCAGCTCCTAGGTTTAAACCCATGATTGAGCAGATATAATTGAAAAGGAAGAAATTGTATTCCACCAAATAATTAGCAAAACATGAATTTCTTTAAGCAATGATATGGTACGTCATACAGCCGGTACGTAATTTAACCCTGCACGGTAACTAAAACAAGATGATAATCTACATGCTTCAAAGATAAATGGAAATAGCAAGCGAAGAAGTACCTGACTGGATGCCAATGTTGTGAGGCCTTAACATTTTGTACATCGCACAGCTGAAATGTTCTCATTGTTACTCACGCTCACAAGACACTATACATTTCATCCATTCAATTCAATGTATCACAGTATCAGTACTTTTCAATCATGGTATTACACTTCAGAAATGAACAAGAATAGCAAGCCAAGAAGCACCTGATCCGAGAGATCAAAATATACTAGGCCAAGCTCATTGTCTGTATCCCATCAAACAAGCTCGATTCTTCATTAATATAAACTCGTATAATTTAGTGGTTACATGTACAAAAAAAGAAAGGAAAAAACTAAAGTAACTGAAACACTATAAGCAAGGAAAGTGCTCAAGGGCAGTTCATCCATTTAGTAAGACCTACATCCAAGTCCAACAAACCATTAGAGCAAAAGCTACAAAAGAAAGATAAAAATAAATTTATATAAAAAGTTGGAACATCTATAGTAGTTGATTTCTGTTTGGAATAGTGAGTTATTACCATAACCCTCCATTCACTAGCAACATCCTTGCTTGCTCAATCATTCGTTACCTTACGAACTACTGGCTGTAGCTGCTGTTAACTTCAAAACACTACATAAATGGCACCCAAAAAAATCAGAGTAAACAGAGTAAAGCAAAATATCACTTGGAACAAAGAAACCTACCCACCTCAGCACACCCCCACGAAAATATGAAGTTATACAGGTGAACAGAACACAAGAAAGGCATTCAAGGAGAAGCATTGAACTAGTTCTTTAATTATTAGAACTAACTTTAAGGATAGCTGTTGTTACCACAGTAAGCGCTTAGAGTAGTCAATTGTCGGCAGATGAACTTGCACTAGGTGCATTCTGCTTGTTCCATCAGCCTTTACCTGGAGAGTGCCCGCTGCTGATTTACCTGACAAACTCTACTATAATTTGAGTGAAGTTACTAAAACATATAGGAAAACTCAAATCAGTTAGTAACTTCTGTGTTCAAATCATATTATTCTAAGAAATGACTATTGTAAGCAAAACATGTTATTTCGAGTACACGTTTTACTTTTTCAACTGAACAGAAAGTAAATTGATATTCATGAATTAGCAGCTGTTACAACACTCCCTCTACAAGGTGCTACAAAGAGGGTTAATGACCGACCCTCACTCAAGCTACATTACAAAATCATTCTGAACAAAACTACTCTATCAATTATAAATTTAAAAGAATAGTTTAAGTAACGATATGAGTATTTTTCATGAAGGGCCTTTGCTACCCTCAAACTCTCTTCTTATTATTTCAAACACCAACTCATTCCACGTGTCAACTGGTCCAGGCATGCACCAGTGTAAACAATCCTGTGGTGGGGGCCTTCCATCTGGGCCTCGTTTTGTGATTTTGTTTGGGTCAGGGTTTCGATATGGGCCTGGATGCCCATCATGGCGATATCCAAAGGCTTCAGTGATATCCATCAATCTCAATTTTGATTTGTTTCTCTTCTTCTTGATTGCATTGTTGAACCCCTTAACTTGCTTCTCATGCATAATTTTGGTAAAGCCATTCTCAACTACTTCACTATCCAAGGCAGGTTTTACCTTTCCAGTGCATGAACCTCCAGTATTCCAGGCTCCACCCTCATAATGATCAGGGGAGAATGACCGAACAATGGTCAGACCAGTGTAATTTGGATGGGTACCCAGGGAAGTAAGAATTGTTTCAACCGATATTCCAAAAGCTTCAACATTGTTAATTTTATTTGGTCGAGACTTGTCGGGCCACCATAATTGTCCCCCAACAATCTCATTGTTCAAAATATAGGCTGATTTCTTTGCAAACCAGTGACCAGAGGAAAGGACTATTACATCAAAGTTTGGGACGAACTCCATGAAAACCTCATCGGGAGCATCAAGGTGAAGCTTGTCCAAACCCGCAGGAGCAAAATCGAATGGTTCAGATGTTTTGTGGACGAGCCATGAGGACCATATCCGAACAATCATCGTATATGTTGACCTAAAATAATACCGTTGCATTCTTCGATTCCCCCGGTTCTTGGGAACTTCGACCTGAAGTTTATAGGATCAAGGAAAACAATGAGCCATTGCAAACATACTTCAAGTGACAAAATTCCAAGGATGGAGGACCACTTTATGCTACAAACGTAGAAACTAAAAAGTATGGCCAAATAAAAGAGTCAGCCTGAGCCAACCCTAGTTAAGCACATAAGATTTTTTGTACTAGCAAAAAAACAGATAAATAGCAGAGAAGGAAGGGTGGGCAGCAGGTACCAGAAATATATTGTTGCACTTGCATGGGACCCTATGATGTCATTGGAGGGTAATCAGAGAGTTATAAAGGTGGGGATAGTACAGAGTACAACATCATAGTGCTATTGTCAAGGCTAGGGAATGTATAATATCTTTTAGACTGAAAATACAATGTATAACTTAATTCTATATGTTTAGTACTCCTCCATTCAGTCTCATTTGACAATTTCCAAATAAGAGTCCCATTTCTATTGATAGTAGTATAAATTGCCGCAATGTCCTCCAGTTTACCATCAAAATTCCATTACTTTTTGCCACTACTACTAAGCCAAACACTCATTTATATTTAAGAGTACACATGGAACAAAAATATAAGCTTAAGTTTGTAAATATGCCATTGGGGCTAGGGTATTCGAAATTTTCGGTTTTTGCCCGAACCGGTTTGGGACAATGGTAACCGGTTCGGGTTCGGTACACAAAACCGGTATATGCCCGATTTTCGGGACAAGAAACGGGAAGGGGTTTGGCCCGTTAGATATATACCAAACCGAGCCGGTTATACCGGTTAAATTTATTCTCCAAACTCACTCCCTTAGTTCCTCTCTAGTATTTCTCAAATTCGCCTCTTTCCAACAAAAATGGTGGTTACTTGCGCTATCCCTATAAATCTGTAATTGATCTGCAAGATTTTCCGGCGCAGTCTTTGAAACTTGTGAAAGCATGTGAATAATGGGTTTGTTTCAGTAAATCTATAATTGCTCACTTCTTGACATCCCGCAGGAAATCAAGCGCCAGAACACCGACGACATTGGAAGTGGGTACATGGCACCCTCCCAAATTAACCCTCTTTATGAAGCATTGAGTCTCTACTCTCTATGATATGGCCTCCCAAAAGCTGTTGAAGCCTTTTGCAATCAGTTAAGTGCATCCCCCCTCAAACGTTACATCTTTCATACTTCGGGAACTTCTTTTTTTCTTTTTTCTTTTTTTTTTTTTTTTTTTGGGGGGGGGGGGGGCATACTCTGTTTGGTCAAAAAATGAAGCTCATCTGGTAAACTTAGTTGGGTATCTTGTGAAAAGAGTAAAGATTAAAATTTTTAAATGTTTTGTTATACTATTGGTAGCTCGATTTTGAATTAGGCATTTATTTTGAGACATATTAAGCTAAAAGGAAAAAGATAAGACTCTTAATTTGAAACCCAAAAGACTTCGACTTGAGTTGCTTAATTTAATATGTTTCATTTTTATTGAAGTTAATTTCTCCTTGGAATTTCTTTTGTATAAAGATGATTGATTCAACTCGAGTTAACAGAGAGACGATTATGCAGTATGCTGAAGCAGTACATAAGTTGTTTATGGATATTGTTTGCAAACTGCTCGGGCACTCTTGTTGTCAATCTCGGTCTCCGAGAGTATACCGGTCCAACCAGTACCGGTATCGGTACCCATTTTTGGCTATTCGGTATCCGGTCTGGTCCAATACGGGCCGGTAATTTACCGATGAATAGGCCTAATTGGGGCTCTTATTGTGAAACGAATGGGAGTATACACCAATGCACTTCAGTGCTCTTGATTGTGATAATTCAAGCAAAGAAAAATATCAGAAATTGAACACGTAAAA
This sequence comes from Panax quinquefolius, assembly GCA_020205615.1. Classification (NCBI taxonomy): domain Eukaryota; kingdom Viridiplantae; phylum Streptophyta; class Magnoliopsida; order Apiales; family Araliaceae; genus Panax; species Panax quinquefolius. The sequence continues at coordinate 274,907 of JAINUW010000535.1, read as the reverse complement.
AGAAGACAACAACGAATCAAATGGGGATTAAACTAGAAAGTACATAAAAAATATTAAGGCTACTACACACCCCTAACTGATCAGGAATATGGCTTGTTAGGTGAAACACTTAATCAGGTGTCATGGCGCTCCCACTAGATCAAACATCTCAAACCTAATTTGAAACGGATTTTTATACGTCTGTGTCATTAGAGAATAGATAAGGTTCTAATACTTGCCTGCCAAAGGATGCACAACAATGATTCCATTTGGTTCCGAGCAACTGAGTCACCAATGTAAGCTAATGTTTTCCCTCTCATCAATTCCAGGAATTTCTTGGCGTCAAACCTGGGGAGATCGCAATGTGCAGGTTTCCATTGCCAATTTTCATAGTCTTTGTCTGGCCTACCATTTCCTTGGCAATTCTGCATCTGGGTCAAAACAGGGCATGAGTTGTTCGAGTATAAAGGCCCAGCTGAGTCATATACCCATCTCCCGTGGTACAGATCACAGTCTGACAAATAGCCAACAAAGAGACAAGTTCAGGGGTTTGGCAGAAAAATATATGTCTTCTTGTAATATATAATTTATTTATACCAAGGCCTTTTAAGTTATAAAAATAGGAGAAAGAAGCATATCATATAATGATCTATAAAAGTTTCACAACTACAGAAAAATCAACTTGTCATTAGATAATGCCATTAACGAAAATACAATCCCAATACATTCAAAAAGACAACATATATTGAAACCATCAAATTGAAAGCACTTTACTTATTCATCTTTGCCGCTGGCAAGATTGTATTTCTATAAGCTACCATAATGTAATCTCTTTCCAAGAAAAAAGAAAAAAGATCCTTTACATATCCCTTTTGTGCACATCATTGTACTAAAAAGATCTTGGACAAAAATATGAAATCATGGATCATTTCTTAATATTTAATTAAAAACCTGGAGGTGCCATCCAGTTTACCCATCTTTATCAAGAATCTCTTTGCCTAGTCCATTAAGTAGAACTTATATGTTTTATAAGTAAAATGGAAGTTTTCCGGCATGAACCACAAGAAGACTGTTTAAAGAGTGATAATCACAATTGACATAGTTTAGCTTCATCAGCTACAAGTTCCCTACAATACATTTTAACATAGATAGAAGACAGCTAGTAATCTCCAAAGTGGAGTAAAGCAGCCAAGACTTTTCAAAAATGTAGAAGTTAGAGCACCCCTGTACAGATCTATGCGCATTATGTGGGTTGAATGCGTAAATTTCATATAAACAATGGAACCTAGTATAAGTTAACAAACTAAATTTGAATTATATAGGGTTATAAAAAAGAGAGAGTGAGAGAGAATTGAGAGTCCAATTACCACTAGGCACTAGCATTTAGCTTAGCAGTATTCTGCATTTCTGCCTCCTCCTAATGCAATGTTGTTGCACCAAGTAATGTTGTCATGGATTTTACCAATTATATGTTACTGACAGGATCAGCTTAGACATTTCAAAGTGATCCACAACTTCATTTTTAACCAGTGATAATGGATGCGGTAACAAATAATTTTATTTCATTCTGTATGTTTACCTTCTCTCGTCACGTATGATTATAAGGGATATAATATTTTCATTCACTGGTCCAATTGTTCCGCCTTATCATAAATATTAAGAATCGATCAACACATTGGGACTCACTTCTGATTTTTACTTGTTTTAGATGAACCAAAAATCAGGATTCTAAAAGGCCGAAAAAGAAACTCCACCCAGCAACTTTTTCATATTTTGCCAAAATCTGATATTTGAAGCAGATAAGCAAATCCATATATACGAAACTTAATTTTTGCTTAAGAAAATAATTAATTCTAGTTACATCTTAAAAATCAATAATCTATTTCCAAAAAGCCAACCAAACAGGTATATTATGCTTAAATTTACTAACACTGATTTTGTCAACTAAAAATCTTAGACAGTGTCAACTCATTAATGATATCCTTTAGTCTTAGATACTAGATGAAAGCTTACCTGTTTTATAACTATAAACACGAAAGATTTAGCAACAGTCTCCTAGAACTCCTCCAGTCCTATTTATTTCTATTAGAATTTTCAAGTTACTTCTAATCAAAAGAAAGCAATATGGCGCAATTACATTTCTAGAAAAGGAAAAACATATAAACACTGAAAGACATAGCTATTGAAGAAGAAAAGGTATAGCTATTTATCAAAGGAAAAATAAGAAAAGAAAAACGTCTCTAATCGACAACAACTAAGTATCAAAGATGAAATAAAACGATTCAGGGTACTACCTGAATCAACTGAACCAGCTTTGCTTAAATTACCCACCACAGGAGATAAAGAAGGCACCACCTCCAAACTTGGGAATGAAGGTTTAGCAGTTTCATTATTGTGTAACAAAGAACTGTTAGCAGCCGTCCCTTCATTTGATGAGCCAGACACTGCCACTGGTTGATCAACTATCTCCCTTGTGTTTGATACAGTTGGAGAATCAGATGAAAGTACATCTACTTGCGGTGAACTAGATACTTCATTTAAATTGTTAGACTTGGAAGACCGGTTGTTATCAATCACAACAACATTCACATCAGGTTTAGTATCATTTATAGATTCACTGCCTCCACGCATTGATGAATCAGCAACTCCATTAGCATCACGTGGAGAATAAAATACAGCTTCATTTCCCTCCGACATGTGTGAATTTGATTTTATCATATCTTTAACATTTCCACTGGGCGGAGAATTAATAAGTGTTCCATTAACAAACGACACTGAATCAAATTTCTTTGAATGATCGACACCATAGAAATACCCACGAACTGTAGACCCAATTGGTTGTGAGACCAGAAGCAAGGAAGCGAAAATAAAGAACACGGCCAGCCCCCCGACCGAAACTGCAATTGATAGAATAGTCTTCGGATAGGAGCCCATTGTAGGAGGCCCTTTAGGAGAAGTTGATTTCATGGCTTTGCAAATTGAATGAAGACAACAAACTCCAGGAACAACACATGTGGCTTTTGAAACTATCTTAACTACCTAATGTCTCTTTCAAAACCAACAAATGAAATGATGCACTTGTTGAAAACTGTATTCGACTAGAAATAAACATCAATCAATATTAACTCCCACTGGCCACTAACTAATTATAAGAGGTGCTACCCAAAGAGCCAAAATTATGGGAAATTAAATCAAGAGTAGCTATAGTAGCTACATCGTAAGATCTGCAAAATTTAACAAAAAAATACAAAATAAATGATGCCTCAACCACCTGAAAGAGCCTCAATATCCTTCTCAGCTTGGTTGAGTAAATTTTTCAGGAGTTCCAAAAAGGAAACAAATCAGATCGAATGTTTCACTTATAAATATTATTATGGTATCCTCATTTTATATAATCATTAATCAAAACCGCGCAACTTTCGACAATGAATTTTCCATAAACATACATAATTAACGACTTTCCAAATAAAAAAATATCGCCAAAACTCGTACCTGAGGAAATCAAACTCCAGTAGATTCAGTAATGAGAAATTCAGGTGGAATCAAAAACTCCAAGTAGAATGCGTAATAATGAATGTTTCGGATCGGTCGAATTAATATAAAGTGATTTTGTTATGAATAATCTGATTGATAGTCAGTGGTTCATTTATGAATAATCTGATTGATAGTCGGTGGCGGAACACAACATTTACAAAGGGTTTTTTATAAATAAAGATGAATTTTTCTATAAATATTATTTTTGAATATTATGGAATAAATTTGATATAATGTTATAGTTGTGGGTAATATTTATAAATTTTGCAAAAGTATGCAGTTGTTATAAAATATTAGTTTGGTGGGGAATATTCTTTTTGTTAGGGAATATTAAATACAATGGCTCGATCATTGGTGGACCCCAGACGAAATTATTATCGGGATTGAAAAGCGACAAAAATATTTTATAAAAATAACGGCGGAGGAGGTATTCTGAATTAAAAGCTGTTGAACTACCGGTGGTAAAAAATGCGATGTCTGGCGTGGTTGCGTAGTAGCACGGTATTATTGATTATTGATCTTCGTGAGAAGTCACTCAACTATATGCTCGATTATTACTTCGATAATTCTTTGCATCATATCTCTTATATTATTGATTCGATTATTGTCACGATATCATACATATAATATGTTATAGTATTAAATCGATAATTGAGGCGACAAGTTATAAATGATTAATAATTGTTGAAAGATTAAATATGTGTTGATGAAAAAAAAATGATTTGTGGTAAGTTTGATTATTTTATATGGGGGCTCGTATATCATCATCTAAGAGTCTCTTAAATCGATAGTATTTACCTTAAATCGATAGTAATTACCTTAAATCGATATAATTACCTTGTGATAGTAATTATAAATCGATAGTATTTACCTTCGATAGTAATTACCTTAAATCGATAGTAATTACCCTTGTGAATAGTATTTACCTTAAATCGATAGTAATTACCTTCGTCGATAGTAATTACCTTCGTTATTAGTAATTACCTTTACAGACGTCCGAACCACTTGTAATTTCACATTCTGACGTCGAACCACTTGTCGTTTCACATTCTGAGCGTCGAACCACTTGTCGTTTCACATTCTGAGCGTCGAACCACTTTTCTTTTCACATCATTAATCGTCGATCGAGCCACTTGCCTTTTCACGGCGGTCTTAAGCTAGAAATCTTCTATAAATAGAGGCTGAGGCTTCATTATTTTCACGAATTCATTCAAGCTATAGAGAGAAAGTATAGAGAGAATAAGAGAAAGAAGAAGAGTATTTTATTCTTACTGCTTCTTTGCGATTATTCAATCTCTACCAAATGTAAGGGTGTTATTCTTTCTTATTAATGAAGAAGAAGCTGTTGTTATTCCATTGCTTATTATTACATTGGAATAACTTTTGTATCGTGGTTTACCTATACTTGGTGACATTCTTCTATTATTACATTGGAACATCACATGCATGTGTTTTTTACACGGGACTGGTTAAAATCTTTATTATTATTACATTGGAACATCACATGCATGTGTGTTTTTACAGGACTGGTTAAAATCTTTATTATTATATTTGGAACATCACATGCATGTGTTTTACAGGACTGGTTAAAATCTTTATTATTACATTTGGAATATCATCATGTGTGTTTTTACAGGATGCAGTTCCATCTTTATTATTACATTGGAACATCACATGCGTGTGTGAATTTCACGACTGTTCAGATTATTTATTATTACATTGGAATAACTTTTGCATGTCGATCTATCGCGTGCGTGGTGATTTCTTTTGTTATTCCATTCTTTATTATACCCGGTTGGTTAAAACTTTGACTTATATACTCCATGAAATTAGTGGAATATCCTTGATATTTGCGTTTCATCGATATCTTTTCATGAAAATATTCTTACGATCATTCTTGAATTTTACTCTACAAAAAGCGATGTCGTGTTGATAATTTGGGCGTTAATAATTCTGGATAAAATAATTCTTGAACTTGTTTTATTGAATTCTTATATCATTGTCATCATCCTCATGTTTATATTTTTTGAAAGTCAAATACATGGCACATGTAGTGCGTAGATGGACTTGGTATGATTATGACCGAGAGACTATTGATTGTAATCATGGCCAGTAATGTTACAAATGATGTGATAAAAATCCTCGATGGTAGTAGTGCATTGATGGGCGATTGTTGGCATGATCATGACCATTAATGAATACCACAAATATTCTTGGCGTGAGTGCATGAATAATTGTGGTGCGTGATCTTAAAGAATATCCTTGGCGTAGTAGTGCGGGGGTGATTCGATGATGTGGAATATTTATTAAAAGTTGAGTCTCGGTATAACTGATGATGAAAAACCTTTTAAAACCTAAAAGATAGTAGACTTTATTTTCTACTTGACTCTTTTAATGGATTGCGTATTCATTGCTGATTAAAGCGGTTGTCTATTGTATTTTTTATCGGTTTAACATTGTTGAAGACTATTGATAATTTATTACGCATTATCTTAGTCGTAATATTTCTTCTTGGGCTAGTTGAGCTCACCCTTTCTTTCCTTTATTCTTCTCTTGAAAATGAGAATATAAATTTGGGACGAGTCGGGAAGCAGTGATGGTCTGAAGATAGCATTAGTAGTCCTCACTATTATACGTGAAATAGTGTGATAATAATTGTAATGAGGACTCCTTTTTGAGTTTGTATAATATCTAGTAGAGCGATATTTGTATTTAAACTCACGATTTATATAAATATTATACCACGACAGTTATGTTAATAAGTTGTATTTAAATTACATACCATGTAAGTGGCGACCCAAGATGGGTGATGTATACCTAATTTTGGGGCGTCGCGGTTGAATATCGAGCTTAGGGATATGATCCACAGCTAAGATGTGAGAATAGTACTAGGAGGGAGAGGCAGGGAATACCTTGTTAGTATGACTACTAAGTTTATGTGTTTTTTTTATTGGTTGGTGGGAAGATAGGGATAATTTGTTACATGTCGATTAACCTTTTGTTTTGTGGCGATGTCTGAAAATGACATCGAGAATGTTGAGAATAGCGATGGGCGCGATTGATCGTTTGATTCTGCATATCGATAATCGGGGATAATGTGCATCGAGGCGACAATCCTCATCTGAAACAACAACCTTGACCAAATGATGAATGATCGAATGTTGAGAGCTTTATCGATTTATCTGACAATGATGAGGAGGCGACTCTGTCAAAAGCGTGGGTGGAAACACGGAAAACTCTCGGGCGGTCACCATTAAACAATTCAATTTGGGACCACCGGAGTTTAAGGAGAGCAAAACCACTTGGCGGAAGCATGGATATAAAGCAGATTACCAAGATATTTGATGTCTTGGGATGCTCAGAGAGGAAGCAAAGGTTCCACTTCTTGCCTTTATGTTGCTTGGAGGAGCGGATTCTTGTGGGGGAATCGGTAAAAGCGTACTCGACTTCTTTGTCTTGAAGATATCTTGGGAGAAGTTCGAGGAGGCATTCAGCGACAAATACTTTCACGAAAGTATTACATACACATGAAGGAGGTGGAGTTTATCAAGTTGGAACAAAACAATATGGCCAGTATCGCGATACGAGGCAAAATTTGCGGAGTTATCACGGTTTCGTCCCACTTGGTGGATAATGAAGAGAGAATGGCGCGAATGTTTTTAAGAGGTTTGAAGCGGGAATCGTCGACATCTTATTTCTCGTAAAGCGTGTTTGTATTAGGATGTTGTAAATAGGGGCTCGATTAGTGGAGCGCGATAATGAGTCAACCTGACTAAAAAGAAGCGGCGGTAAGCAAAATTATAATACCGGCGAGAGTAGTCGTCGAGCGGTGACAACAAGCGTGGAGGAATCAGCGGGCGGATATGGTAACCACTTGGTGGTGTCGGGGCCAAAACAATAAGAATGGACATTTCGAAAAGGAGATTCAATGATGATGGAAAGGCGTCGTCGGCACGCACCCGTTTGTTAAGGAAGGAGAAAGACCACTATCGTATGCTTCAAATGCGGAGAGAGGACACATCGATCAAAGCTGCGTCATGCCGTCAAAGCGTGTTATAATTGTGGAAGAAGGTCAACTTAGCTCGATTTTGTCGTTTCTGAGAAAGACAAATTCAATAGGATGGAAACACCAAAGGCCGTCCCGAAAATTCAAAAGCCGGTAGTCTGAGGAGGCGTTTGTTGTGACCTCCCGAAAAGCGAGGAATCGAATGAGGTCATCACGGGTAAAACTTATCATAAACTCTAATGAAATCATACTTTATTTGATCTGGGTTCTACCCATTCTTTTATTTCTCTACTTGCGCTCATCGATTAAATTTGACTCAGGAGAAATTAGACTTTGACTTATCTGTGGAAACTCAGTTGGGAGAAACCTTCATTACATCCACTTGTTTATAAGTCTTGTTTGGTTCAAATCGGTACCCTCACATTACACATCGATCTTATTTCATTAAAAATACTTGCATTTGGCGTGATTACAAGGGATTGATTGGTTAACTACTTATCATGCAAAAATTGATTGTTTTAAATAAGGTTGTTAGCTTTCATATTCTAAATCACCTATTATCGAATTCAAACGACCAAACCATTAAAATCAATCACGGTCGTCTCGAGCCATAAAATTATTCGTTTATTGAAAAAGCGGATGTCGAAACTTTCTTAGCTCATATATCATGATTTAAATAAAAATAAATCGGTTTTAAGCGATATTCTATTGTTAATAAATTTCTGGCGTATTCCCAGAAGAACTTCTGGCCTACCCCGGGCGTGAAATTGAATTTTGTATCGACCTTGAACGGTACAAAACCTATTTCAAAAGCCCATGTCGAATAGCTCTATTGAACTTGAGGAGTTAAAGACCCAATGCGAGGAATTGTTAGACATTGGCTTTATTAGTCTAGTACTTCTCCTTGGGGTGCTCTGTTACATTAAGTGAAGAAGAAAGATGGGAGTATCGACTTTGTATTGATTATCGGGAGTTGAATCATGTCACCATCAAAAATAGGTATCCATTGCCCGCGTATTGATGACTGTTTGACCCGATTCTGAGGGAGCAAATTCTTTTCAAAGATTGATCTTAGTTAGGATATCACCAATTGAAGATTAGAGCCGTGACATTCGAAAGGCGGCTTTTCGAGAACTTCGATGCGGGCATTATGAATTCTAGTCGTATCCTTTGGATTGACTAATGCTCCTAACTTTGCCTTCATGGATATGATGAGCCAGAGTATTCGAGGAATATTTAGATCACTTTGTGGTGCGTCTTTATTGATGACATCCTTATTTATTCAAAAGCGAAGTGAAGATCATGAAAGCAACACTTGAGGCGACACTCCAAAAGCTTCGTGAATATAAGCTTTATGCGAGTTGAAGAAATGTGAGTTACGGCGAAGAAGTAGCATTCCTTGAGCGCGTGGTATCAAGTCGTGGAATATCTGTTGACCAATGAAAGATTGAAGCTATTGAAAGTGGGAACAACCTAAATCGATGGCCAAAAATCGTAGCTTTCTCGGTTTAAATTTGGTTATTATCGGAGATTAAATGGAAGGATTTTCTCGAATCGCTACTCCGATGATTCGGTGACTCGGAAAGATCTGAAAGTTCGGTTGGAAGCGAAGAATGTGAGAAGAGTTTTCAAGAACTCGAGAGGAGACTTATTTATTTTGTTACGTGATACCATCGGCTCGGAGGAGGATTTGTCATCTCTGATGATGCTTGAGCAAAGGTTGGGATGTGTTCTTATGCGACATGGAAAAGTTATAGCTATATGCCTCATGACAACTCGAAAGAATATGAGAGGAATTATCCTACTCATGATCTAGAGTTAGCGGTTGTTATCTTCTTACTTAAAATTTGGAGGCATTACTTGTATGGGGAGAAAGTGGAGATCTTCTGGATCGTAAAAAGCCTCAAATATTTCTTCATCTCAAAAGGAACTCGACATGCGACAACGGCGTTGGCTTGAAGCTGTTGAAAGATTATGATCGTACCATCGATACCATCACGAAAAAGCGAGCGTGGTAGGCGGCGCGTTGAGTAGAAAATCATATGCAAAATCTGAGTGCGATATTGTCGTATGAGCCCCATTTGTGTGACTTGCAAAGGATGGAGATAGAGTTAAAGACTCGAGGGGCGCGTGTGATGATAAGCGAGTATCTGAGTAGAAGCAGACTTTAATCGATAAAGTTAAAATTTGCTCAAACTCTGGACACAGGAGGTGATCGTATGAGGAAGAAAGTCTGAAAGGTGCTATCTTAGGAAGCAAGAATCGATGAAGAAGGAATACTTGAGTCGACTCCGGACTTTGTGTTCTAACGACCACGATTTAAAGTATAATATCATGATGGAGGCGACACACACCATTTGCAATCCATCACAGGAGTACCAAAATGTATCATGATATTAAATCGTACATTTTGGTGGAAGCAATATGAAGAGAGAGATAGCGTTTGTTTATCTCGAGGTGTCTAACTTGTCAGCGAGTTAAGCGCGAGCATCAAGTACCAAAAGGTCCATTGCAACCACTTGAAATTCGAGAATGGAAGTGGGAGCACATTACCATGGATTTAGTTCTGGGTCTTCTAAGGTTTCTCGAAGGCGTTGATGCGATTTGGGTCATTGTTGATAGATTGACCAAGTCTGCTCATTTCTTCTGTCTGAAAACTTATACACTTGAGCGTCTTGCTCGTATGTACATAAGCGAGATTGTAAAGGCTGCATGGTATCTTAGGGTATCCATAGTTTACGATCGAGACCAAAGATTCACTTCACGATTTTGGGTTGGTTTGCAAAAAGCTATGAGCGCAGACTTACGATTTAGCTCGGCATATCATCCTCGAACGGACGACGATCGGAGGGACTATTCAAACTCTTGAAGATCTATTAAGACTACGTGTCCTTGATTTCAAGGGAGTTGGGACAAGTTCTTACCATTGGTGGAGTTTTCCTCTGACAACAGCGATTATCAAACAAGTATTGGCATGGCTCCATTCGAGCGTTGTATGGAAGAAAGTGTAGTTCTCGGTATCTTTGGGATGAGGTGGGTGAAACAGCGTTGTTGGGGCCGGGAGTTGATGCGTATGACTACGGAAAAAAGATTGAAACGATCAAACAGCGTATAAAAACCTCACAAAATCGACAAAAGTTATCTTGATCTTCGTGAAAGGGCGTGGAATTCGATATAGGAGATCGTGTGTTGTTAAGAGTTGCTCCATGGAAAGGAGTTACAAGATTTGGAAAGAGAGAAAACTTAATCCTCGATTCATCGGTCCATTTTAATCCTCGATCGGTAGGGCGTGGCTATAGACTAAACTTTCTGCTTGAAATATGTCTCGTGTTCATAACGTTTTTCACATATCTATATTACGTAAATATGTGAAAGACCGAACCATATTATTGAGTTAGAGCAGGACGAAATAGCGGAAGATTTGGCGTATGAAGAGGTTCTGTTCAAATTTTGGATAAGAAGGAACATATTCTACGCTCGAGGTTATACCTCAAGTCGAAGTTTTGTGGAGGAACCACGATGTTGAGAAATGACTTGGGAGTTAGAATCTGAAAATGAAATCAAGGTATCCTTACCTCTTGACATACAGTCGTACGTACCCTAATTTTGAGTGAAAATTTCATAAGAAGGGGAGGTTGTAAGACCCGACTTTTATAAATAAAGATGAATTTTTCTATAAATATTATTTTTGAATATTATGGAATAAATTTGATATAATGTTATAGTTGTGGGTAATATTTATAAATTTTGCAAAGTATCGAGTTGTTATAAAATATTATTAGTTTGGTGGGGAATATTCTTTTTGTTAGGGAATATTAAATACTGATGGCTCGATCATTGGTGGACCCCACAGCAAAAATTATTATCGGATTGAAAAAAGCGACAAAATATTTTATAAAAAAAACGGCGGAGGTATTCTGAGTTAAAAGCTGTTGAACTACCGGTGGTAAAAAAATGCGATGTCTGGCGTGGTTGCGTAGTAGCACGCGGTATTGATTATTGATCTTTACGTGAAAGTCACTTTCGGTATGCTCGATTATTACTTTCGATAATTCTTTGCATCATATCTCTTATATTATTGATTCAATTATTGTCACGATATCATCATATAATATGTTATAGTATTAAATCAATAATTGAGGCGACAAGTTATAAATGATTAATAATTGTTGAAAGATTAAATATGTGTTGATGAAAAAAAAAATGATTTGTGGTAAGTTTGATTATTTTATGGGGGCTCGTATATAATCATCTAAGAGTCTCTTAAATTGATCGATAGTAATTACCTCGATAGTAATTACCTTAAATCGATAGTAATTACCTTCGTCGATAGTAATTACCTTAAATCGATAGTAATTACCTTAAATCGATAGTAATTACCTTCGTCGATAATAATTACCCTTGTGAATAGTATTTACCTTTCGTCGATCGATAGTATTTACCTTCGTTAATAGTAATTACCTTTACGGAGACGTCGAACCACTTGTCGTTTCACATTCTGAGTGTCGAACCACTTGTCGTTTCACATTCTGAGCGTCGAACCACTTTTCTTTTCACATCGAGTTCGTCGAGCCACTTGCCTTTTCACACGGCGGTCTTAAGCTAGAAAATCTTCTATAAATAGAGGCTGAGGCTTCATTATTTTCACGAATTCATTCAGCTATAGAGAGAAAGTATAGAGAGAATAAGAGAAAGAAGAAGAGTATTTTGTTCTTACTGCTTCTTTGCGATATTCAATCTCTACCAAATGTAAGGGGTGTTATTCTTTCTTATTCATGAAGAAGAAGCTGTTGTTATTCCATTGCTTATTATTACATTGGAATAACTTTTGTATCGTGGTTTTACCTATACTTGGTGACATTCTTCTATTATTACATTTGGAACATCACATGCATGTTTTTACAGGGACTGGTTAAAATCTTTATTATTATTACATTGGAACATCACATGCATGTGTTTTACAGGACTGGTTAAAATCTTTATTATTATTATTACATTTGGAACATCACATGCATGTGTTTTTACAGGACTGGTTAAAATCTTATTATTATTACATTGGAATATCTATCATGTGTTTTACAGGATGCAGTTCCATCTTTATTATTACATTGGAACATCACATGCATTGAATTTCACGACTGGTTAGTTATTTATTATTACATTGGAATAACTTTGCATGCGATGATCTATCGCATGCGTGGTGATTTCTTTTGTTATTCCATTCTTTATTATACCCGGTTGGTTAAAACTTTGACTTATACTCCATGAAATTAGTGGAATATCCTTGATATTTGCGTTTCATCGATATCTTTTCATGGAAATATTCTTACGATCATTCTTGAATTTTACTCTACAAAAGCGATGTCGTGTTGATAATTTGGGCGTTAATAATTCTGGATAAAATAATTCTTGAACTTGTTTTATTGAATTCTTATATCATTGTCATCATCCTCATGTTTATATTTTTTTGAAAGTCATACATGGCACATAGTGCATAGATGGACTTGGTATGATTATGACGAGAGAGACTATTGATTGTAATCATGGCCAGTAATATTACAAATGATGTGATAAAAATCCTCGATGGCCGTAGTAGTGCATTGATGGGCCGATTGTTGGCATGATCATGACCATTAATGAATACCTGAAATATTCTTGGCGTAGTAGTGCGTGAATAATTGTGGTGGTGATCTTAAAGAATATCCTTGGTAGTAGTGCGGGGTGATTCGATGATGTGGAATATTTATTAAAAATTGAGTCTCGGCTATAACGATGATGAAAAACCTTTTAAAACCTAAAAGATAGTAGACTTTATTTTCTACTTGACTCTTTTAATGGATTGCGTATTCATTGCGATTAAAGCGGTTTATCTATTGTATTTTATCGGTTTAACATTGTTGAAGACTATTGATAATTTATTACGCATTATCTTAGTCGTAATATTTCTTCTTGGGCTAGTTGAGCTCACCCTTTCTTTCCTTTGTTCTCTTGAAATGAGAATATAATATAGGGAGGGGACGAGTCGGGGAAGCAGTGATGGTCTGAAGATAGCATTAGTAGTCCTCACTATTACGTGAAATAGTGTGATAATAATTATAATGAGGACTCCTTTTGAGTTTGTATAATATCTAGTAGGCGATATTTGTATTTAAACTCACGGTTTATATATCGTATTATACCACGGCAGTTATGTTAATAAGTTGTATTTAAATTACATACCATGTAAGTGGCGACCCAAGATGGGTGATGTATACCTAATTTTAGCCCCTGCTTTCTGAGGAGGCTGCACGGTTGTCGATATTGTGATTACATAATATTATTTGTGAATAATTAATTATTGATTTATATGATGAGGAAAATATTGATTTTATGTGGATATAGATGGAAAATTTTTAAAATGACAATTGTTGAAAATTAATATTTTATCTTTTTACGATAAAATAATTCGTTTAAATATATTATTTTAATAATATATTAATGGTGATATTTTTTACAATGAATGTGGGATATATGAGCATACGAGGAGGAAGAGTATTTTTGTTGCAATAAATGTTTAAAACATGTTAAACATGTCGATGGACCCCATTTATTGGTGAAATTTGATTATAGCCTTTAAAATTGCGTGTTTGTGGATTTGATCGATTTATATTTGGAATTTGGAAAAACTTTCTTACTGCAAAGTTGTAGAAATTGAATTTCTATAAAAAACTCATGAGATTCAAATTTTTTTGATGAAAGGGCTATTTATTATGAATTATTGAAGTATTATTAGGTATCGTCACCCGTCTTGGGTATTATTTACTTACATCGTCACCCATAAATTCAAAAATTCTGACTTGACTAATATATAGCGTAGGTATGCAATCGACATAAAGCGTGAGTTTGAATACAAATATTGTCTACTAGATATTATACAAACTCGAAAGGAGTCCTCATTACAACTATTATCACACTTTATTTCACGAGAATAGTGAGGACTACTAATCTTATCCTGCGGACCATTACTTACGTTCCCCAGGCTAAATCCCGGTATGTTCTCATTTCACGAAGAAAACGGTGAAAGAAAGGTGAGCTCAACTAGCCCGATAAGAAATATTATGACTAAGATAATGCGAATAAATTATCATTAGCCTTGACGATGTTAAGCGATAAAATACTGATAGACAACGGGTTTAAGCTGCGGTGGAATATCTGATCCATTAAAAAGTCAGTAGAGAATAAAATCTACTATCTTTTAGGTTTTAAAGGTTTTCATCAATTTTTATCGGCTTGAGACTCGACAATAAATAAACCACCACATCTAATCATCCACATACCACGATCGAGGATTTTCATCAAATTATCGATAGTGTCGTGACTATCTTAGAATCACCCACAGTCATAATCATACCAAAAACTATCCATCAACTTTGCATTACGAGACCGAGGACTTTTGTCACATCATTTATATCAAGTCGTGATTATCTTAGAATGATCCACAGTGTATAATCATACTAAGTTCATCTATGCTACGCGTAAGCGAAGATAACATAATATAACATGAGGATGATGACAATGACATAATAATTCATATAAAACAAGTTCAAAATTATTTAATCCATGAATTATTAACGTCAAATTATCGACATGATCTTTGTTTAAATGAGTAAAATTCAAGAATGATCGGAAGAATATTTCCATGAAAGATCTTTGGATGAAACGCTTGAATATCGAGGATATTCTACTAATTTCATGGAGTATAGAAGTCAAAGTTTTAACCATTTGGGTATAATAAAGAATGGAATAACAAAAGAAATCACCGTGCATGCGGTGCTTGGCATAGGCGAGTTATTCAACGAGAATAATAATAACGGAACGGTCGGTGAAATTCACACAAGCGGGATGTTCAACCGAAATAATAAAGATGGAACGGATCGGTGTAAAACACGAGATAGGATATTCAGCGAGAATGATAAAAGGCGGAACCGAACCGGTCGGGTGTAAAACACCTGAGAGCGGGATGTTCAACGAGAATAATAAAAAGCGGAACCGGTCGGGTGTAAAACACACAGACGGGATGTTCAATGAAATAATAGAAGAATGTCACCAAGTATAGGGTTAATGGCGTATCTGAGTTATTCAATGAGAATAATAAGCGATGGAATAACATAAGGATTTCACCAGTATAGGGTATCTGGCGTATCTGAGGTTATGTATAGGGTATGCCACTTTTACGAGTTATTCAATGAATAATAGTGAATGGAATAACGAAGTTCTCTTGAAGAAGAAAGAATAACACCCTTACTACTAAAAATCCAAGTAAAAGAATATAAAGTAGTGAAGTAGCGAGAATACTCTTCTTCTTTACATAATTTTCTCTCTATAAACTTCTCTACATAATTTCTCTCTAGAGAGTTTGATGAATTAAATAAGAAAATAATGAAGGAATGAGCTTATTTATAGGAAAATGGAATGCGTAGTAACTAATCCATGAGCGGTCCAGTTGATTTACTTTAATCGGCGGTCCATATTTAAAAAAAATCTTTTAAATAAAATATAATATATTACTATTTATATAAAAACATTTCTTATCAAACCTTTATGCAAAATCTTATCTGAAAACATGCAAAAACTTTATCGACATATCGTAATAAAATATAATATATTACATTTATAGAATAACTTTAATAAAGTATTATTTTTATATAAAAAGATGTTTACATTTTATTACGTTAATAATCTGAATAAAACAAAAGCGTCGTTATCATTATAATAATTCATATTATTAATCGTGATAATGGAATCAAAGCGGTGACTTCTCCATAAGCATCGATAATCGATCTGGTGTCTTCTTTATGCGACCACACGTATTATTCTTTGTACTTTTACTACTGAGAGTAGTTCAGCGATAACCACGGTAAAACTTCATAGTTATTTCAATAAAATATTTTTATGTCGTTTTCTCGATCAAATGATAATTACATTATGGGGTCCACCAATGATTGGTAGTTATCTGCGAATATTCCTGCTAAGCCAAATATTCCCAGAGCCGATCGAATATAATATAACCAACTTGCATACTTTGCAAAATTTATAAATCTACCCATGACTATAATATTATCTCAAATTCACACCATAATATTAAAAAAAAATTATTTAAACAAAATTTAAATCTTTATTGATAAAATGCGGGGTCTCACTGATCTCCCTCATTATGGAATTTAAGCCCTCGAAATTAGAATGCGTACGATATGATAAAGAGGTGAGGATACCTTGAATACCTTTATCGTTGAAAAATATTAAATTCATCTTTTTGAAATCCAGGCGAAGATATTCATTAACAATTCATCTTTTTTGCTTCTGAGGCCGAAGATATACTAAGCTATAAAACCAATAATCTTGAGACTTCGACTTAATAGTATCCACGACCACGAATTATCCATACCTTTCTTGGCGAGGATATTCGTGTTTTCAATCTGATCGTGATTATCTGAAATAATCATAATCGTAATCATACCCAGTCTATCGATATGACTTTTACCACATCCATGAATTAATATTTCATTCTTTGAGACTCATTTCGATAATTAATCCATATCATCGAATATCCACTTCTGACGAATAATCGGATATTCATTAGTATCACGACCACAATTATCCATACACTACTGACGAAGATAATTGTGTATTCATTAGTATCGCGACCACGTCCATACCTTCTGACGAATAATTGTATTCATTAATCATCACGACCACAAATTATCCATACACTACTGGCGAAAGATAATTGTGTATTCATTAGTATCACGACCACAAATTATCCATGCTTACTGCGAAGATAATTGTGTATTCATTAGTATCCGCGACCACAAATTATCCATGCACTACGGCGAAGATAATTGTGTATTCATTAGTATCCGACCACAAATTATCCATACCTTCTACGGCGAAAAGATAATTGTGTATTCATTAGTATCACGACCACAAATTATCCATACTTACGGCGAAGATAATTGTGTATTCATTAGTATCCACGACCACAAATTATCCATTACCTTACGGCGAAGATAATTGTGTATTCATTAGTATCGACCACAAATTATCCATACACTACTGACGAAGATAATTGTGTATTCATTAGTATCACGACCACAAATTATCCATACTTTTCGGCGAAGATAATTGTGTATTCATTAGTATCGCGACCACAAATTATCCATACCTTACTGCGAAGATAATTGTGTATTCATTAGTATCACGACCACAAATTATCCATACACTTCTGACGAAGATAATTGTGTTTTCAATTACGGTTATGATTATCTGAAACAATCCACAGTCGTAATCATACCAAGTCCATCTATATACTTTTCTGAGAATGCGGATGACTTTCAATATAATATAAGCGTGAGGATAATGATATAAAGAATCGATCGAATGAGATAAAGGATAAATATTAAACATTTATAATATAATTTATCCGAGTTCAAGAATATCCCCATGTTATCAATCATTAATAATCTCATAATCTAATATCATTAATATTATAACAATATTTTAATCACTTCTTAAATTTATAAACAATTTATCTTAATTGTTTACGCTTTTACCATATAATGCATTTAATCATTCAAAATGCCATACTCATAAAATATCATCACCAATTATCAAATCCTCTCAAAAAAAATATGCATATACTCTACATATAGGATTCTACAGCCATAAAATCCTATTTTCAACTTTGTTACTTCACATAACATATTTAACTCATATGTTAAATAACTAAACTATTTTCATGAAAATACCAAATCAGTCCCAAAAATATTTCTTTTCTGGGATTTAGCATAATATAGTCCCATAATGAAAATATATTTTTCTCGAATTTTTAAAATTCATTTACTATTTTTAAAAATCAATTTCTAATTAATTCCTTAAAAATTAGCTACCTCAAGTTTAACTCCAAAATTCCCAAATCTTGGCAGGACCTTACACATGTTAACGTGAGCTTCTAGTTTAAATTTCATGGTCATGAGTTATAGAACTCGGGTTATAAGCGTTTTTAAATCGGAAAAACCTAAATATTGAAATAGTCATAACTTGCTCATTTTAAGTCGAGAATGAGCTCATTTTTGGACAGGAGGTACTTTATACCATATACTTTCATGTCCCAAAAGGCAGAATTTTCTCATAATTTAAGTGGCCAAAACAGCCCCTCTAAAATCATGGCGAGTAGCTTTTTTGAAATTTACAGCTTTGCACTCCTTTGCTAAAATCAGTCCACACAAAAATCTACAACACCTTTTCCAGTAATTCCACTTGGATTAGTTAGGTAACTCATAGATCTAACTCTAGGACTTGACCACATTCAAAAATTCAAAATATAATAGGAGATATGGTCAATTGAATTTCATATTCGTTTTTCACCAAAATCGATTTTCAACTCTTTGTGATTTCTAAGAAACTTTCATGTTTTCACATACTAACCAACATAACTCATCATAAAACTTACTAATACTTCATATACCCATGATTTTCATTAGTCCAATGCTTTTATTATGACTTTCATCATAAACCACGTAAAAGCAGATCCTTTTAGTTGAAGAAATATTTGAGGTTTAAGAAATGGGTTTTTATCTTTGAATTCGATACAAAATTCGATTTCACGCTCTAAGTAGGCTAAGAAGTCTTCAAGAATCGCCGAGAAATTTATTAATAATAGAAATATCATTCAAAGCTGTTACTCTCATCGAAGACTTGGATAGTCGTCACATTGATACCAATTTGTGACTTACATCCCTTAACTTTGAGATAGCACCTCACAATGATACCTATAAACTTGCCATCTTCATTCACGATGTAAGCCTCTGAAAAATGCGGCTTGGTGCATTCCACACAGGAAGTCAACAACGAAAGGTTCGGGGCTCTTTACTTATGGCTTGATATAACGATGATTAACTTTAGGGTTTGGTTACTTTGAATTAGTATAACGAGGTTGGTTATGAATATATAAAGCTAACAACCTTACAAAAGAATGATGAGTAGTTAATCAATTGATTTTCAAAAATTACCTCAAAGGCAAGTATTTTCAAAGAGATAAGATCGACGAGTAGCGTGAAAGTGTTTATTTGAATCAACAAGATTAATAAATAGTGGAGATAGCGAAGGTTTCTCTTATGAAGTTTCAATAGATAAGTCAAAGTCTAACTTCTCGGAGTCAAATTTAAATGTTGAGCATGACAGAGAGATAAAATAATGGGTAGAACAGGTATATCTTATAAGGTATAGACTTACATGAAATTTATAATTAACTAACTTGCGTCTAACCGTTCGGTTTACTTTTTTTTTGAGAAGTCGTGAAAAATGCTCTTCTAAAACCACCACGACTTTGTTTTCGTATCACCTTTGGTGCCATAGTCCAATTTGGACTTGACTTTGGTGCACAACAAAATCGAGCTAAATGACCTTCTCTTCTTGAAATTTCCACTTATTATCTTTGCCGTGATTACCAAAAGTGGTTACCATTCTTAGCATGATAATTTCCCCACGATGGTTATCATTGTTACGATGGTAGTTTCACCGATATATGATTATTATCGTGTTGTTGGTGCGTTACCTTTTGTTTGGTGAATCAACATCTCGTGTGCTTCATTGCTTATCTCGGCATTTTGACATCTAATTCTCAAACAACATCACAAAACAAGGGTTAATTAACATATCACATATTATCCTATATATACGTGAGGCCGATTAAATACCAAATAAACTTAGGTAGGTCAAATACTGGCGAAGAATTCCCGTCTCTCCCTCTGAGTTCTTATCTCACATCTTGGCGGGGATCGTATCCTAAGCTCGATACCAAGCTACGATACACATTAGTACTGTCGACTTGTATGGCGAAAATCCCCTACGAGATTATCGGCTTGGCATTCCCCATCAACGAAAGTCACCGGTGAGGCTCGGGCTCTTCACACTTATGGCTCGATACCAATGTGGCGCCCCCAAAATTAGGTATCGTCACCCATCTTGGGTGCGCCACTTACATGGTACGTAAATTCAATCTGACTTCTTAATATAAGCGTAGGTATGCAATCGACATAAAGCGTGAGTTTGAATCTGAATATTATCTACTAGATATTATCTGAACTCGAAAGGAGTCCTCATTACAACTATTATCACCTTTATTTCACGAATATAGTGAGGGACTACTAATCTTATCCTCTGGACCATTACTTACGTTCCCAGGCTAAATCCCGGTATGTTCTCATTTCACGAAGAAACGGTGAAAGAAAGGGTGAGCTCAACTAGCCCGATGAAATATTATGACTAAGATAATGCGAAATAAATTATCATTAGCCTTGACGATGTTAAGCGATAAAATACAATAGACAACCGGTTTAAGCTGCGGCGGAATATCGATCCATTAAAAAAGTCAGTAGAGAATAAAATCTACTATCTTTTAGGTTTTAAAGGTTTTCATCAATTTTTATCATTTGAGACTCGACAATAAATAAACCACCACATCTAATCATCCACATACCACGGTCGAGGATTTTCATCAAATTATCGATAATCGTGACTATCTTAGAATCACCCACAGGTCATAATCATACCAAAAACTATCCATCAACGCATTCAGAATACCCTTTGAGGACTTTTGTCACATCATTTATATCAAGTCGTGATTATCTTAGAATGATCCACAGTCATAATCATACTAAGTTCATCTATCTTGCGTAAGCGAAGATAACATAATATAACATGAGGATGATGACAATGACATAATAATTCAATAAAACAAGTTCAAAAATTATTTAATCCATGAATTATTAACGTCAAATTGTCGACGTAATCTTTGTTTACGTAGAGTAAAATTCAAGAATGATCGGAAGAATATTTCCATGAAAAGATCTTTGGATGAAGCATTGAATATCGAGGATATTCTACTAATTTCATGGAGTATAGAAGTCAAAAGTTTTAACCAATTGGGTATAATAAAGAATGGAATAACAAAAGAAATCACCGTGCATGCGGTGCTTGGCGTAGACGAGTTATTCAACGAGAATAATAATAACGGAACGGTCGGTGAAATTCACAAGCGGGATGTTCAACAGAATAATAAAGATGGAACCCGGATCCGGTGTAAAACACACGAATAGGATATTCAACGAGAATGATAAAAAGCGGAACCCGGTCGGTTGTAAAACACCTGAGAGAGCGGGATGTTCAGCGAAATAATAAAAAAAAAATGGAACCGGTCGGGTGTAAAACACCTGTGACGGGATGTTCAATGAATAATAGAAGAATGTCACCAAGTATAGGGTAAACCCAGCGTATCTGAGTTATTCAATGAGAATAATAAGCGATGGAATAACATAAAGTTTCACAGTATAGGGTATATCTGGCGTGTCTGAGGTTATGTATAGGGTATGCCACTTTTACGAGTTATTCAACGAGAATAATAGTGAATGGAATAACGAAGTTCTCTTCGAAGAAAACACCCTTAATAACACCCTTCTACTAGTAAAAAGAGCTGAATATAGAAGTAGTGAAGTAGCGAAATACTCTTCTTTTTTACATAATTTTCTCTCTATAAACCTCTATAATTTCTCTCTACAGAGTTTGATGAATTAAATGAAAAAATAATGAAGGAATGAGCTTATTTATAGGAAAATGGAATGCGTAGTAACTAATCCATGAGCGGTCCAGATTGATTTACTTTAATCGGCGGTCCGTATTTAAAGAAAAATCTTTTAAATAAAATATAATATATTACATTTATATAAAAACATTTTACTATCAAACAACCTTTATCTTAATCTATACAAACTTTATCTGCTGAAAATATACGACATATCGTAATAAAATATAATATATTACATTTATAGAATAACTTTAATAAAGTATTACATTTTATATAAAAGATGTTTACATTTTTTATTACGTTAATAATCTGAATAAAACAAAAGCGTCGTTATCATTATAATAATTCATATTATTAATCGTGATAATGGAATCAAAGGTGACTTCTCACATAAGCATCGATAATCGAAGGTAATCTTCTTATGCGACCACACGTATTCTTTGTACTTTTACTACTGAGTAGTTCAGCGGTAACCACGGTAAAACTTCCATGAGTTATTTGATAAAATATTTTTTGTCGTTTTCTCGATCAATGATGATAATTACATTGTGGGGTCCACCGATGATTGGTAGTTATGCGAATATTCCTGCTAAATAAGATATTCCCAGAGATCGAATATAATATAACCACTTGCATACTTTTTGCAAAATTTATAAATCTTACCCTTGATATAATATTATCTTAAATTTCACACCATAATATTAAAAATTATTTAAACAAAATTTAAATCTTTATTGATAAAATTTTGTATTCAAACTCACTCATGAGTTTCTTGTTGTAATAATAAAGTTGTAGTTGTTTACGTACCGTGTATTGTGATTTCGGAATAGGTGATGTATACTATTTTGGGGGCATCACGGTTAGTATCGAGCTTAGGGATATGATCTTTGGCGGAGATCGGGGAATAGAACTAGGAGGGAGGGCAGTAAATCCTTGTTAGTGTGTCTACTAAGCTTATTTGTTAGTTAGGTCGTTATATAGGGATATTATGTGATATATTGATTTCCTTAATTAACCCTTGTTTTATGGCGGTGTTTGAGAATGTCATTGAGAATAATATGATGGAAATGAGGCGTGGAGATGCTGTGTACTCTTACTGAGAGGAGAGCGTACAGCAGTGTGATGTTCCTCTGTGAAAAACACCATTGAAGCGGATGATGAGCGAGGGGATGTTTAGAAGTTTTGCGATTCAATACAAAATCGAGACGAGGAAACTTCGTGTTCAAAATCGGGAGAAATGATAGCGATTCACGGGTTATCCTGACCAGAAAGCTTCGAAGAGTTGGGACCACGAATTTAAGGAAAGCGGATCCGATCATAGGCGGAAACATGGGTTAAACAAATTACAGATATTCGATGTCTTGGGATGCGGAGGAACGAAGGTTCCATTCGCCACCTTTATGTTAAAAATGGCGAAAATTGACTCTTGGTGGAGTACGTGAGCGCGTACCATCGGCCCTTTTCGGCGTGTCTTGGGAGGCGTTTTGAAGCTATTTAATGACAAATACTTTCACGAAAGTGTTAAGATCGTATGATGAAGGAAGTGGAGTTCATCAATTGGAACAAAACATTATGTGCCGGTGTCTCGATGCGAGGCAAAGTTTGCGAGTTATCGAGTTTTACACCTCATTTGGTGGAGAATGAGGAGCGTTATGGCGGATGTTTCTGTTTCTCATAAATTTTCTCTTTATTGAGATGTTGTAAACAAGGCTCGATTATTAGGCGAGATAACGATACGGTCATTGAGGACCCTGACCGAGGATAAATGTCGAGATAGCGATAAGCGAAATAATGATAACTACGGAGAAAAAACAAGCAGACGAAAATGGTAACCACTCGGTGGTAATCATGCCGTGAAAATAGAAAAAGCGAGTCGGGAGGAGATTTTAAAGAGGAGATTTAACAACGACCGTATGAAGATGATGTCTTGGCGACAACTAGTTAAGGGAGAAAGCGACCATTAAGTCGTATCTACTAATCACGGAAAAGAGGACATATCGGTCAAGCGCCTGACGATTCAAGGTATCTATAATTGTGGAAAGGAAAGGACATATCGCTTGAATTATGCGATGAAACCTAGTTATTGAGGATGGTGACTCAAAATTGTCGAAAAGTCAAAGAAAATCAACGATTACGGGAAGAAGCGTTGTTGTTGTATTTGATGTAATAATGCGAGAACGAAGCGAGGTGATCACGGGTAAAATTATTTATAAATTCTTGCGAAGTTTATACCTTACTTGATCACAAGTCTTTACCCATTCGTTTATCTCTCACTGCGTGTGCTTTCAGCGTTTAAACTTGACTCAGGAGAAATTAGACTTTGACTGTCTATCATGAAACTCAGATTAGGAGAAACTTTCATCACATCCACTTGTTTATAAATCTTGTTTGATTAAGTTGGCACCATTACTTTACTTGATGACCTTATCTCTTTAAAGATACTTTGATTGATGTAATTTTAGAGATTGATTGGTTAAGCTACTCATAAATACCAAATTGATTGTTTTCATAAGGTTGTTAGTTTTCCTTATTCCTAACTGACTATTATGCAATTCAAGTAACTAAACCATTAAAATCAATCACTTATCATATCTAATCATAAAAAGTATTAGACAAAAGCGGATGTCAAGCTTTCTTAGCCCATATTATGGATTTGAATAAAGACGGTTTGAATAATATTCTGTTGTTATTGAAGCGTGAGTTTAAATACAAATATTATCTTACAACTACAACTTTATTATTACAACGGTAAAAGCGTGAGTTTAAATACAAATATTATCTTCTAGCGATATTTATACTCAAATAAATCCTCATCACATTTATTGATACATTATTTTACAAAATGGTGAGGACTACTAAACAATCCTTTCTAAAACCTTCATTCCATTACCCAGGCTAAATACTACATTTATATTCTAGCCTCACGAGAAGAATGGAACAAAAAGGAAAAGGGTGAGCTCAACTAGCTCGATAAAGAATATTATGACTAAGATAATATCTGACAAATTATCGTTAGTCTTGACGGGGAAAAATTTAATAGAATCTGATAGACAACAAATTTTCAATCAATATTACGCGAGCCGAAATAATAATTCATAGAAGAGTTCGTAGAGAATGAAATCTCTATATGTCTATGAATTTAACGATCCATCATCATATTTTATCCTGTAACATCAATCGATATTCATCTCAAATCAAATATTCATCTTTGTTTTCTGGGCGAAGATATTCATCGATCGGTCGTGTTCATCTCAACACTGTTCATCTTTTTCACTTTCTGAGGCGAAGATATTCATCGATTAATCGTATTCATTTAAACACTGTTCATCTTTTTGCACTCTGGGCCAAAGATATTCTTGAAAATCATTCATCTTTGCCTTTACTGGCCGAAGATATTCAATAATATCATCATTTAAGGTGAGGATGATGAAAATATTTTTAAAGAGCGAATCGATGAAACAAAATGTGAGGATTAAGGATTAATGATTAAATACTTTGTTTTATCCATGTCCAACAATACCTCAAAAATAATCGTGGTAGTGGTGTAAAATTCGAGAATGATCAAAACATGGATCTGATCAAAGCTAGTATCCGAATAGATATTTTGAGACGAAAAGAAGAAATTTTATTTTTTTAGATGAATAGTCTTAGTATCGTGAATAGTCTTGCGTATCGTGAATAGTCTTAATTCATCGTGAATAGTAACTCAGACACCAAAAGATAGAAATTCCACAAAAAAAATTTTTTCACGCTTATGAATAGTACTATGTGAATAGTAACTTCGTGAATAGTAACTCATGAATAGTAACTTCGTGAATAGTAACTCATGAATAAGTAACCCAGAGCGTGAAAAAGTTCCAAATTTGATA
Organism: Panax quinquefolius; assembly: GCA_020205615.1. Taxonomy (NCBI): domain Eukaryota; kingdom Viridiplantae; phylum Streptophyta; class Magnoliopsida; order Apiales; family Araliaceae; genus Panax; species Panax quinquefolius. The sequence continues at coordinate 248,899 of JAINUW010000535.1, read as the reverse complement.
AAAACTTCGATCGACATTTGACGTAATGATATTGAAGAAATAATATCATTCTGAAAAAAAATAATATCCACTTACCTCGAAGAATCGATGCTTGGAAGGAAAGGTCGGAAGTGATCTTTGAATGAAACTTATCTTGAGCAATGACTCTCAAAGTATCTAAATACTCTACAAAATCGCTCAATAATATAGAGAGAAAGAGAAAAAACTTTGTTTACGGTGTGATTTTCAATTCTAACAGCCTCTATTTATAGGAAAATGTTAGCCGTAAAGCGGACTTGACTGCTACACGATGGCTTTACTACTTACTTATTGCCACCCACCACATTTGAAATAAAATTCAGCACATTTCTTCACCAACCACAAGTGGGGCCCACTCAATTCTAAATTTTCCACCAAAATCAATTATAAACCTAATTTTGAATCAGACACCTCTTAAAATTCACAACAAATCATTAGTGCATTTTAACGGTTCAAAATTTGTGGACATATACTCAACTTATGTATGTATAACATACCCAAAATTACCACAATCAAGCGGTCGGGATTAAAAATTATAACCCATGATATATCTCAAAAACCCACATTTAATTTTAATACCTCGATCAGGTAAAATCTTGATAAAACACCTCAACAATAATTTCTTCATTTATAACCACATAAATAAATCCATCATTTATATCCACATAAAATAAATATTTCTTTATCATATGAATCGATAATTAATTATTCACAAATAATATTCTGAGAATCCTGATTATAATGACGGTAGTTCCGGGAAGAAGGGGGCTTTCAGATAAGGATTTCTCCTTCTTGGCGCGCAATTAGGTGACCAAACCTCTCTCGCTGCAGCAGAACTTTCTAGACATTGCCAATAATCTTTATCTAATAATATTATTCAAATAATATGAATTATTGATCGATAATGGAGATAATGTGCGGTGACAATTATTGAACAACGATAATATAAAATATCAGCCTGACAATTATTGAATCGATAAAATAAAATATTGAGCGATAACTTCTTGTGAAAATTATTGAGTAGTGCCTATGCTACGTAAGGATCGATAATTCAACAATCTTTATGCGCAATCTGGTGTCTTCTTTATGCGACCCGCGCGTATTCTTGTATTTTAACCATAGGGTATTCAATGATCTTAGCGGTAACAACTACTGTTTATTTTTAACTTGACTTATATTTATCGTTTTCTTCATCCAATCGCTTTCAGTTATGGGGCCCACATGCATTTTAGCAGATAAATGCGAATATTCCCAACGATCTGAATATTCCACGACGAAGCGAATATTCCCAAACAAAAATGAATATTTTATAACCACTTGCTTATTTTGAAATATTTGCGTATTTAACCCTTAACTATCCACATTAATCAAATCAACCCTTACTATTTCAAAATAATAAATAAAGGAAATTCCTTTTTATTTAAAAAAATTTGGGTCTTCTGACCTCCCTCTCTTATGAAATTTAAGTCCTCGAAATTGGCGTGCGTACACAGTGTTTTTGAAAGGTGAGGATACCTCGCTTTCATTTAGTTTCCAATTCGGTCATTTCCTCTATAGCATGATTCCTCCACAAAACTTTAACTTGTGGTATGACCTTTCTTGGCGTAGGGCGTCTTCCTTCTATCCAAGATCTTGATAGGTACCTCCTCATCGTTAAGTCTTGGTTTATCTCGTCAGGTTCTAACTTCGATAGCGTGGTTGGTCTTTCACATATTTCGAAATGCGGATATATGAAACACATTATGAACACGAGGCATACTCGGAGATGCTTGATCTATAGGCTACATTTCTACTCGGTCGAGAATTTGAAATGGACCCGATAAATGCGTGGATTGAGCTTTCCTCTCTTCCCAATCTTGTAACTCCTTCCATGGAAGCGACTCATGACAATCGCTGATCCCTACATTAAATTCCGTCCTTTCGATGAAGATCCGCATAACTCTTTTGTCGATCTTGGTAGTTTGTATCGTTGTCGAATCATTTGGATCTTTTCGGTGATCATACGTCTTAACTTTCGGGTCCCAACAATGTTCTTCACCCACCTCGTCCCAACATATTGGAGAGCGACATTTTTCGTCCATATAATGCTTGAATGGAGCCACACTATATCTTGCACGATAAGCTTTGTTGTTGTAGGAGAATTCCACCAATGGTAAATACTTATCCCAACTACCCTTGAAGTCTAGGACCACGAGTCTTAATAAATCTTGAGAGTTTGAATAGTCCTCTACGATTGTCCGTCCGTTTTGGGGATGGTATCTTAGAACTAAATCGTAAATCCGTGCCCATAGCTTTTTGCAAGCTAACCCAAAATCTTGAAGTGAATCTTGGGTCACGCGATCAAAACTATGGATCTGGGCGTGCCGTCTGACCTCACGATCTCATTTACGTCATCTCTGTGCAAGGCGTTCGAGTGAATAAGTCTCCGTGTCGGCGAAAAATGAAGCGGACTTGGTTAATCTATCAACAATAACCCAAATAGCATTGATGCCTTGAAAGCCGTAGGAAGACCCAAAACGAAAATCCATGGTAATGTGTTCCCACTTCCATTCCGGGAATCTCGAGTGGTTCTGACGGACCCTTAGGTACTAGATGCTCACGCTTTACTGCGTTAGCAAGTTAAACACATCGAGATAAACTTTGCAATCTCTCTTTCATATTGTTCCACCAAAATGTATGTCGAAGATCACGATACATTTAGTACTTCGAGGATGGATTGCAAATGGTGTATTGTGTGCCTCCATCGTAATCTTGTACTTAATCAGTCGTTAGGAACCTGAAAGTCTAGAGTGGACTCAAGTATTCCTTCTTCATCGATTCTCGCTTAGGAATAGCTCCTTCTTGTACTTTCTTCTTCATACGTATCGACTCAAGATTGGGTGGCTTGAGCGACCTTAACTTTTTCTATTAAAGTTGGCTCTGTCGTATACTTGACATCATCGCTTTTCGTTCCGCGTATGATCTTCTCTTTCGATCGCGTCATTTCCACGTTAAACTTTACGGGATGGTATTGAATAGTGTGGTCGTAGTCTTTCAATAGCTTTCGAGCCAGCGTCGGCTGCCGCGTATTGAGTTCTTTTTGGTGAAGAAATATTTAAGGCTTTTATGATGTGAATATATCTCCACTTTCTCCCCATATAGATAGTGCCTCCGTATCTTTAAGCGCAGCTTATTGCTTTGACTCTAGATCATGGTAGGATAATTCCTCTCATACTCTTTAAGTTGTCATGGGCATAGGCTATGACTTTCCCGTTGCGTGAGAACACATCCCTAACCCTTTGCTGAAGCATCGTATGTAGATAACAAATCCATCAAACGGATGGTATTGTTAGAGCAGTCTTAGAAATAAGTCTCTCTTAAGCTCTTGGAAACTTTTCTCGCGTTCTTCACTTCCAAGCAATTTTGTATCCTTTCGAGTTAGGCGAGAGTTAATGGAGTAGCGATTAGAAAACCCTTCCACAGTCTCAGATAATAACCATTTAAGCCCAAAAAGCTACGTCTTGATCATGGAGCTTGGTTGCTCCCGACTTTGTATTGCTTGATCTTGGGGATCAGCGGATACTCCATGTTTTGACACCACGTGCCCGAAATACTACTTCCTCGAGCGAACTTCGCATTTCTTGATTTGGCATATAGTTGGTTTCACGAAGCCTTTGGAGTACCGACTTCAAATGGTGCTCATGATCTTCCGCGACTTTTGGAATATATAAGGATGTAAATCATAAAAAACAACAACGAATGATCAAATATTCCTTGAATACTCGGTTCATCGTATCCATGAAAGCGCGGGAGCATTAGTTAGTCAGAAAGACATGACTAAAATTCATAATGCCCATCTGGGGAGTTACGAAGGCGATCTTTGGAATATCCTCGGTTCTAATTTTGGTGATGATATCGAGCGAAGATCGATTTTGAAAAAATTGTGCCCTTACGGTGGTCGAACAAGTCATCAATCTGAGGTGAGGATACTATTCTTGATGGTGACATGGTTCGATTCAGATAGTCGATACTGAAATCGCATACTCCGTCTTTCTTTTTCTGAATAAAGCAGGAGCACCCCGAGGAGATGTCTTGGGGCCAGAATGAAACCGATGTCCAGCAATTCACGTAGTTGGACCTTTAACTCTGAAGTTCAATAGGAGCCATTCGATATGGGGTTTTAGAAATGGGCTTTGTGCGGGTTGAAGATCGATAAAGAATTGACTTCACGTTACGGGGTGGGCAGGGAAGTTCTTGAGAAATCGTCGGAAAATCGATAACAACGGAATATTATTCAAATTTGGCGTGTCTTTATTCAAATCCATAACATGGGCTAAGAAAGCTTGACATCCGTTTTCAATAAGCGAATAGCTTTATGATTAGATATGATAGTGATTGATTTTAATGGTTTAGTTGCTTGAATTAAATCTGAACGGGTTGGTTAGGAATATGAAAACTATGACACTTACGAAAACAATCAATTTTGGCGTGATGAGTAGTTAACGATCGATCCACTAAATCACATCAAAAGCAGTATCTTTAAAGAGATAAGGTCAACGGTAAGGTGATGGTGCCAACTTGAATCAAACAAGATTTATAAGCGATGGATGTGATGAAAGTTTCTCTAGCGGAGTTTCCACGAGATAGGTCAATCTAATTTCTCGGTCGAGTTTAAGCGTTGAGCACATGCGGGAGAGATAAATGAATGGGTATACCGGGTATCAGTAAGGTATAAACTTATGAGAATTTATAAATAGCTTACCGTGATCACCTCGTTTGGGTTCTCGCATTATGACCCGATCGCAACAAAGCGCTCTTCCGAATCGTTGACTTTGACTTTTACGGAACGATCTTTTGAGTCACCGTCCCCATTGAACTAGGTTTTATTCTGCGTCTGATCTCGGCGATATGTCCTTCCTTTCCACAATATAGCATACCTTGAGCTTGTTGTGGGCGGTTTGGTGATATGTCCCTCTTTTCGCATTTGTAGCATATAATGGGTGGTCGTTCTCCTCCACCAGAACCCGATTCTTTAAACCTTTGTCGTCTTCACATAGTCGTTATTAAATCTCCTCTTTTAAAATCTCCTCTGATTCGCTTCTTACATTTTCATGACCATTACCACGGTGTGGTTACCATTTACATCCATCTGTTTCTTTCTCATGAGTTATCATTATTACATTGTTCTGCCATCTACGATACGATCCACGGTTATGGTCCCTCAGTTGGCCGTACTCGTTATCTCGCTCTAATAATTGAGCCACATTTTACAACATCTGAATAAAGAAAAAGTTTATGAGAAATGAGATCTTGGCGTATCTTGGGTTTGAACCTCTAAGAAACATCCGCGTCGTCATCGTTCCTCATTCTCCACCAAATGAGTCTGAAACACACGGATAACTCTGCAAACTTTGCCTCGTCTTTGAGACCGTCGTGTTGTTTTGCTTTCTGTCGATGAACTCCACTTCCTTCGTATAGCGAACACTTTCGGAAAGTATTTGTCATTAAATAGTCTCTGAAAGCGTCTCCCAGAGACATCTTTGAGTCTTGGTTTGGATGGATGCATCTTCCTGAGACTCCCACCGATGATCCTGCGCCCTGCGGAACATAAAAGGTGGCGAATGGAACCTTCATTCCTCCGTGCATCCCAGACATCGAATATCTTGGTAATTTGTTTGACCCGTGTTTCCGCCGTGATCGGATCTGGCTTTCCATTAAATTCAGTGGTCCCGACTCTTTGAAACTTTGCATTTGTGACACTGGTAATTCTTATCATTTCCTCACATATTTTGAACACGAGTCTCCTAAAATGCGATTTTGCATGAGCTACTGAAAAAGCTTCTAAACATCCCTCGTTCATCATCTGCTTTCGGTGGTGTTGTTCACGGGAGGAACATTGCCCGACTGTGCCGTTCTCCTCGTTGGTAAAATCTGAGCGTCTCCACGGTCTCATTTACTCCTTTGTTAATATTCTCGATTCGACATTCTCAAATCTTGTCGTAAAACAAGGGTTAATTAAGAAATCGATATATCACATAATATCCTATATCTTGACCAACTAACAAATAAGCTTAGGTAGGACACCTTTAGCGAAGGATTTACTCGTCTCTCCCTCTGATTACATTCCCGATCTCATGGAGATCGTATCCTAACTACGATACCAAGTTGTGGCGCCCCCAAAATAGGTATACATCACCCATTACGAGTTGTCGATCGTGGTATGCGAAACAACTACAACTTTATTATTACAACGATAAAAGCGTGAGTTTAAATACAAATATTATCTTACAGACAATATTTATACTCAAATAAATCCTCATCACATTTATTGATACATTATTTTACAAAAATGGTGAGGACTACTTAAACAATCCTTTCTAAAACCTTCATTCCATACCCAGGCTAAATCTTCCGTATATTACTAGCCTCACGAGAAGAATGGAACAAAAAGGAAAAGGGTGAGCTCAACTAGCTTCGATAAAGAATATTATGACTAAGATAATATCTGACAAATTATCGTTAGTCTTGACGGGAAAAATTTAATAGAATCTGATAGGCAACAAATTTTCAATCAATATTAGCGTGAAATAATAATTCATAGAAGAGTTAAGTAGAGAATGAAATCTCTTATAATCTATATATGAATTTAACGTCCATCATCAATATTTTATCCTGTAACATCAATCGATATTCATCTCAAATCAAATATTCATCTTTTGCTTCTGGGCGAAGATATTCATCGATCGGTCGTATTCATCTCAACTTTTTTTCATCTTTGCACTTCTGAGGCCAAAGATATTCATCGATTAGTCGTATTCATCTAAACACTGTTCATCTTTGCCTTTCTGAGGCCAAAGATATTCTTGAAATCATTCATCTTTTTACCTTACTGGGCCGAAGATATTCAATAATATCATCATTTAAGGCGAGGATGATGAAAAATATTTTTAAAGAGCGAATCCGATGAAACAAAATGACAAGGATTAAGGATTAATGATTAGTACTTTGTTTTATCCATGTCCAACAATACCTCGAAAATAATCATAGTGGTGTAAAATTCGAGAATGATCAAAACATGGATCTGATCAAAGCTAGTATCCGAATAGATATTTTGGACGAAAAGAAAAAATTTTATTTTTCGATGAATAGTCCATATATCGTGAATAGTCTTGAGTATCGTGAATAGTATCGTGAATAGTATCGTATCGTAAATAGTAACTCAACACCAAAAGATAGAAATTCCACAAAAAAAAAAATTTTCCGCTTCTTACGTGAATAGTACTTGAATAGTGAATAGTAACTTTCGTGAATAGTAACTTCATGAATAGTAACTTCGTGAATAGTAACTCATGAATAGTAACCCCAGAGCATGAAAAAGTTCCAAATTTGATAAAACTTTGGATCGACATTTGTACGTAATGATATTGAAGAAATAATATCATTCTGAAAAAAAAATAATATCCACTTACCTCGAAAGAATCGATTACTTGGAAGGAAGGTCGGAAGTGATCTTGAATGAAACTTATCTTGACAATGACTCTCAAAGTATCTAAATACTCTGAAAAATCGCTCAATAATATAGAGAGAAAAAAACTGTTTTTACGTGTGATTTTCAATTCTAACTTAGCCTCTATTTATAGGAAAATGTTAGCCGTAAAAGCGAGACTTGACTTTCTACACGATGGCTTTACACTTTACTATTGCCACCCACCACATTTGAAATAAAATTCAGCACATTTCTTCACCAACCACAAGTGGGGCCCACTCAATTCTAAATTTTCCACAAAATCAATTATAAACCTAATTTAAGAATCAGACACCTCTTAAAATTCACAACAAATCATTCGTGCATTTTAACGGTTCAAAATTTGTGGACATATACTCAACTTATGTATGTATAACATACCCAAAAATTACCACAATCAGCGGTCGGATTAAAAATTATAACCCCATGATATATCTGAAAACCCACGATTTAATTTTAATACCTCCAATCGGTAAAATCTTGATAAAACACCTCAACAATAATTTCTTCATTTATAACCACATAAATAAATCCATCATTTATATCCACATAAAATAAATATTTCTTTATCATATGAATCAATAATTAATTATTCACAAATAATATTACGAGAATCCTGATTTATAATGACCCGGTAGTTCCCGGAAAGGGGGCTTTCAGATAAGGATTTCTCACTTCTTGGCGCCTTGATTAGGTGACCAAACCTCTCCTTGTGAAACTTTCTAGACATTGCCAATAATCTTATCTAATAATATTATTCAAATAATATGAATTATTGATCGATAATGGAGATAATGTGCGGTGACAATTATTGAACAACGATAATATAAAATATCAGCGCGCGATTATTGAATCGATAAAATAAAATATTGAGCGATAACTCTTGTGAAAATTATTGAGTAGTGCCTTCTTACGTAAGGATCGATAATTCAACAATCTTGTGCAATCTGGTAATGTCTTCTTTAATGCGACCACGCGTATTCTTGTATTTTAACCATAGGGTATTCAACGATCTTAGCTTGTAACAACTTCTGTAGTTATTTTAACTTGACTTATATTTGTCGTTTTCTTCATCCAATCGCTTTCCGTTATGGGGCCCACATGCATTGCTTTCTGGCATACGAATATTCCCAAACCGATCTGAATATTCCGACCAAACGAATATTCGATGCAGATATTCCATAACCAACGAATATTCCCAAATATCCAAAATGAATATTTTATAACCAATAAATAAAGGAAATTCCTTTTTAAAAATTTGCGTATTTAACCCTTTATTATCTTGAACACATTAATCAAATCAAACCCTTACTCGATTTCAAAATAATAAATAAATTGTTGGAATTCCTTTTTATTTAAAAAATCTCCTTTGTAAAGAAAGAAAAGGCCTTTCGTGGATATGATGAACCGTATTCAAGGAATATTTGGATCGATTAGGCCGAGTTTCGTTGTCTTTATTGATTCTTACATCCTCATATATTCCAAAATGTAGAGAAGATCATGAGCACCTCATTTTCAAGTGAAGTACTCAAAGGCTCGAAGTGAAAACCAACTATATGCGAAATTGAAGAAATCGAGTTACGGCGAGGAAGTAGCATTCCTTGGGCGCGATAATTGTCGAAACATGGAGTATCTGTTGATCCGGCGAAGATTGAAGCAATCTGAAAGTTAGAACAACCAAGTCGATGGTTTGAAGTGCGTAACTTTTGGGCTTAGGCCCCGGTTATTATCGGAGATTCATGGAAGGGTTTTCTCGAATCACTACTCCATTAAATCATTAACTTCGGAAGGATATAAAATTCGTTTGGAGCGAAGAATGCGAGAAAAGTTTCCAAGAGCTTAAGAGGAGACTTATTTGGCTGTTCTAACAATACCATCCGGTTCGGATGGATTTGTTATCTCTGATGATCTCTTCAGGCAAAGGGTTGGGATGTGATCTCATGCAACGTGGAAAGTCATAGCCTTTATGCCTCGCGATAACTTAAAGAGTATGAGAGGAATTATCCTACTACGTGATCTAGAGTTAGCGGCCCGATCGTTTTATTATTAAAATATGGAAGCACTATCTCATATGGGGAGAAAGTGGAGATATATTCGGACCATAAAAGCCTTAAATATTTCTTCACTCGAAAAGAACTTCAACATGTCTGGCGGTGACGTTGGCTCGAGCTATTGAAAGACTACGACCACACTTATTGATACCATCACAGTAAAAGCGAGCGTGGTAGTGGCGCATTGAGTAGAAGATCATATCTTGCGAGGAACGAGTGCGATGATGTCAGTATCACGTATAGAGCCAACTTTAATAGAAAAGTTAAGGTTACTCGAGCCACCGGGAGCGTGAGCATGATGCGTATGAAGAAGAAAGTACAAGAAGGAGCTATTCAGGGCGAGAATTGATGAAGAAGGAATACTCTGAGTCCACTCTGAACTTTGTGTTCTAACGACTACGATTTGAAGTACAAGATTATGATGGAGGCACAACAATCGCCATTTGCGATCCATCTGGAAATACTAAAATGTATCGTGATCTTGACGTACATTTTGGTGGAACAATATGAAGAGAGAGATTGCAAAGTTTATCTCGATGTGTTTAACTTGCCGGCGTGTAAAGGCGGAGCATCTTGTACCTAAGGGTCCGTTGCAACCACTTGAGATTCCGGAATGGAAGTGGGAACACATTACTTATGGATTTCGTTACGGGTCTTCCTACGGTTTCTCAAGGCATCAATCTTATTTGGGTTATTGTTGATAGATTAACCAAATCTGCTCATTTTTTTGCCGTCACGGAGACTTATTCCTTGAGCGTCTTCTTTAGTATATATGCGTGAATGAGATTGTGAGGTTGCATGGCATGCACATATCCATAGTTTGGATAGTGACCCAAGATTCACTTCAAGATTTTGGGTTATGTGGCGCCCCAAAATTACCCAATTTTGAGTCGCTAGATATACGGTACAATCTGAATAAAATTTAATTATCTCACGGTATGTCGTATAGAATACGACACAACATAGTGAGATTTTAAAAGGGGATATTGCCTTACAGACAATATTCATTCTCAATTAGAGTCCTTGTTACATTTATTGTAACACTATTTAACGAGAATAGTGAGGACTACTTGCGAACACTATCATCAGAACCATCACTCCGGTTCCCAGGCTCATCCCAAGTATATTCTCTTTCACGAAGAGCAGTGAAAGAAAAGGTGAGCTTTCACTAGCCCGATAAAAATATTATGACTAAGATAATGCGAGATAAATTATCATTAGCCTTAAATGATGTTAAGCGATAAAATACAATGAACAACCCGGTTTAAGCTGCGGTAGGAATAAGCGATCCATTAAAAGAGTCAGTAGAGAATAAAATCTACTATCTTTTAGGTTTTAAAGGTTTTTATCAATTTTTATCTTTGAGACTAAACAATAAATAAACCACCACATCTAATCATCCACATACCCGCTTTCGAGGATTTTCATCAAATTATCGATGTTAGTGACTATCTTAGAATCACCCCAGTCATAATCATACCAAAATTGTCCATCAACGCATTACAGGCCCTTTGAGGACTTTTGTCACATCATTTATATCAAGTCGTGATTATCTGAATGATCCTCAGTCATAATCATACTAAGTTCATCTATGCGTAAAGCGAAAGATAACATAATATAACATGAGGATGATGATGATGACATAATAATTCAATAAAACAAGTTCGAAATTATTTAATCCATGAATTATTAACGTCCTTATTATCGGCGTGAATCTTTGTTTAAATGAGTAAAATTCAAGAATGATCGGAAGAATATTTTCATGAAAAGATCTTTGGATGAAACGCGAAATATCGAGGATATTCTACTAATTTCATGGAGTATAGAAGTCAAAGTTTTAACCAATTGGGTATAATAAAGAATGGAATAACAAAAGAAATCACCGTGCATGCGGTACTTGGCGTGGACGAGTTATTCAATGTAATAATAATAACGGAACGGTCGGTGAAATTCACCGCAAGCGGGATGTTCCAACAGAATAATAAAGATGGAACGGATCCGGTGTAAAACACATGATATAGGATATTCAACCGAGAATGATAAAGAGCGGAACCCGGTCCGGTATAAAACACCAGACGAGGATGTTCCAAGAGAATAATAAAAAGCGGAACCGTTCCGGTGTAAAACACACGAGCGGGATGTTCCAGCAGAATAATAAAGACGGCAACCGGTCGGTGTAAAACACCTGTGAGCGAGGATGTTCTAACGAGAATAATAGAAGAATGTCACCAAGTATAGGGTAAACCGGCGTATATCTGAGTTATTCAATGAGAATGATATGAATGGATTAACATAAGTTTGACCAAGTATAGGGTATGCCACGTATCACGAGGTTATGTATAGGGTATACCACTTTTACGAGTTATTCAACAGAATAATAATGAATGGAATAACGAAGTTCTCTTCGAAGAAAAAGAATAACACCCTACCGTAAAAAAGCGAATATAGAAGTAGTGAAGTAGCGAATACTCTTCTTGCTTTCTATAATTTTCTCTACATAAGCTTCTTTACATAATTTCTCTCTCTGTAGTTTGATGAATTAAATGAAAATAATAAAGGAATGAGCTTCTATTTATAGGAAAATGGAATGCGTAGTAACTAATCCATGAGCGGTCAGATTGATTTACTTTAATCGGCGGTCCATATTTAAAGAAAATCTTTTAAATAAAATATAATATATTACATTTATATAAAAATATTTTACTATGCAAACAACTATGCAATCTGTCGTAAGAAAATATAATATATTCTATTTATAGAATAACTTTAATAAAGTATTCTATTTTATATAAAAGATGTTTACATTTTATTACGTTAATAATGAAATAAAACAAAAGTCGTTATCATTATAATAATTCATATTATTAATCGATAATAATGGAATCAAACCGTAGGTGACTTCTCACGTAAGCATCGATAATCAATCTTTGTGTGCTACTTATGCGACCACGCGTATTCTTGTACTTTTCTTCTAGCAGAGTAGTTCAACAAGTATCAGCAGTAAAACTTAAGTAGATTATTTCGATAAAATATTTTTTCGTTTTCTCGATCAAATGAATGAATTACATTGTGGGGTCCACCAATGATTGGTAGTTATACGAATATTCCTGCTAAACAAGAATATTCCCAGACCAATCGAATATAATATAACCACTTGCATACTTTGCAAAATTTATAAATCTACCCACAATTATAATATTATCTCAAATTCACACCATAATATTAAAAATTATTTCGACAAAATTTAAATCTTTATTGATAAAATTTGGGGTCTCACGATCTCCCCTCTTATGGAATTTAAGCCCTCGAAATTAGAATGCGATACTGGTATGATAAAGAGATGAGGATACCTTGAATACCTTTATCGTTTAAAATATTAAATTCGTCTTTGAAATCGCGAAAGCTATTCATTAACAATTCATCTTTCCTTGCTACAAAGTTAAAGATATACAAGCTAAAAAACTAATAATCTTTGAGGCAGCGACAATAGTATCACGACCACGAATTATCCATGCACCCAATTTGGCCAGGATATTCGTGTTTTCAATCTGATCGTGATTATCTTAGAATAATCAAGTAATAAATCATACCAAGTCTATCGATACCTTATGGCCAAAGATGACTTTTACCACATCCATGAATTAATATTTCATTCTTTGAGACTTCGGCTCAATAATTAATCCATATCATGAATCATCCACGCTTTCTGAGCCGAGGATATTCATTAAGTATCACGACCACGAATTATCCATTACTACTTCGGACGAAAGATAATGTGTATTCATTAGTATCGCGACCACAAATTATCCATACACTACTGACGAAGATAATCGTGTATTCATTAGTATCCGACCACAAATTATGAAAGATAATTGTGTATTCATTAGTATCCGACCGCCAATTATCCATGACCTTCTGGCGAAAGATAATTGTGTATTCATTAGTATCCGACCACAAATTATCAAAACACTACGGCGAAAGATAATTGTGTATTCATTAGTATCCACGACCACAAATTATCCAAGCACTACTGACGAAAGATAATTGTGTATTCATTAGTATCCGACCACAAATTATCCAATGCACTACGGCGAAGATAATTGTGTATTCATTAATATCCGACCACAAATTATCCAAACACTACGGCCAAAGATAATTGTGTATTCATTAGTATCACGACCACAAATTATCCAAAACTACGGCGAAAGATAATTGTGTATTCATTAGTATCCGCGACCACAAATTATCCAAAACACTACTGGCGAAAAAGATAATTGTGTATTCATTAATATCCGACCACCACAAATTATCCGTACCTTACTGCCGAAAGATAATTGTGTATTCATTAATATCCACGACCACAAATTATCCATACCTTCTGACCAAAGATAATTGTGTATTCATTATAAGACCAAAATTTTTTAAATAAAAGGAATTTCCTTTATTTATTATTTTGAAATAGTAAGGGTTGATTTGATTAATGTGGATAGTTAAGGGTTAAATCATAAATATTTCAAAATAAGCAGTGGTTATAAAATATTCATTTTTTGTGGGGAATATTAGTTTTGGTGGTGGAATATTAAATCTTTAAATGGAATATTAAATGCGGCGGTAGCGACCGTGTGTGGGCCCATAGCGTGAGCGATTGGATGAGGAAAGCGACAAATATTTGGGTGGTTATAAATAGCAGGCGTAGTTATTCTGCAGTTAAGGCTGTTGGAATACGGTGGTTAAAATCTGATGTCTGGCGTGGTTGCCTGATGCGCACGGTATTACCGATATTGTTGAATTATTGATCCTTACGTGAAGGCCTACTCGATAATTATTACGATGAATTCTTTGTTCGATAGTTTATTTTATTGATTCAATAATTCTTTGCGTTGGTATTTTATATTATTGTTGTTTGATAATTGTCCTTTGCATATTTTTCCATTATCGGATCGATAATTCATATTATTTGAATAATATTATTAGATAACATTATTGGCGATGTCTAGAAAGTTACATCTACAGGAGAGAGGTTTGGTCACCTAAATTGCGGCGCCCGATGAGGAGATCCTTATTGGAAAGCCCTACTTTCTGAGGAGCGACTGGTTGTCATAAATGTGATTACATAATATTATTTGTGAATAATTAATTATTGATTCATATGATAAGAAATATTTATTTTATATGAATATAAATGATGGATTTATTTATGTGGTTATTAATGAAGGAATTAATGTTGAGGTGTTTTATCGGTATTTTTATCGGATTGGAGGTATTAAAAATCAAATCGGGGTTTTGAGATATATTGCGGGGGTTATAATTTTAATCAAATAGTTGGATTGTTGTAATTTTTGGATATGTTATACATACATAAGTTGAGTATATGTCCACAAATTTTGAGCCGATTAAAAATGCACGAATGATTTGTTGTGAATTTTAAGAGGTGTCGGATTAGGAAGTGGGTTTATAATTGATTTTGGTGGAAAATTCTAGAATTGAGTGGGCCCCACTTGTGGTTGGTGAAAAAATGTGCTGAATTTTATTTCAAATGTGGTGGGTGGCAATAGTAGCGAGTAAAAGCCATCGGTTTCTGAGTCGAAAATGCCTTGGTGTTTTAACATTTTCTATAAATAGAAATTTAAGTTAGAATTGAAAATCACACGAAACAAAGTTTTCTCTCTTCTCTCTCTATATTATTGGCGTATTTTGTGAGTATTTAGATACTTTGAGAGTTCTTTATTGATCTGAGTTTCATTCGACATCACTTGACCTTTCCTTAGAAATCTTGATTCTTTGAGGTAAGGGATGTTATTTTATTCTCGAATGATATTATTTCTTGATATCATTATCTTTGAAATATTGGTTGGAACTTTTTATCAAATTTGGAACTTTTTCATGTCGGGGTTCTTATTCATGAGTTCTTATTCACGATTCTTATTCATGAGTTCTTATTCACGAGTTCTTATTCACGAGTCTTATTAAATGAAAGCGTGAAGATGTTTTTTGTGGAATTTCTATCTTTTGGTGTCGGAGTTCTTATTCACGTATCGGCCTTATTCACGTATCTGACCTTTATTCACGAATCTGACCTTTATTCATAGAAAAATGAAAATTTTTCTTTTAAATCTAAAATATCTATTACGGATACTAGCTTTGATTGTATCCATGTTTTGATCATTCTTGAATTTTACTTCCACTTATGATTATTTATGAAGTATTTTTGAACTTGGATTGTTTAAAATGCGAATCCATAATATTGTCATTTTGTTTCCTTTGGATTCGTTTCTTTAAAATATTTTTCATCATCCTCGGTCTTAAATGATGATATTATTGAATATCTTTGGCTTTTGTAGTGCAAGATGAATGATTTCTGAAGAATATCTTTGAAGAATGCATGGCTTTGATTTAGACATATCTTGAATTGATGAATATCTTTGGCTGCAAAGATGAGCGGTGTTTAAATGAACATATTGGCCGTGATGAATATCTTTGGCACTTTAGTGCAAAGATGAGCAGTGTTTAAATGAACATGGCCAGGTGATGAATATCTTTGGCCTTTAGTGCAAAGATGAGCAGTGTTGAGATGAACATGACCTGATTGATGAATATCTTTGGCTTGTAGTGCAAAGATGAATATTTGATTTGAGATGAATATTGATTGATGTTACGAGGATAAAATATTGATGATGGACTATTAAATTCATAGATTATAGTAGATTTCATTCTCTACGTAACTCTTACATGAATTATTATTTCCATTGCGAATATTGATCGAAACTTGTTGTCTATTGTATTCTATCAGATTTTTCCTGTTGGAGACTAATGATAATTTGTTGTATATTATCTTAGTCGTAACATTCTTTCTTGGGCTAGTTGAGCTCACCACCTTTTCCTTGTTGTTCCATTTTTCTTCTCGGGGAGGCGAGAATGTAGCGAGTATTAGTCGGGGTATGGAATGAAGGTTCTAGAGAGAGTTGTTTAGTAGTCCTCACCATTATTGTAAAATAATGTATCGATAAATGTGATGAGGATTTATTTGAGTATAAATATTATCTAGAAGATAATATTTGTATTTAAACTCACATTTATTGTTGTGATAATAAAGTTGTAGTTGTTTACATACCATGTATTTGGCGACTCGAGAATGGGTTGGATGGAATGGACCTATTTTGGGGTCGTCACGGTTAATATCGAGCTTAGGGATATGATCTCTGGCGGAGATCGGGGAATAGAACTAGGAGGGAGGCAGGTAAATCCTTATTTAGTGTGTCTACTAAGCTTATTTGTTGGTTGGTTGGTATATAGGGATATTATGTGATTGATTTTTCCTTAATTAACCCTTGTTTTATGATAGTGTTTGAGAATGTCGTTGAGAATATTAATAGTGGAGTAAATGAGGCCAGTGGAGATGCACTTTGTACTTACCAGCGAGGAGAGCGTCAGCAGTTGGCAATGTACCTCTGTGAATAACACCAGCGAGCGAGATGATGAGCGAGGGGAATGTTTAGAAGTTTTTGCGATTCATACAAAATCGAGACGAGGAGACTTCGTGTTCAAAATATAGGAGAAATGATAGCAATTCACGGGTGGTCCTGACCAAGCGAGTTCAAAGAGTTGGGACCACGAATTTAAGGAAAAGCGGATCCGATTATGGCGGAAACATGGGTCGAAACAAATTACAAGATATTCGATGTCTTGGGATGCGGAGAAACGAAAAGTTCCATTCGCTACTTTTATGTTAAAATGGTGAAATGCGATTCTTGGTGGGAATCGTGAAGCGTACCCATCCAATGAACTTCGGCGTGTCGTGGGAGGCGTTTGAAGCAGTTCAATAACAAGTACTTCCACGAAAGTATTAAATGTCGTATGAAGGAAGTGGAGTTTATTAGATTGAAGCGAGAATAACATGGCGGTGTCCCGATGCGGCGAAGTTCGCGGAGTTATCGAGTTTGCACCTCATTTGGTGGAGAATGAGGAGCGTGTATGGCGGATGTTTACGAGAGGTTTGAAACCGATATCGTCGATATCTCATTTCTCATAAATTTTCTCTCTATTCGGATGTTGTCAGCGAGGCTCGATTGTTAGGCGAGATAACGAGTCACGTTCAGCCGAGGGACCATAACTAGGATCATCTGAAAATAGCGATCATCGAATAACGATAACCCGGTGGAGAAAGAAGAATACGGACAAAAGCGGTAACCACTCGAGTGGTAATCGTGGCCGTGAAAATAGAAGAAGCGAATCGGGAGGAGATTTTAAAGAGGAGATTTAACAGCGACCGTGTGAAGGCGTCGATGCTGATGTGGCTGGTTCTAAGGGAGAGAGAAAGACCACCGATTCGTATATTATAAATCTTGGGAAAGAGGGACATATCATTCAAAGCCCCTAGCAGTTTAAGGTATGCTATAATTGTGGAAAAGAAGGACATATCGCTCGCTCGAGATTATGCGATATCGAAACCCGATCCAGTAGAATGGTGACTCGAAAAGGATGTCGAAAAAGTCAAAGTCAGCGATTCTGGAAGGCGTTTGTCGTGGCCGGTCAAAATCTGAGGAACGACGAAGTTAGCACGGTTAGTTAATTATAAATTCTTGCGAAGTTTATACCTTACTGATCTCTGGGTTCTACCCATTCTTTTATCTCTCTTGCTTTGCGCTCAGCGTTTGAACTTGACTACGGAGAAATTAGACTTTGACTATTTATGGAGACTCAGTTAGGAGAAACTTTCATTACATCCGTTGTTTAAAAATCTTGTTTGATTCAAGTTGGCACCATTACATTACTGTTGACCTTATTTCTTTAAAGATATTTGCTTTTGATGTGATTTTAAGGTTAACTACTCATCATGCCAAAATTGATTGCTTTTGTAAGGTTGTTAGTTTTCATATTCTAAGCAACTTTGTTATTGAATTCAAGCGATCAAACCATTGTAGTCAAACATTTTCATATCAAGCCATGAAGTCGTTCGTTTATTACGGATGTCGAGTTTTCTTAGTCCATATTATGGATTTGAATAAAGACCACGTCGATTTGAATAATATTCTTGTTGTTGTTGATTTTTCTAGCGTATTTCTGAAGAATTTCTTGGCTTACTCCCAAAGACGATATTAAATTTTGTATCGACTTTGAACCCGATACAAAACTCATTTCTAAAATCTCATATCGAATGGCTCTATTGAACTTGAGGAGTTAAAAATTCAACTATAAATTTGGTACTGAGCCTTTATCTTGTGACTTCCTTTGTGGAATTCACTAAGCGAGACTCTCTGTAGGGGCGTCGTATTAGATGCGATAGTAAAGCGATAGATGTCATTGTGACGTCTTATCGAGGTTGGGATATGAGTCGCGATTGAGAACAACCTAAGTCGATGTCGAAATCGTAGCTTTACTAGGCTTAGTTGGTTATTATCGGAGATTCGTTGAAGGATATTCTCGAATCGCTATTCCATTAACGTATTAGCTAACTTTCGTAGAGATACAAAATTCGAATGGAGCGAGGAATGTGGGAAGAGCTTGAAGAACTTCGAGGGAGACTCATTTCAAAGCACGTGTTACGACCATGCCATCTGGAAAAGCGAGCGTGGTAGGCGGCGTGTTGAGTAGAAGATCGTATATCAAATCTGAGTACGATATTGTCAAAGACTAATTTAATTATAATTTACAAATAATAGAGATGGAGATGAAAACTCTAGGTACCCGCGTGATGATATCTGAGTATAATCGACTTTAATCGATAAAGTTAAAAGTATGTTCAAACTACACACGGGTGATGAATTTGAAGAAGGAGGTCTGCGAAGTTGTTATTTCAAAAGCGAGAATCGGTGAGGTGAGAAAGCTCGAACCTTGATTTATTAATCCATTTGAAATTCTCGATCGAATAGGAGCGTGGCCTATAGACTCGTTTTACACCAAAGTATGAGCGTGTTCATAACGTTTTTCACGTATCGATGTTACGTAAATATGTGGACGACCCGAAAACCGTCATTGAGTTAGAGCCGGACGAGATAGCGAAGACTTAACGTCACGAGGAGGTACTGTCGAAGATTTTGTAGAGGAAAGAACATGACCTATGTCTGGGGTTATACCATAAGTTAAAGTTTTGTGGAGAAACCATCTTTATTGAGGAAATGACACAGGGAGTTGGAAACGAAAATGAAAGCGAGGTATCTTTACCTTTTGAAACACACGAGTCGTCGTCGATTTAGAGGCGAAATTTCATAAGGAGGGAGGTTGTAAGACCAAAAATTTTTTAAATAAAAGGAATTTCCTTTATTTATTATTTTGAAATAGTAAGGGTTGATTTGATTAATGTGGATAGTTAAGGGTTAAATCATGAAATATTTCAAAATAAGCAAGTGGTTATAAAATATTCATTTTTGTTAGGGGAATATTAGTTTGGTGGTGGAATATTAAATCTTTGTCGAGAATATTAAATGCGGCCAGTAGCGACCATGTATGGGCCCCATAGCTTGAAAGCGATTGGATGAGGAAAGCGACAAATATTGGTTGGTTATAAATAGCGGCGTAGTTATTCACAATTAAGGCGTTGGAATACCGGTTGGTTAAAATCTGATGTCTGGCGTGGTTGCTTGCGATAGCACGGTATTGCACGGTATTGTTGAATTATTGATCCTTACGTGAAGGCCTTTTCGATAATTATTACGGTGAATTCTTGTTCGATAGTTTATTTTATTGATTCAATAATTCTTTGCGTTGGTATTTTATATTATTCTTTGTTTGATAATTGTCAACTTTGCATGATATTTCCCATTATCGGATCGATAATTCATATTATTTGAATAATATTATTAGATAACATTATTGGCAATGTCTAGAAAGTTACATCTAAGGAGAGGTTTGGTCACCTAATTGCGGCGCCCGATGAGGAGAGATCCTTATTGGAAAGCCCCTGCTTTCTGAGGAGCGACTGGTTGTCGTAAATGTGATTACGTAATATTATTTGTGAATAATTAATTATTGATTCATATGATAAGAAATATTTATTTTATATGAATATAAATGATGGATTTATTTATGTGGTTATTAATGAAGGAATTAATGTTGAGGTGTTTTATCGGTATTTTATCGGATTGGAGGTATTAAAAATCAAATCGGGGGTTTTGAGATATATTGCGGGGTTATAATTTTTAATCAATAGTTGGATTGTTGTAATTTTGGATATGTTATACATACATAAGTTGAGTATATGTCCACAAATTTTGAGCGATTAAAAATGCACGAATGATTTGTTGTGAATTTTAAGAGGTGTCGGATTCGGAAATTAGGTTTATAATTGATTTTGGTGGAAAATTCTAGAATTGAGTGGGCCCCACTTGTGGTTGGTGAAAAAATGTGCTGAATTTTATTTCAAATGTGGTGGGTGGCAATAGTAGCGAGTAAAGCCATCGGTGTTCTGAGTTAAAATTTTGCTTGGTGGGCTAACATTTTCTATAAATAGAAATTAAGTTAGAATTGAAAATCACACGAAAACAAAGTTTTCTCTCTTTCTCTCTCTATATTATTAGGCGTATTTTGTGAGTATTTAGATACTTTGAGAGTTCTTTATTGATCTGAAGTTTCATTCGACATCACTTGACCTTTCCTTAGAAATCTTGATTCTTTGAGGTAAGGGATGTTATTTTCTTCTCGAATGATATTATTTCTTGATATCATTATCTTTGAAATATTGGTTGGAACTTTTTATCAAATTTGGAACTTTTTCATGTCGGGGTTACTATTCATGAGTTTCTTATTCACGAGTTCTTATTCATGAGTTCTTATTCACGATTCTTATTCACGAGTCTTATTAAGAGGCGTGAAGATGTTTTTGTGGAATTTCTATCTTTTGGTGTCGAGATTCTTATTCACGTATCTGACCTTATTCACGTATCTGACCTTATTCACGAATCGACACTATTCATAGAAAAATGAAAATTTTCTTTTAAATTCTAAAATATCTATTGCGGATACTAGCTTTGATTGTATCCATGTTTTGATCATTCTTGAATTTTACTTGATTATGATTATTTATGAAGTATTTTTTGAACTCGGATTGTTTAAAATCCAGAATCCATAATATTTGTCATTTGTTTCCTTTGGATTCGTTTCTTTAAAAATATTTTTCATCATCCTCAGGTCTTAAATGATGATATTATTGAATATCTTTGGCACGTGTGCGAATGCCCCATTTCTGAAATATCTTTAATGCATTGAATCTTTAAATGAAACAACTTATTAACATAAGCTTTCGTGTATTAAATGATGAATATTAATATCTTTGGTGTGTGTATACATCACCCATCTCTTGGGTGCATACGACATAAAGCTGTGAGTTTAAATACAAATATAAATCTACTAGATATTATACAAACTCAAATAAAAAGTCCTCATTACAATTATTATCACCTTTATTTTACGAAATAGTGAGGACTACTAATCTTATCTTGGGGACCATCACTCGTTTCCCAGGCTAAATCCCGGCTATATTATCATTTCTGAGAGAAACGGTGAAAGAAAGGGTGAGCTCAACTAGCCCGATGAAATATTATGACTAAGATAATGCGAGAATAAATTATCAATAGTCTTGATAATGTTAAAGCGATAAAATACAATAGAACAACCGGTTTAAGCTGCGGTGGAATATCTGATCCATTAAAAAGAGTCAGTAGAAAATAAAATCTACTATCTTTTAGGTTTTAAAGGTTTTCATCATTTGTTTATAAATGAGACTCGACTTTAATAAATATTCACATCATCGAATCACCCACACTTTCTGACGAGGATATTCTTTAGTATCACGACCACAATTATTCATGCCTTACGGGCGAGAATATTTGTGTATTCATTAATAGTCATGATCATACCAACAAGCATCCATCGATGCACTCTGACCCTTTGAGGATTTTTATCACATCATTTGTAACATTACGGTTAATGATTACAAGAATAGTCTCTGGTCGTAATCATACCAAGTCCATCCCATGCTTACTGAATACGAGATGACTTTCAAAAATATAAACATGAGGGATGATGACAATGATATAAAATTCAATAAAACAAGTTCAAAATTATTTTATCCGAGAATTATTAACGTCAAATTATCGACATGATCTTTGTTTTGTAGAGTAAAATTCAAGAATGATCGAAGAATATTTCCATGAAAAGATCTTTGGATGAAACGCAATATCGAGGATATTCTACTAATTTCATGGAGTATAGAAGTCAAAGTTTTAACTTATTTGGGTATAATAAAGAATGGAATAACAAAAGAAATCACCGTGCGTGCGATAGGCCATACAGACGAGTTATTCAACGAATAATAAATAACGGAACCGGGTCGGTGAAAAATTCACACAAGCGGGGATGTTCAACGAGAATAATAAAAAAGATGGAACCGGTCCGGTGTAAAACCTGCGATAGGATATTCAGCGAGAATAATAAAAAAAGCGGAACCCGGTCGGTGTAAAACACCACGAGCGAGGATGTTCAGCGAATAATAATAAAAAAGAACCGGAACCGGTGTAAAAAAACACTGAGACGAGGATGTTCAGCGAATAATAATAAAAAGCGGAACCGAACCGGTCGGTGTAAAACACACGAGACGAGGATGTTCAATGCGAGAATAATAGAAGAATGTCACCAAGTATAGGGTAAACCACGTATCACGAGTTATTCAGCGAGAAATAATAAGCGATGGAATAACAACAGATTCTCTTCATGAATAAGAAAGAATAACACCCCTTACATTTGGTAGGAGATTGAATCTTTACGGCGATGGTGTAGTAACAAAATACTCTTCTTCTTTCTCTCTCTTATTCTCTATACTTTCTCTCTACTATAAGCTTGAATGAATTAAGTGAAAATAATGAAGCCCTAGGCCTCTATTTATAGAAGATTTCTAGCTTAGCTTTTCTTAGTGTGAAAAGGCGAGTGGCTTGACTAATGATGTGAAAAGAAAAGTGGTTTGGCCTTTTGTAATGTGAAGCGACAAGTGGTTCGGCGCTTTGTAATGTGAAGCGACAAGTGGTTCGACGTCGTAAAGGTAATTAATTAACGAAGGTAAATACTATTGAAAGGTAAATACTATTCCTGAGGGTAATTACTATTAATGAGAAGGTAATTACTTATTAGCGAAAGGTAAATACTATTCATAATGAAGGTAATTACTTATTGTGAAGGTAATTACTATTGTGAAGGTAAATTACTATTGGAAGAATTACTAAATCTTATTATTGAAGAAGAGACTCTTAGATGATGACATATAGAGCCCCCATAAAATAATCAAACTTACCACAAATCATCATTTTTTTTCATCAACACATATTTAATCTTTCAACAATTATTAATCATTTATAACTTGTCGTCTCAATTATTGATTTAATACTATAACATATTATCTGAGATGATCTTTGTGACAATAATTGAATCATAATATAAGAGATATGATCGTGATTTCTTATGTGCGATAATTGAGCATAGGTTTGAGTGACTTCTCACGTAAGCATCGATAATCAATCTGAGTGTCTTCTTATGTCGACCACAGTATTTCTTTGTACTTTTACCATAGGGTAGTTCAACGGTTTTAACGGTAACACCTCATAGTTATTTTTATAAAATATTTTTGTCGTTTTCTCGATCAAATGAATAATTACATTATTAGGGTCCACCATGATTGAGCCGTTATCTGAATATTCCTAACAAAAAGAATATTCCCAGACCAAACGAATATTTTATAACAACTTGCATACTTTTGCAAAATTTATAAATATTACCCACAACTATAACATTATATCAAATTTATTCCATAATATTCAAAAATAATATTTATAGAAAATTCATCTTTATTTATAAAAGTTGGGGTCTTCTGACCTCCCTTAACATGAAATTTAAGCCCTCGAAATTAGAGTGCGTACACAGGTATGTCGAAGAGGTAAGGATACCTTGATTTCATTTGATTCTAACTCCCAGTCATTTCCTCGACATCGTGGTTCCTCCATGAAAACTTTGACTTGAGGTATAACCTTGGGCGTAGAATATGTTCCTTCTTATCAAAATTTGAGCAGGGAACCTCTTAATACGTCAAATCTTCCGCTATTTAAATCGGTTCTAACTTCGATAATATGGTTGGGTCTTTCACATATTTACGTAACATAGATATGTGAAAAGCGTTATGAACACGAGACGTATTTGGCGGTAAAAGCGAGTCTATAGGCCACATTCCTACTCGATCGAGGATTAAAATGGGCCAGATGAATCGAGGGTTAAGTTTTCCTCTCTTTCCAAATCTTGTAACTCCTTTCCATGGAAGCGACTCTTAACAACACATGATCTCTATATCGAATTCCGTCCTTTCGATGAAGATCGGCATAACTCTTTTATCGATTTTGTGAGGTTTTTATCGTTGTCGGATCGTTTGAATCTTTTAAAAGTAGTCATACGTACCAACTCAGGTCCCAACAACGTTGCTTCACCCACCTCGTCCCGACATCTTTGGAAGCGACACTTTCTTCCATCTGGCGCTTGAATGGAGCCATGCGATACTTGCGATAAGCTGTTGTTGTAGGAAAACTCCACGATGGTAAGAACTTGTCCCAACTCCCTTGAAATCAAGGACCACGAGTCTTAATAGATCTTGAGAGTTTGAATAGTCCTCTCCATTGTCCGTCCAAATGCGAGGATGATATCTTAGAAACTAAATCGTGAAATCTGTGCCCATAGCTTTTTGCAAACTAACCCAAAATCGTGAAGTGAATCTTGGGTCTCGATCGAAACTATGGATCTGGCATACCATGCGATCTTACAATCTCGTTTATGTACATCTGAGCAAGGCGTTCAAGTGTATAAGTTTCTCGTATCGGTAAATGGCGGACTTGGTCGATCTATCAACAATGACCCAAATCGCATCGATGCCTTGAGAAACCTTAGGAAGGCCGTGCTTGAAATCCATGGTAATGTGCTCCCACTTCCGTTCTGGAATTTCAAGTGGTTCTGATGGACCTTTTGGTACTTGATGCTCCTTTTTAACTTCGTTGACAAGTTAGACACCTTGAGATAAGCAGTAGTATCTCTCTCTCTTCGTATTGCTCCACCAAAATGTATGGCGAATATCATGATACATTTGGTACTCCCGAGATGGATTGCAAATGGTGTGTTGTGCGCCTCCATCATGATATTATACTTTAAATCGAGTCGTTAGGAACCTGAAAGCAGGAGTTGACTCGAAGTATTCCTTCTTCATCGATTCTTGCTTGGGCGTAGCACCTTCTTGCACTTTCTTCACCATACGCATCGGCTCCAGTGCGTAGCTTGGCGACTTTAACTTTATCGATTAAAATCGGTTCTACTTTCGTATACTCGCTATCATCACATGCGTCCACAGAGTCTTTAATTCTATCTCCATCCTTTGCAAGTCACACAAAATGGGCCTTTGCGTTGACAATATCGCTTTTCGTGCTTGCATATGATTTTTCTACTTTCGATCGTCGGCTACCACGTTAAACTTTTCGGGATGGTATTGGATGGTATGATCATAATCTTTCAGCGATTTCAAGCCAGCGTCGTTGTCGCGTGTTGAGTTCCTTTTGAGTGAAGAAATATTTGAGGCTTTTATGATCAAGTAAAGATCTCCACTTTCTCCCCATCTGAAGTAATGCCTCCAAATTTTAAGTCTGAAAAGACAACATTTATGACTCTAGATCATGAGTAGGATAATTCCTCTCATATTCTTTGAGTTGTCGCGAGGCATAAACTATAACTTTTCCATGTTGCATGAGAACACATCCCACCCTTTTGCTAGAAGCATCATTTGTAGATGACAAATCCTCTCAAGCGCGGATGGTATTGTCGAGCAGTCTTTGAAATAAGTCTCCTCTTGAGTTCTTGAAAACTCTTCTCACATTCTTAAGCTCAATAGAACTTTGTATCTTTCCAGTCGGTTTGAGTCGATGGAATAGCGATTAGAAAAAATCCTTCCACGAATCTCAGATAATAACCCGATTAAGCAAGAAAGCTCGTGCTTGATCATTGATTTAGGTTGTTCCCGACTTTGAATAGCTTGATCTTTCTTTGGGTCAGCGGATATTCCATGACTTGATACCACGTGCCCAAGGAATGCTACTTCTTCTTGACGAACTTCGCATTTCTTCAACTTGGCATAAAGCTTATATTCACGAAGCTTTTGGAGTGTCGACCTCAAGTGTTGCTCATGATCTTCACGGCTTTTGGAATAAATAAGGATGTCATCAATAAAGGCGACCACAAAGTGATCTAAATATTCCTTGAATACTCGGTTCATCATATCCATGAAAGCGGCGGGGCATTAGTCGATCGAAGGACATGACTAGGAATTCATAATGCCGTCTGCAGGAGTTAAAGCCGTCTTTTGGAATGTCGTGATTACAATCTTCAATTGGTGATATCCGGACGAAGATCGATCTTTGAAAAGAATTTGGCTCCTTGCAAGCTGGTCAAACGAGGTCATCGATACGTGGCAATGGATACCTATTTTTTGATGGTGACGTGATTGACTCCAGATAATCAATCTGAAAGTCGCATACTCCCATCTTTCTTCTTCACGAATAGAGCAGGAGCACCCCGAGGAAAGTACTAGGGCCGAATAAAGCCCGATGTCTAACAATTCCTGCGGTTGGGTCTTTAACTCACGAAGTTCATAGGAGCCATTCGATATGGGGCTTTGGAAATAGGTTTTATCTGGGTTCAGTCGATACAAAATTCAATTTCACGCTTTCTGGGGTAGGCGGGGAAGTTCTTGAGAATCGTCGGAAATTTATTAACAATAGAATATCGTTTAAAAGCGGCGTATTTTTATTTAAATCGTGACATGAGCTAAGAAAGCTTGACATCCGTTTTTTCAATAAGCGAATAGCTTTATGGCTTGAGATGGCCGTGATTGATTTTAATGGTTTGGTCGTTTGAATTAGCATAATAGGTTGATTAGGAATATGAAAGCTAACACACTTACGAAAACAATCAATTTTTGCATGATAAGTAGTTAACGATCAATCCACAGAATCACGTCAATCTGAAGTATTTTTAATGAAATAAGATCGACGGGTAATGTGAAGTGCAGATTTGAACCAAACAAGACTTATAAGCGATTGGATGTAATGAAGGTTTCTCCCAGCGGAGTTTCCACAGATAAATCAAAGTCTAATTTCTCGGTCAAATTTAATCGATGGCGCAAAGTAGGAGAAATAAAAGAATGGGTAGAACCGGTATCAAATAAAGTATAGACTTCATTAGAGTTTATGATAAAACTTACAGTGATGACCTCATTCGGTTCCTTGCTCTTTGGGAGGTCACACAAATGCTCTCCCTTGCCTCTGGGTTTTGAATTTTACGGGATGGCCTTTGGTGCCTCCATCCTAGGCTGAATTTGTCTTGATGGCAATAAAATCGAGCTAAGTGACCTTCTCTTCCACAATTATAACATGCTTTGGATGGCATGGCCTTGATTTGGTGATGTGTCCCTCTCCTCGCATTTGAAGCATATGATGGGGTGGTCTTTCTCCTTCCTTAACAATGGGTCTTTGGTCTTGGCGTCTTTCCATCATTGTTGAATCTCCTTTTCTTGAAATGTCCATTCTTATTGTTTTGTACAGATTACCACCGAAAGTGGTTACCATATCTGCTTTGTTGATTCCCTCCACGCTTGTTGTCACCGCTCGATGACTATTCTCTATTTGGTATTATAATTTTTTTAAATTTTCTCTTTTAGTTGCGTTGACTCGTTATCGCGCTCCACTAAGCGAGCCCCTATTACAACATCTGAATACAAACACGGTTTATGAGAAATAAGATGTTGGCGTATCTCGACTTGAAACCTCTTAAAAACATTAGCGCCATTCTCTCTTCATTATCCACCAGAGTGGGGCCTTGGCAAGTGATAACTCATAAATTTTGCCTCGTATTGCGACACGGTCGTATTGTTTTGTTCGACTTGATAAACTCCACCTCCTTACGTGTGGCGAATACTTTCGGGAAAGTATTTGTCGTTGAAACGACTCTGGAACTTCTCCCGAGATATCTTGATCTGATGGGTTGAGTCGTTTCTGGATTCCCACGATGTCCGCCTCTCTCGCATGACGTAAAAAAGCGTGAAAGGAACCTTTTGCTCCTCGGAGCATCCCAGACATCAAATATCTTGGTAATCTGCTTTATCCATGCTTCCGCCGAAAGTGGTTTTGGCTCTCCCTTAAACTCCGGTGGTCCAGGCTCCTTGAATTGTTTAGCGGTGACCGCTTGAGAGTTTTCCGTGTTTCCACCTACGTTTTGGGCGAGTCGCTCTACTTTCTTTGTTGCATAAATTGCATAAAACCTCTGAACATTTGATCGTTCATCATTTAGTCGGTGTTGTTGTTTGCGTGAGGATTATCGCCTTCGATGCACATTATCACGATTATTGATATGTGGTGAATCAACGATGCGCTGCGCTCCATTCTTATTCTCAACATTCTCGGATGTCATTTTGAATCTTGCCACAAAACAAAGGTTAATTGACGTGTAACAAATTATCCTATCTTGACGACCCAATAAAATATCACATAAACTTAGGTAGGTAAATACTAGCGAAGGTATTCCCGTCTCTCCCCTCTAGTACTATTCTCACATCTTAGCGGGGATCGTATCCTAGCTACGATACCAATGTGGCGCCCCAAAATTAGGTATACATCACCCATCTTGGGTGACACTTACGTGAGTGCAAATTTAAATCAACTTATTAACATAAGCGTAGGTATGCAATCGACATAAAAGCGTGAGTTTAAATACAAATATAAATCTACTAGATATTATACTGACTCGAAAAAAAGTCCTCATTACAATTATTATCACCTTATTTCACGAATAGTGAGGACTACTAATCTTATCTTGAGGACCATCACTCGTTTCCCAGGCTAGTCCCGGTATATTATCATTTCACGAAGAAACGGTGAAAGAAAGGGTGAGCTCAACTAGCCCGATGAAATATTATGACTAAGATAATGCGAAATAAATTATCAATAGTCTTGATAATATTAAGCGATAAAATACTGATAGACAACCGGTTTAAGCTGCGGTGAATATCTGATCCATTAAAAAAATTCAGTAGAAAATAAAATCTACTATCTTTTAGGTTTTAAAGGTTTTTCATCATTTGTTTATAAATTGAGAGACTCGACTTTAATAAATATTCACATCATCGAATCACCCACACTTACGGCCGAGATATTCTTTAGTATCACGACCACAATTATTCATGCACTCTGGGCGAGAATATTTGTGTATTCATTAATAGTCGTGATCGTACCAACACAAGCATCCATCGATGACTACACTCTGACCCTTTGAGGATTTTATCACATCATTTGTAACATTACGGTCGTGATTACCTTAGAATAGTCTCTGGTCGTAATCATACCAAGTCCATCATATACTTTCTGAGCCCACAGATGACTTTCAAAAAATATAAACATGAGGATGATGACAATGATATAAAATTGATAAAACAAGTTCAAAATTATTTTATCCGAGGAATTATTAACGTCCAATTATCGACATAATCTTTGTTTTGTAGAGTAAAATTCAAGAATGATCGGAAGAATATTTCCATGAAAAGATCTTTGGATGAAACCTTGAATATCGAGGATATTCTACTAATTTCATGGAGTATAGAAGTCAAGTTTTAACCATTTGGGTATAATAAAGAATGGAATAACAAAAGAAATCACCGTAAATGCGATAGGCCGCGCAGACGAGTTATTCAGCGAGAATAATAAATAACGGAACCGGTCGGTGAAATTCACAAAGCGGGATGTTCAACGAACAGAATAATAAAGATGGAACCCGGTCCGGTGTAAAACCACACGAGATAGGATATTCAATGAGAATAATAAAAAAGGCGGAACCGGTCCGGTGTAAAACACTGAGCGGGATGTTCCAGCGAGAATAATAAAAAAGCGGAACCGGTCGGTTGTAAAACACCTGAGAGACGGGATGTTCAGCGAGAATAATAATAAAAGCGGAACCGGTGGTCGGTGTAAAACACCACGACGGGATGTTCCAATGAGAATAATAGAAGAATGTCACCAAGTATAGGGTAAACCACTTATACGAGTTATTCAGCGAGAATAATAAGCGATGGAATAACAACAGTTCTCTTCGTGAATAAGAAAGAATAACACCCTTACATTTGGTAGGAGATTGAATCTTTACGGACGATGTAGTAACAAAATACTCTTCTTCTTTCTCTCTTATTCTCTATACTTTTCTCTCTCTATAAGCTTGAATGAATTAAGTGAAAATAATGAAGCCCTAGGCCTCTATTTATAGAAGATTTCTAAACTTAGCACTGCTTAGTGTGAAAAGCGAGTGGCTTGGCGGTAATGATGTGAAAAGAAAAAGTGGTTTGGCCTTTGTAATGTGAAGCGACAAGTGGTTCGGCCTTTTGTAATGTGAAGCGACAAGTGGTTCGACGTCTGGTAAAGGTAATTACTATTAGCGAAGGTAAATACTATTGTTAAGGTAAATACTATTCACAAGGTAATTCTTATTGGCCAAGGTAATTCTTATTGAAAGGTAAATACTATTCACGAAGGTAATTACTATTGTGAAGGTAATTACTATTGATAAATACTATTCCAAGGTAATTACTATTGTGATGTAAGAGAAATCTTATTAGAAGAGACTCTTAGATGATGACATATAGCCCCCATAAAATAATCAAACTTACCACAAATCATTTTTTTTTCATCAACACATATTTAATCTTTCAATGATTATTAATCATTTATAACTTAAATCTCGATTATTGATTTAATCTTATAACATATTATCTGAGATGATCTTTGTGACAATAATTGAATCGATAATATAAGAGATATGATCGTGAATTCTTTGTAGCGATAATTGAGCGTATAGTGAGTGACTTCTCACGTAAGCATCGATAATCAATCTGGTGTGTTTCTTATGCTGACTCAGCATTATTCTTTGTACTTTTACCATAGGGTAGTTCAGCGGTTTTAACGGTAACACCTCCGTAGTTATTTTTATAAAATATTTTTGTCGTTTTCTCGATCAAATGAATAATTACATTATGGGGTCCACCATGATTGAGCATTTATGCGAATATTCCTAACAAAAGAATATTCCCAGGCAAACGAATATTTTATAACAACTTGCATACTTTGAATATTTTATAACAACTTGCATACTTTATATCAAATTTATAAATATTACCCATAACTATAACATTATATCAAATTTATTCCATAATATTCAAAATAATATTTATAGAAAAATTCATCTTTATTTATAAAAAAAGTTGGGGTCTTTAGTTAAGCTGACCCTTTTCCTTGTTGTTCCATTTTTTAATTCTCGATGAATATTTGCGAGAATGTAAGCGAATGTATTAGGATTAATGGAATGAAGGTTCTTTAGAGAGAGTTTTTAGTAGTCCTCACCATTATTGTAAAATAATGTATCAATAAATGTGATGAGGATTTATTTGAGTATAAATATTGCCTGAAGATAATATTTGTGCCATTTAAACTCACGCTTTGTATTGTTCAATGATAATAATTTGAGTTGTAGTTGTTTATAAAGTTGAATGCCATTACTATTTGGCGACTTCGAGAATGGGTTGGGTGGAATGGACTATTTTGGGGTCGCGTCACACATTAAGATTATCACGACCACAAATTATCCAAGCACTACTACCGAAGATAATCAATGTATTCATTAAGATATCCGACCACAAATTATCCATGCACTACGGCCAAAGATAATTGTGTATTCATTACTGTTATGATTATACCGAAACAATCCTCGTCATAATCATACCAAGTCCATCTATCTGCACTACGTGCCACGTGGATGACTTTCAATATAATATAAGCGTGAGGATAATGATATAAAGAATCAATCAAATGAGATAAAGGATAAATATTAAACATTTATAATATAATTTATCCGAGATTCAAGAATATCCGCATGTTATCAATCACTTAATAATCTCATAATCTAATATCATTAATACTACAACAATATTTTAATCATTTCTTAAATTTATAAACAATTTATCTTAATTGTTTACGCTTTACCATATAATGCATTTAATCATTCAAAATGTCATACTCATAAGATATCATCACCAATTATCAAATCTCTCAAAAAATATGCATATACTCTATATAAGATTCTCTAGCCATAAAATCCTATTTTCAACTTTTGTTACTTCACATAACATATTTAACTCATATGTTAAGTAACTAAACTATTTTCATGAAAAATACCAAATTAGTCCCAAAAATATTTCTTTTCAGGGATTTAGCATAATATAGTCCCATAATGAAAATATATTTTTCTCGAATTTTTAAAAATTCATTTACTATTTTTCAAAATAAATTTCTAATTAATTCCTTAAGAAATTAGCTACCTCAAGTTTAACTCCAAAAATTCTCAAATCTTGGCAGGATCTTACACATGTTAACGTGAGCTTCTAGTTTAAATTTCATGGTCATCGGAGTTATAGAACTCCTAGGTTATAGCGTTTTAAATCGGAAAAACCTAAATATTGAAATAGTCATAACTTGCTCATTTTAAGTCGAGAATGAGCTCATTTTTGGACAGGAGATACTTTATACCATATACCTTCATGTCCCAAAAGGTCAGAATTTTTCTCATAATTTAAGTGGCCAAAACAGCCCTTAAATTTTCAAGCGATAGCATTTTTAGAAATTTACAGCTTTGGCCTCCTTTGCTAAAATCAGTCCACACAAAAAATCTACACCACCTTTTCCAGTAATTCCACTTGGATTAGTTAGGTAACTCATAGATCTAACTCTAGGACTTGACCACATTCAAAATTCAAAATATAATAAGAGATATGGTCAATTGAATTTCATGTTACGTTTTTCACCAAAATCGATTTTCAACTCTTTGTGATTTCTAAGAAACTTTCATGTTTTTACATACTAACCAACATAACTCATCATAAAACTTACTAATACCACGAATACCCATGATTTTCATTATTCCAATGCTTTTATTATGACTTTCATCATAAACCACGTAAACTGCTCATTTAGTTGAAGAAATATTTGAGGTTTAAGAAATGGGTTTTTTTCTTTGAATTGATACAAAATTCGATTTCACGCTCTAGGGTAGGCTAGAAATCTTCAAGAATACGCCAAGAAATTTATTAATGATAGAAATATCATTCAAAATCATTACTCTCATCCAAGACTTGGATAGTACGTCACAATGACACCTTACATAAATGTATAGTCAAAACCTGCTTTAGAAATTAGAATCTTTGGGAAGTGCTCAAGAAACCTTCGTACGGGAGGCCATGCTTCTAGGTTATGATAGATATCATATGGCCACAATTATTCTTGGTTTACCCAATAGACCCCAAAGAAAAATGAGAAGATTCTTATCATATTCTTCCCAATGGTGAGTCTTCTTCTTGATTTACCATTATCTCCACTTTGTCTCAAATTGAGAATTATACTTCAAACAAACACCAAGATCATATAGGTAGTGCTCGTAAATATACTCAAAGAAGTGGATGAGCACAACCACATCTTATGATGACATGAGGTTGTATGTCATTAGACATCTTGTATGATAGTGGCAAAACACTCTTCCAACGTTGGGTTCGCTTTCTCCCTGGTTGATTCACCAAATATAACTACTAAATGATGACCACCGCTCTATTCCATTCCTTAATACTGCAATTCGACCTAGCTACACTTTTATTACTCGAAAAGAATTGTGAAGCAAAAGGGTTAATTAATATATCAAATATTATCCCTATACTCCGACCGACCAATTAAATACCAAATAACTTTAGGTAGGTCATACTAGGAAGGAATTCCCGCTCTCCCTCCTAAGTACTATTCTCACATCTTAGCCAGGATCATATCCTAAGCTCGATACCAAACTGTGACTCGGACACCAACTTGTGTCAACACCTCACATTGGTACTGTCGTCACTTGCCAATCGAAAAGACGGCGTCCCCTACGGAGATGCGGCGGTTCGCATTCCCCATCAACAGAAGTCACCAAATGAGAGGCTCGGGGCTCTTCACACTTATGGCTCGATACCAATCAGAACTCTGGACACCAACTTGTATCAAAGACTCACATTGGTACTGTCGACACCACCGAAAGACTAAAGCGTCCCTACGGAGAGTCCGGCTTCGGTGCATCCCCATCAACGAAGAAGTCACCAAATGAGAGGCTCGGGGGCTCTTCACACTTATGGCTCGATACCAATCATGGCGCCCCCAAAATTACCCAATTTTGAGTCGCCAGATATACTTGGTACAAATACAAATAAAAAATTTAATTATACAAATTGTCGATATAAATACGACACAACATAATTGAGATTTTAAACAGGATATTGCCTTCTAGACAATATTCATTCTCAATGAGAGTCCTTGTTACATTTATTGTAACACTTATTTAATGAATAGTGAGGACTACTAGCGAACACTATCATCCAACCATCACTCCGTTCCCCAGACTCATCCTCAATATATTCTCTTTTCACGAAGAGAACAAAGAAAAAAGGGTGAGCTCAATTAGCCCGAGAAGA
Organism: Panax quinquefolius; assembly: GCA_020205615.1. Lineage (NCBI taxonomy): Eukaryota > Viridiplantae > Streptophyta > Magnoliopsida > Apiales > Araliaceae > Panax > Panax quinquefolius. The sequence goes on along the minus strand of JAINUW010000535.1, from coordinate 213,738 downwards.
AATATTATGACTAAGATAATGCGTAATAAATTATCATTAGCCTTAAACAAAGTTAAACCGATAAAATACAATAGACAACCCGGTTTAATCTAGCATGGAATAAGCAATCCATTAAAAAGTCAAGTAGAGAATAAAGTCTACTATCTTTTAGGTTTTAAAAGGTTTTTATCAATTTTTATCGTTGAGACTCACAATAAATAAACCACCACATCTAATCATCCCCACTCACGCGGTCGAGGATTTTCATCAAATTATCAATGGTCGTGACTATACCGAATCACCCCTGGTCATAATCATACCAAAAATTGTCCATCAACGCATTAAAAGCCACCGAGGACTTTTTGTCACATCATTTATATCAAGTCATGATTATACCGAATGATCCTCGGTCATAATCATACTAAGTTCATCTACATGCACGTAAGCGAAAGATAACATAATATAACACGAGGATGATGATAATGACATAATAATTCAATAAAACAAGTTCAAGAATTATTTAATCCATGAATTATTAACGCCCTTATTAACGACGACATCTTGCTTAGAGAGTAAAATTCAAGAATGATCGGGAAGAATATTTCCATGAAAGATATCGGATGAAACGCAAATATCGAGGATATTCTACTAATTTCATGGAGTATAAAGTCAAAGTTTTAACCAACTGGGTATAATAAAGAATGGAATAACAAAAGAAATTACCACGCATGCGGTATTGCATATATGTTATTCCAATGTAATAATAATAACGGAACCGTGTCGTGAAATTCACACCGGCAAGGATGTTCCAATGTAATAATAAAGATGGAACCGGTCCGGTGTAAAACACATGATAGGATATTCCAACAGAATGATAAAGACGGAACCAGTGGGTGTAAAACACACGCATGTGATGTTCCAACAGAATAATAAAGATTTTAAACCAGTCCGGTGTAAAAACACACGCATGTGATGTTCCAATGTAATAATAAAGATTTTAACCAGTCCGGTGTAAACACACGATGCAGATGTTCCAATGAATAATAGAAGAATGTCACCAAGTATAAGTAAACCGCGTACAAAGTTATTCCAATGTAATGATATGAATGGATTAACATAAGGATTTCACCAAGTATAGGGTATGCCGCATATACAAAGTTATGTATAGGTATACCACTTTTACGAAGTTATTCTAACGTAATAATAATGAATGGAATAATGTGTTCTCTTGAAGAAAGAATAACACCCCTCACCGTAAAAGAACCTAATATGTAAGTAGTGAAGTAGCGAATACTCTTCTTCTTTCTATAATTTTCTCTCTATAAGCTTCTTTCTATAATTTCTCTCTACAGAGTTTCAATGAATTCAAAGAAAATAATAAAGGAATGAGCTTATTTATAGGAAAAATGGAATGCATAAGAATTAATCCATGAATTATCAGTTGATTTACTTTAATCGACTTTATCCATATTTAAAGAAAAAATCTTTTAAATAAAATATAATATATTCTATTTATATAAAAATATTTTACTATCTGCAAACACTATGCAATACTATGCATAATAAAATATAATATATTCTATTTATAGAATAACTTTAATAAAGTATTCTATTTTATATAAAAGATGTTTCATTTTTATTACGTTAATAATACTGAATAAAACAAAAGTCATTATCGCTATAATAATTCATATTATTAATCGACAATAATGGAATCAAACCGGTGACTTCTCACATAAGCATCAATAATCAATACTTGTGTCTTACTACTTGTCTGACACACGCATTCTTGTACTTTTTACTACCGAGTAGTTCAACAAGATCAACGGTAAAACTTCCGCCGTTATTTCAATAAAATATTTTTGTCGTTTTCTCAATCCGACAATAATTAATTACGTGAGGGTCCACCAATGATTGAGTAGTTGTGACGAAATATTCCTGCTAAACCTAATATTCCCCACCAATCGAATATAATATAACCACTTGCATACTTTTGCAAAATTCTAAGGAGTGGTTTGAATCACCTAATTCAAGGCCGCCAGAAGAAGAAATTCTTATTGAAAACCCCTCTTTCCTTAACCCGCTGGGTTGTTAATATTGTGATTACGTAATATTATTTGTGAATAATTAATTATTGATTTATATGATGAGGAAAATATTGATTTTATGTGGATATAGATGGAGAAAATTTTTAAAATGACAATTGTTGAAAATTAATATTTTATCTTTTTCCGATAAAATAATTCATTTAAATATATTATTTTAATAATATATTAACGGTGATATTTTTACAACGAATGTGGGATATATGAGTATACGAGGAGGAAGAGTATTTTTGTTGCAATAAATGTTTAAAACATGTTAAACATGTCGGTGGACCCCATTTATTACCGAAATTTGATTATACCGTAAAATTGCCCGTTTGTGGATTTCGTCGATTTTTGTTTGGAATTTGGAAAACTTTCTTCTGCAAAGTTGTAGAGAATTGAATTTCCTATAAAAACTCGCGAGATTCGAATTTTCTGATGAAAGGGCTATTAATTATGAATTTTGAAGCTCAAGTTCAAATAATTAATTTTGGAAGTTTTAATTGTTTTATTTAAGAAAAACGTTTTTGCAATCCCACATGTGATATAAATGTGCTGAATTCAGTTGGTCTAAGGTGGGCTTGAATTTGTTTAATTATATTATTATTTTATTAAATTTTCTACTTTTGTTGTTAAGCGTTTTCCTATAAATAGGGTGCTTGGGTTAGAATTGAAAATCACACCGTAAAGCTCAAGTTTTCTCTTTTATTATCGAAGCGTATTCTTGTGAGTATTTTGAGTATACTTTGAGTATTGCTATATGGTGCAAGTCCAAGTCATAGCCTTTATATACTTGTGTTTCATTTGCAAGATCGATCTTTCGAGGTAAGGGATGTTATTTTCTTCTCAAATGATATTATTTCTTCAATATCATTATCTTTGAAATGTTGATCCGAAGTTTTTATCAAATTTAGAACTTTTTCATGTCGGGGTTACTATTCATGAGTTACTATTCATGAGTTACTATTCACGAGTTACTATTCATGAAGTTACTTATTCACGAGTTACTATTCACGCAGTACTATTCACTGAAGCGTGAAGATGTTTTTTGTGGAATTTCTATCTTTTGGTGTCTGAGTTACTATTCACGTATAATGGCACTATTCACGATATCTGTGCACTATTCACGATACTCTGATCTTATTCAATAAAAATAAAATTTCTTCTTTTCGTCTAAAAACATCTATTCGGATACTAACTCGATTGTAGATCCATGTTTTGATCATTCTTGAATTTTACACCACTATGATTATTTTGAGGTATTTTTGGATGTGGATAAAACCAAGTACGAATCCTTAATCCTTAATCCTTGTCATTTTTGTTTCATTGGATTCGCTTTTTTTTAAAATATTTTCATCATCCTCGGTCTTAAATGATGATATTATGGAATATCTTTGGCAGAGTAGTGCAAAAGATGAATGATTTCTTAAGAATATCTTTGGCCTCAGTAGTGCAAAGATGAATGATTTCAAGAATATCTTTTGCTCAAATGGTCAAAGATGAACAAGTGTTTAAATGAACATGAATTAACTTGATGAATATCTTTGGCACCGTAGTGCAAAGATGAATATTTGATTCCGGATGTATATTGATTGATGTTACGAGGATAAAAGATGATTGATGAACTTTTAAATTCATACAGAAGATAGTAGTTTGCATTCTCTACTTAACTCTTCTAATGAATTATTATTTCATTGCGAATATTGATTTAAAATTTGTTGCCTATCAGATTCTATTATATTTTTCCTCGAAAGACTAACGATAATTTGTTGTATATTATCTTAGTCATAATATTCTTTATTGAGCTAGTTGAGCTCACCATTTTCCTTTTGTTCTATTTTTCTCGTGAGGCGAGAATATAAGCGAGTGACGAGTCGGGGTATGGAATGAAGGTTTTTAGAAAGGATTGTTTAGTAGTCCTCACCATTTTGTAAAATAATGTATCAATAAATGTGATGAGGATTTATTTGAAAGATAGATATTGTCTAGAAGATAATATTTGTATTCAAACTCACGCTTTCCGGTTGTAATAATAAAGTTGTAGTTATTTCGCATCTACGTATTGATAACTCGAATAGGTGATGTATCACCTATTTTGGGGCGTCACACATTCTCATATATATATATATATATATATATATATATATATATATATATATATATATATATACAAAACAGATCAAGTCCGGACTCGCATTTAGAGTAAAATTTGGATTTTTTAAATGTATATTTTTGTTATATGTATCCAAATCACACCCAAAATAATGTATTATGAAAAAATTGCAGTTCCATAAAATATTAATTTTTTTTAGTTGTTTAAAAAAAAACCAAAAAAAGCAACAAAAAAAAAGTTCGTAACTTAAGAAAATGCGGGAGTCCAGATAGGAATCGGACCCTATATATATATATATTAATTTTTCCAACTATGAGACTATTAATCATACTTTGAAATTTTTAGTCAATAAATTAATTATTTTTATAGATAAATTATAAATTATAATATTATATATTCAAAACCTTATATTGTGATTAATGAGATTAATTAACTTAAAATGAACAAAAATATATAAATAGAATAAGATAAATTTAATAATCTTAATAGGATAGATGGTGAACTTAGAATTATTATAGTATGACCCCTCTAGACCCCCGGTTCCGCCTATGAATGTATGTAGTTTGAGGCACACCCGAAATTATTGTGGCTCCCAATTTTTTGTTTTTAAAATTCTCACCACTCTCTTTGTTTCACAGGAAGATTGGAGTGGGAAAAGGCCGCGTCACGAAGAACTTAATATTGAACTTTTAATTTAATTTTGTAAATTATCCTACTGAACTATTTATTTTTAAAATCGGATCAGTCTGTTAACTCCGACTTACTTTTATTAGATTATTTTAAATTTTTTTCATGTGGCTTTTAAATAAAAAAGAGAAATAAAACAAATTACATAGTTGAACACAGGTTGTCGTACAACAAGTGGGTGATAGACACCATCCACACAATGTTACGTCTGTTTCTGAGTTTTAAATTGACAGAAAATAAAAAAAATGGACGGAAAATTTAAATTTTTTTTTTAATTCTTATATTTTTGAGTTTTTTAATAAACGGAAAAGAAAAGAAATGAATAGAAAAATTTGACACTTTTTCTGCCAAAAATTTTCGTCCAAAATTGATCTAATTTGGACGAATTTTTTTTGGAATAAGTAATATTTTTATAATTCTCATATTATCCTCAATTTTTAATATAATAAATTTTAAATTACAACTCATGTTCTCAATTTTAAATTTTAAATTTTTTTTTATTAAAAATTCAAAAACAACACAAAGGAAAACTTTAAATTTTATATTCTTCCTTTTGTATTCTAATTTAAACTTTCTATTTTTTTTTTTTTATGTTCAAAACTCAGAAACAAGGTGTTAAAGTCATTGGCTCGTTGAATCAGATTGTCTCGCCGTGAGGAGCTGGTCGACGTTGAATTGGGTGACGACGAATTTGAGGATTTCGTTGCCGATAGAAGGGAGAACTTTCTCGTCGTATTCGAGACCCAATTCTTTGTAGATGAAAGGAAGCTTGACCTCGTCAGGTCGGGAGAGGACCCGGAGGGTTAGGCTAACCATCTAGAGATCTTTTGTGCCGGAGACAGAGAAAAATGTGTGGGCTTGGTACGCATATCGAAATATCGAAGATGTTAGGGGTTTGCAGATGTGGAATGAGGAAGTGGGCCCCTTCGCATATGGGTGTATCGATAACTCTCCGGGTTCTGTCCATCAATACGGCGCGTTGGCCGCCGTCAACAGTGTGAAGAGAGGAATTGAGAACGGTGGTTGCGACGTCAAGGCCCAATGTCGCGCGAGCTACTTTGGTCGGTAATGATGTTGCTTGTTGGTTGCCACCCATAATTGTAGAGAATGAATTGAGAGATCGAGAAGAATAAACATATTTATGCTCTGACAACTAGTCCATACAAAAGAAATACACTATCACTTCTGACAACCATTGAAAAGAGAAATACTCGTTCCTTATTATTTTGCAAGAGTTAGAACTCTTATGGGGTGTCAAATCCGAACTCATCCTCTCCCAGCTCTTTTGTCTCCACTTATTCACTAACCCATTGCAGATTTAGTCCGCCATAAAAGTGATGAAAAGCATGAAGAAGCTCAAGTTTTGGTTCGCCATGTCATTTGTTTTATTTCTCTATTTTTGTTTAAAAGTCACATAGGAAAAAAAATCAAAACTATTTAACAGAAGTGATGTAGAGTTAACAGATTGACCGATTTAAAAAAAATAAACAATTCAATAGGGTAATTTAAAAAATTATAAGTTCAGTAAAATTGTCAATTATAATAACTAAATCATTAATTTTGCCGAAAAATATGTCAAGTGTGTCACGTAATTTATGATAGGGGATGTATTTTCACAATTTTGTTAATTGATTTTTTACAAATATAAATAAAATAAATAAAATATCACATAATGTGAGAGATTATATTTCCTAGACATTAACGTGTACACATTTTTTTAATTAAAGGACTAAACTTTTATTTTTTTTTAATTATGTCTAATTGATAGTATTAGTTAAAAAATTGATGACATGTGTGACGTCCCCAAAATTAGGTATACGTCACCCATCTTGGGTCGCCACTTACATAGTTACGATGTAATTTAAATACAACTTACTAATATAACTGCCGTATATGCAATCGACATAAATCGTGAGTTTGAGTCAAATATTGTCTACTTAGATATTATACAAACTCAAAAGGAGTCCTCATTACAATTATTATCACACTATTTCACGGAATAGTAAGGACTACTAATGTTATCCTCTGGACCATTACTCCGCTTCTCCGACTCGTCTCCCAAATATATTCTCATTTCAAGAAGAGAATAAAGAAAAGAAAGGGTGAGCTCAACTAAATTTTAGAGAAATATTATAACTAAGATAATGCGAATAAATTATCAATAGTCTTCAACAATGTTAAACCGATAAAATACAATAGACAAACCGGTTTAATCTGCGTGAATATCTAATCCATTAAAAGAGTCAAGAGAAAATAAAGTCTCTACTATCTTTTAGGTTTTAAAAGGTTTTCATAAATTTTTATCACTAAGACTCGGTTTAATGAATAAACCATAATATCTAATCATCCCCGCATTACTGGCCAGGATTTTCATCAAATTATCAATGGTCATTACTATATACCGAATCACCCCCTGAGTCATAATCATACCAAAACTATCCATCATCGCATTACGCAGCCATCGAGGACTTTTATCACATCATTTATAACAAATCGTGATTATACTTAGAATGATCCCTAAATCATAATCATACTAAATTCATTTATGCACGCCACCCAAAGATAACATAATATAACATGAGGATGATGACAATGACATAATAATTCAATAAAACAAGTTCACGAATTAATTTATTCAGAACTAATAACGCCTAAATTGTCAACATGATCTCGCTTTGTAGAGTAAAATTCAAGAATGATCGGAAGAATATTTCCATGAAAAGATCTTTAGATGAAACGCAAATATCAAGAATATTCTACTAATTTCATGGAGTATATAAGTCAAAATTTTAACCAACCCAGGTATAATAAAGAATGAAATAACAAAGGAAATCACCACGCATGCGGTCTTGTGATGAAGCGAGTTATTCCAATGTAATAATAATAATGAGAACCAGTGTCGGTGAAATTCACACCGGCAGGATGTTCCAACCGAATAATAAAGATGGAACCGGATCCGGTGTAAAACACACGATAGATAGGATATTCCAACAGAATGATAAAGATTTTACCCAGTCCTGTAAAACACACGTATGTGATGTTCCAATGTAATAATAATAAATCTGGAACCAGTCCTGTAAAACACACGTATGAGATGTTCCAATGTAATAATAGAAGAATGTCACCAAGTATAGGGTAAACCACGATACAGATTATGTATAGGGTATCTGGCGTATACTGAGTTATTCCAATGAATAATAAAAAGTGGAATAACGAGGGATTTCACCAAGTATAGGGTATGTCATGCGTATAAAGTTATTCCAATGTAATAATAAAGAATGGAATAACGAAGTTCTCTTCATGAATAAGATAGAATAACACTTTTACGGTACAACAAATAATATCCCTTACCTTAGAAGAACCTGAATATTGGAAAAGTGAAGTAAGCGAATACTTTTTTTCTTTCTCTATAGTTTCTCTGTAGTTTCAAATGAATTCGTAAGAATATAATGAAGGAATGAGCTTTCTATTTATAGAAAAACCGAGGGTGGGCTCTTGCCTTAACGGAGGGTCAAAATGACTTTGGTAATATTGAAGAGACAACTACTATTCATGAAGGGGTAATTAACGCTTGGAACAATCAAGAAGGCGCTTAACTCTTGGTAATATTGAAGAGACAACTACTATTTGCGAAGGGGTAATTACTATCGACGAAGGTAATTACTATCGACGAAGATAATTACTATTCACAAAGGTAATTACTATCGACGAAAGGTAAATACTATTGACGAAGGTAATTACTATTCACAAAGGTAATTACTATTCACAAAGGTAAATACTTATCGACGAAGGTAATTACTATTCACAAAGGTAATTACTATTCACAAAGATAAATACTATTGACGAAAGAGACTCTTAGATGATGACATATACGGCCCCCATAAAATAATCAAACCAGTAAGACCCCAACTTATTATTAATGAAATTTAATTTTCTATTTATTATTTTGAAATAGTAAGGGTTGATGTGATTAATATGGATAGTTAGGGGTAAAATACGCAAATATTTCAAAATAAGCAGTGGTTATAAAATATTCATTGTTGTTTGGGAATATTCGTTTGGTCGTGGAATATTCTGCATCGTTTGGGAATATTCGTGACGACAGTAACGACAATGTATATGGGCCCCATAACGGAGCGATTGGATGAAGAAAACGACAAATATAAGTGGTTTAAAAATAACTACGTAGTTATTACTCAGATTATCTTTGTTAAAATACTCGGTGGTTAAAACACAAGAAGACACTTGGGTATTGCACCAATTATTGATTCTTACGTAAGAAGGCACTACTCAATAATGGTTACGATAATTATTGTTCAAGATATTTTATTTATTGATTCAATAATTGCTGCGTTGATATTTTATATTCATTGTTGTTTCAATAATTGTCATTACCCAATATTTTTCATTATCGAAGCAATAATTCATATTATCTCGAATAATATTATTAGATAACATTATTGGCAATGTCTAGAAATTTACGCTCAAGGAGAGGTTTGGTCACCTAATTGCGCCAAGAAGGAGAAATTTTATTGAAAGCCCTCTTTCCTGAACTGCCTCAGTTGTCAATATTGTGATTCTATAATATTATTTGTGAATAATAAATTATTGATTCATATGATGAGAAAAATATTGATTTTATGTGGATATAGATGGAGAAAATTTTAATGTGACAATTGTTGAAAATTGAAATTTTATCTTTTCTCGATAAAATAATTCATTTAAATATATTATTATATTTTAATAATATAATAATGGTGATATTTTACAACGAATGTGGGATATATGAGTATACGAGGAGGAAGAGTATTTTTGTTGCAATAAATGTTTAAAACATGTTAAACATGTCGGTGGACCCCATTTATCGAATCGAAATTTGATTATAAATTTAAAAATCGCCTTCGTTTATGGATTTCGGTCCAATTTCTATTTGGAATTTGGAAAAACTTTCTTACGCAAAGTTGTAGAGAATTGAATTTCCTATAAAAATCGCAAGATTCGAATTTTCTGATAAAAGAGCTATTTATTGTGAATTATTGAAGTTCAAAATCAAAATAATTGATTTTGGAAGTTTAAATTATTTTAAATAAGAAAAACGTTTTTGAATGTTTGGAGGCATCTTTAACATGTGTTTGATGGATCTGAAATCAGATTCTAGGCATGCGCTTGAAATTTTATATAATTATATTATTAATTTATTAAATTTTACGCTTTGGTGTTCTAAAGAATTTCCTATAAATAGGGTCTTAGGTTAGAATTGAAAATCACACCGTAAATCAAGTTTTCTCTCTATATTATCGAGCGTATTCTTGTGAGTATTTTGAGTATACTTTGAGTATTGTTAGACGGTCTAAGTTCCTTCAAAGACTATATCCAGTATTCCAAATTTAAGTACTAATCTTTCGAGGTAAGGGATATTATTATTTTTCGTAATGATATTATTTCTTCAATATCATTATCTTTGAAATATTGATCTGAAGTTTTTATCAAATTTGGAACTTTTGGTGTCGAATTACTTATTCACGATAATCTTAACTATTCACGATATCTGATCTTATTCACGAATCACGGCCTTATTCATCGAAAATGAAAATTTTCCTTTTTGTCTAAAATATCTATTGTGGATACTAGCTTTGATTGTATCCATGTTTTGATCATTCTTGAATTTTACACCACTATGATTATTTTTGAGATATTTTTGGACATGGATAAAACAAAGTACGAATCCTTAATCCTTAATCCTTGTCATTTTGTTTCACTAGATTCATTTTTTTAAAAATATTTTTCATCATTCTCAGTCTTAAATGATGATATTATTGAATATCTTTGGCCTGTAGTGCAAAGATGAATGATTTCTGAAGAATATCTTTGGCCTGTAGTGCAAAGATGAACAAGTGTTTAGATGAACATGACCAATTGATGAATATCTTTGGCCCAGTAGTGCAAAAGATGAATATGTGATTCCAGATATATATTGATTGATGTTACGAGGATAAAAGATAGACGATGAACTTTTAAATTCATACATGGAAGATAGTAGTTTGCATTCTCCACTTAACTCTTCTAATGAATTATTATTTCCGCTACGAATATTGATTTAAAATTTGTTGTCTATTGTATTCTATTAGATTTTTCCCTGTTGAAGACTAACTGTAATTTGTTGTATATTATCTTAGTCATAATATTCTTTACTGAGCTAGTTGAGCTCACCCTTTTCTTTTGTTCCATTTTTCTCGGGAGGCGAGAATATAGCGATGAGTACGAGTGAGAATTATGGAATGAAGGTTCTAGAGAGAGTTGTTTAGTAGTCCTCACCATTTTGTAAAATAATGTATCAATAAATGTGATGAGGATTTATTTGAGTATAGATATTGTGCCTAAGATAATATTTGTATTTAAACTCTCAGCTTTCTTCATTGTAATAATAAAGTTGTAGTTGTTTACATACCATGTATTGACAACTCGAAATGGGTGATGTATACCTATTTTGGGGGCGTCACAGTTGGTATCGAGCTTAGGATATGATCTCCCATGAGATCGGGAATAGAACTAGGAGGGAGAGTCGAGTAAATCCTTCAAGCTAAAGGTGTCCTACCTAAGCTTATTTGTTAGTTGTCAAGATATATAGGGATATTATGTGATATATTGATTTCCTTAATTAACCCTTGTTTTATGACGATGATTGAGAATGTCGATGAGAATATTAACAATGGAAATGAGACCGCGGAGACGCTCAGACTCACCAACGAGGATAACGTCTGACAACAGTCGCAATGTTCCTCCCGTGAACAACACCAATTTGCGCGATGATGAACGAGGGGATGTTTAGAAGCTTTTTGCGGTTCATGCAAAATCGAGATTTAGGAGACTCGTGTTCAAAATACGGGAGGAAATGATAGCAATTCACGGGTTTTCACAAACAAGCAGCGGTTCAAAGAGTTGGGACCACCAGAATTTAAGGGAAAGCGGATCCGATCACGGCGGAAACATGGGTTAAACAAATTACCAAGATATTCGATGTCTTGGGATGCACGGAGAGAACAGAAGGTTCCATTCGCCACCTTTATGTTCGGCGAAGAGACATGAGAAGTCACCCATCCAGAGTCTTTCGGCATGTATCTTGAAGACATTTCAGAAACTATTTAATGACAAATACTTTCCTGAAAGTGTCTCAAAGATGAAGCAAAGTTTATTAGAGTTATTTGCAGAGTTATCCGTGTTCAGACCTCATTTGGTGGAGAATGAGGAACGTATGATACGGATGTTTCTTAGAGGTTTGAAACCCGGCATACGTCAAGATCTCATTTCTCATAAATTTTTTCTTTATTTAGATGTTGTAAACATGGCTCAATTATTAGAAATGCGAGATAACGAGTACGATCAACCGAGGGACCACAACCAGGGATCGTATCGGAGATAAAGATCAATGAATAATGATAACTAATCAAGCGGAGAAAGCAAATGACGGACAAAAATGGTAACCACTCGGTGGTAATCATGGCCATATGAAAATAGAAGAAGCGAGTCGGAGGAGATTTTAAAAAGAGAGATTTAACAACGACCGTATGTGAAGACAGCAGTCTTGCAAGAAAGAATCGGTTCTAAGGGAGGAGAACGACCACCGGTCATATGTTACAAATGCGGAAAGAGGGACATATCACCAAACCGCCCACAACAACAGCTCAAGGTATGCTATAATTGTGGAAAGGAAGGACATATTTCTAGATCAGACAATGAATAAACCTAGTTCAATGGGGATTTGGTGACTCAAAAGATCGTCTCCCGTAAAAGTCAAAGTCAACGATTCCGGAAGAAGCGTTTATTGTATTCGGTCATAATGCGAGGAACCCAAACGAGGTGATCACGGTAAGCTATTTATAAATTCTTGCGAAGTTTATACCTTACTTGATACCGGGGTACCCATTCATTTATCTCTCCTGCATGTGCTCAACGCTTAAACTTGACTCGAGAAATTAGACTTTGACCTATCTCGTGGAAACTCCGCTAGAGAAACTTTCATCATATCCAATTGCTTATAAATCTTGTTTGATTCAAGTTGGCACCATCACCTTATCTGTTGACCTTATCTCTTTAAAGATACTTGCTTTTGATGTGATTTTAGGGATTGATTGGTTAACTACTCATCATGCCAAAATTGATTGTTTTCGTAAGGTTATTAGTTTTCATATTCCTAACCAACCCACATTGTATGCAATTCAAGCAACTAAACCATTAAAATCAATCACCGTCATATCTAATCATAAAGCTATTCGCTTATTGAAAAACGGATGTCAAGCTTTCTTAGCCCATGTTATGGATTTGAATAAAGACACGCCAAATTTGAATAATATTCCCGTTGTTATTGACTTTCCCGACGATTTCTGAAGAACTTCCTGGCTACCCCAAGAACGTGAAGTTGAATTCTTTATTGATCTTGAACCCGCACAAAGCCCATTTCTAAAACCCCATATCGAATGGCTCTATTGAACTTCAGAGTTAAAGGTCCAACTACGTGAATTGTTGGACATCGGTTTCATTCGTCTAGTAGACATCTCCTTGGGGTGCTCTGCTCTATTCGTAAAGAAGAAAGGACGGAGTATGCGACTTTGTATTGACTATCGGAATTGAATCATGTCACCATCAAGAATAGGTATCCTCTACCTCGTATTGATGACTTGTTTGACCAAATAAGTAAGGGCACAATTCTTTTCAAAATCGATCTTCGCTCGGATATCATCACCAAGATTAGAATCGAGGATATTCCAAAGACCGCTTTAGAACTCGACACGGGCATTATGAATTCTTAGTCATGTCTTTCTTGATCGACTAATGCTCCTGCGGCTTTCATGGATATGATGAACCGAGTATTTAAGGAATATTTAGATCAGTTTGTTGTTGTTTTTATTGATGACATCCTCATATATTCCAAAAGTCGTGAAGATCATGAGCACCATTTGAAGCTGGTACTCCAAAGGCTTCGTGAAAACAAACTATATGCCAAATTGAAGAAATGCGAGTTCGGCTGAGGAAGTAGCATTTCTTGGGCACGTGGTGTCAAAACATGGAGTATCCGTGGACCCGTGAAGATTGAAGCAATACAAAGTTGGGAGAAACCGAAGTTCATGATCAAGTAATGTAGTTTTTGGGCTTAGATGGTTATTATCGGAGATTCGTGGAAGGGTTTTCTCGAATCGCCACTCCATTAACTTCAAATTTAACTCGGAAGGATACAAAATTCATTTGGAGCGAAGAATGCGAGAAGAGTTTCCAAGAGCTTAAGAGGAGACTTATTTCTAAGACTGTTTAACAATACCATCTTGTTCGGATGGATTTGTTATCTACAAATGATGCTTCAGCAAAGGGTTAGGATGTGTTCTCATGCAACGTGGAAAAGTCATAGCCTATGCCTCATGCGACAACTTAAAGAGTATGAGAGGAATTATCCTACTCATGATCTAGAGTTAGCGGCAAATGCTGCTACTTAAGATATGGAGGCACTATCTATATGGGGAGAAAGTGGAGATATATTCGCACCATAAAAGCCTTAAATATTTTTTCACTCAAAAGAACTCAACACGCGGCGACGCTTGTTGGTTCGAGCTATTGAAAGACTACGACGACCACACTATTCAATACCATCCCGGAAAAGCGAATGTAGTAGTGGACGTTGAGTAGAAGATCATATGCGAGAACGAAAGCGATGATGTCAAGTATACGACAGAGCCAACTTTAATAGAAAAAGTTAAGGTTGCTTTCGAGCCACCGAATCTTGAAATGATGCGTATGAAGAAGAAAGTACAAGAAGGAGCTATTCCTAAGCGAGAATTGATGAAGAAGGAATACTTGAGTCCACTCTAGACTTTGTGTCCCTAACGACTCGATTTGAAGTACAAGATTATGATGGAGGCACACAATACACCATTTGCAATCCATCCTGGAAGTACTAAAATGTATCGTGATCTTCGACATACATTTTGGTGGAACAATATGAAGAGAGAGATTGCAAAGTTTATCTCGATGTGTTTAACTTGTCAACGTAAAAGCGCTAGAGCATCTAGTACCTAAGGGTCCGTTACAACCACTTGAGATTCCAAAATGGAAGTGGGAACACATTACCATGGATTTTGTGACGCCCCCAAAATAGGTATACATCACCTATTCTGAGTTGTCAATACATGGTACAGAAACAACTACAACTTTATTATTACAATAGTAAAACTGTGAGTTTGAATACAAATATTATCTTCTAGACAATATCTATACTCAAATAAATCCTCATCACATTTATTGATACATTATTTTACAAAAATGGTGAGGACTTCTAAACAATCCTTTCTAAAACCTTCATTCCATACCCCGACTAGTACTACTCGCTTATATTTTAGCCTCCGAGAAGAAAAATGGAACAAAAAGGAAAAGGGTGAGCTCAACTAGCCCAAAAAGAATATTATGACTAAGATAATATACAACAAATTACCGTTAGTCTTCAACAGGAAAAATATAATAAAATACAATAGACAACAAATTTTAAATCAATATTCGCAATGAAAATAATAATTCATTAGAAGAGTTAAGAGAGAATGCAAACTACTATCTTCTATGTATGAATTTAAAAGTTCATCGCTCATCTTTTATCCTCGTAACATCAATCAATATATATATCGGAATCACATATTCATCTTTGCACTACAAGCCAAAGATATTCATCACTTAATCATGTTCATCTAAACACTGCTCATCTTTGCACTACAAAGCCAAAGATATTCTTCGAGAAATCATTCATCTTTACACTACAGTGCCAAAGATATTCCATAATATCATCATTTAAGATTTCAAGATGATGAAAATATTTATAAAGAAACGAATCCAAAGAAAACAAAATGACAAGGATTAAGGATTAAGGATTCGTGCTTTGTTTTATTCACGTCCAAAATACCTAAAAAATAATCATAGTGGTGTAAAATTTAAGAATGATCAAAACATGGATACAATCAAAGCTAGTATCCGTAATAGATATTTTGGACAAAAGAAGAAATTTTATTTTTCTATGAATAGTGTCAGATATCGTGAATAGTCTTATATCGTGAATAGTAACTCAGACACCAAAAGATAGAAATTCAACAAAAAATATCTTCACGCTTCATGAATAGTACTTTTGAATAAGACTCGTGAATAGTAACTCATGAATAAGAACTCGTGAATAGTAACTCATGAATAAGAACCCCTGACATGAAAAAAGTTCCAAATTTGATAAAAGTTCCAACCAATATTTCAAAGATAATGATATTGAAGAAATAATATCATTTGAGAAGAAAATAACATCCTTACCTCGAAAGATTAAGTATTTCAAATTTAATAATGGGATATAGTCTTTGAAGGAACTTGCACCGCCTAACAATACTCAAAGTATACTCAAAATACTCACAAGAATACGCCGATAATATAGAGAGAAAACTTCAGCTTCGTGTGATTTTCAATTCTAACCCAAGCACCCTATTTATAGGAAAATGCTTAGAACACCAAAGCGTAAAATTTAATAAATTAATAATATTATTTTTCAAATTTCCTACGCCCACTAATTTGGTCCAAGACATCAGCCACCATGTGAAAAACATTAAAAACGTTTTTCTTAATTTAAATAATTAAAACTTCCAAAATCAATTATTTGAAACTTCAATAATTCACAATAAATAGCCCTTTTATCAAAAAATTCGAATCTCGCGACTTTTTATAGGAAATTCAATTCTCTACAACTTTGCGTAAGAAAGTTTTTCCAAATTCCAAATGCAAATTGACCGAAATCCACAAACGGACGATTTTACACTTTATAATCAAATTTCGATCAATAAATGGGGTCCAATTTACATGTTTAACATGTTTTAAACATTTATTGCAACAAAATACTCATCCTCCTCAGATACTCATATATCCCACATTCGTTATAAAAATATCACCATTATTATATTATTAAAATATAATAATATATTTAAATGAATTATTTTATCGAAAAAGATAAAATTTCAATTTTCAACAATTGTCACATTAAAAAATTTCTCCATCTATATCCACATAAAATCAATATTTTCCTCATCATATGAATCAATAATTAATTATTCACAAATAATATTACGTAATCACAATATCGACAACCGTGTAGTTCCTCAAGAAAGAGGGGCTTTCCAATAAGAATTTCTCCTTCAACTTGGTAAATTAGGTGACCAAACCTCTCCTTGATGTAACTTTCTAGACATTTCCAATAATGTTATCTAATAATATTATTCAGATAATATGAATTATTGCTTCGATAATGAAAAATACCGTAATGACAATTATTGAAACAACAAATATAAAATATCAACGCAACAATTATTAAATTAATAAAATATTGAATAAGAATTACGTAACCATTATTGAGTAGTGCCTTCTCACGTAAGAATCAATAATTGGTGCAATAATGCAGCTATCTTGTTTTAAACCAATTTAGTATTTTAACAAAGATTAATAATTAATAACTACGCCGCTATTTTTAAACAACTTATATTTGTCGCTTTCTTCATCCAATCGCTTTTCCGTTATGGGGACCACACATGGTCATACCGTCGATTTAATATTCCCCGACAAATTTAATATTCCACGACCAAACGAATATTCCCCGACAACAATGAATATTTTATAACCACTTGCTTATTTTGAAATATTTATGTATTTTACCCCTAAATATCCACATTAATCAAATCAACCCTTACTATTTCAAAATAATAAATAGAAAATTAAATTTCATTAATAATAAGTTGGGGTCTTACAACCTCCCTCCTTATGAAATTTCGTTCTCGAAATTGACGTGACGACGCATTGTGTTTCAAAAGGTGAGGATACCTCGCTTTCATTTCCGCTTTCCAATTCCTGTGTCATTTCCTCTATAGCATGATTCCTCTACAAAACTTTAACTTGTGGTATGACCTTTGCGCGTAGGACATGCTCCTTCCTATCTAAGATCTTGACAGTACCTCCTCATACGTTAAGTCTTCTACTATCTCGTCCTGCTAACTCAATAACGTGGTTTGGGTCTTTCACATATTTACGAAATACGATATGTGAAACACATTATGAACACGAGACATACTCTCGGAGGTAACGCGAGTCTATAGTCTACATTTCCTACTTTCGGTCAAGAATTTGAAATGGACCAATAAATCGTGGATCGAGCTTTCTTTCTCTCTTCCCAAATCTTGTAACTCCTTTCCATGGAGCTACTTCGCAATAATACATGATCCCCACACTAAATTCCACGTCCTTTCGATGAAGATCCGCATAACTCTTTTGTCGATCTTGTGCCGCTTTGTATACGTTGTCGAATCATTTGGATCTTTTCCGTAGTCATACGTATTCAACTCGGGTCCCAACAAAGTTGTTTCACCCACCTCGTCCCAACATACTTGGAGAGCGACACTTTCGTCCATATAATGCTTCAAATGGAGCTACACTTATACTTGCCTGATAACTGTTGTTGTAGGAGAATTCCACCAATGGTAAATACTTATCCCAACTGCCCTTGAAGTCTAGGACACAGAGTGTTAATAAATCTTTAAGAGTTTGAATAGTCCTTTCTGATTGTCCGTCCGTTTGAGGATGGTATGCCGAACTGAATCGTAAATTCGTGCTCATAGCTTTTTGCAAGCTAACCCAAAATCTTGAAGTGAATCTTGGGTCACGATCCGAAACTATGGATACAGGCATGCCATGCAACCTCACAATCTCATTCACGTACATACTAGCAAAGACGTTCAGTGAATAAGTCTCCGTGTCGGCAGAAATGAGCGGACTTGGTTAATCTATCAACAATAACCCAAATAGCATTGATGCCCGAGAAACCGTAGGGAAGACCCGTAATTAAATCCATGGTAATGTGTTCCCACTTCCATTTCGAATCTCAAGTGGTTCTGAATCTGACCCTTAGGTACTAGATGTCTCACTTTACACGCTGACAAGTTAAACACATCGAGATAAACTTTGCAATCTCTCTCTTCATATTGTTCCACCAAAATGTATGTCAAGATCACGATACATTTTAGTACTTCCAGGATGGATTTCAAATGGTGTATTGTGTGCCTCCATCATAATCTTGTACTTCAAATCGTAGTCGTTAGGAACACAAAGTCTAGAGTGGACTCAAGTATTCCTTCTTCATTATTCTCGCCCTAATAGCTCCTTCTTGTACTTTCTTCTTCATACGCATCACCCGGCCCAGCGGCTCGAGCGAACCTTAACTTTTTCTATTAAAGTTGGCTCTGTCGCGATACTTGACATCATCGCACTCATTCCTCGCGTATATGATCTTCTACTCAACGCGTCACTACCACGCTCGCTTTTCCAGGATGGTATTGAATAGTGTGGTCGTAGTCTTTCAATAGCTCGAGCCAACGTCGCTGCCGCATGTTGAGTTCTTTTTGAGTGAAGAAATATTTAAGGCTTTTATGGTCCGAATATATCTCCACTTTCTCCCCATATAGATAGTGCCTCCATATCTTTAAGCGTAAACGATCACGCTAACTCTAGATCATGAGTAGGATAATTCCTCTCATACTCTTTAAGTTCTCGCGAGGCATAGGCTATGACTTTCCCACGTTGCATGAGAACACATCCTAACCCTTTGCTCAAGAAGCATCGTTGTAGATAACAAATCCATCCGAACCGGATGGTATTGTTAAACAGTCAAATAAGTCTCCTCTTAAGCTCTTGGAAACTTTTCTCGCATTCTTCGCTCCAAACGAATTTTGTATCCTTCCGAAGTTAATGAAGTTAATGGAGTAGCGATTCGAGAAAACCCTTCCACGAATCTCCGATAATAACCAACTAGACCCGTAAAGCTACGTATTTGGCCACCGACTTTCGTTGCTCCAACTTTGTATTGCTTCAATCTTGGCACGGGTCCACGGATACTCCATGTTTTGACACCACGTGCCCAAGAAATGCTACTTCCTCAAGCCGAACTCGCATTTATTCAATTTGGCATATAGTTTGTTTTCACGAAGCCTTTGGAGTACCAAATAAATGGTGCTCATGATCTTCACGACTTTTGGAATATATGAGGATGTCATCAATAAAAACAACAACGAATCGATCCAAATATTCCTTGAATACTCGGTTCATCATATCCATGAAAGCCATAGGAGCATTAGTCATCCGAAAGACATGACTAAGAATTCATAATGCCCGTCTCGAGTTCTAAAAGGCGCCTTTGGAATATCCTCGCCTAATCTTCAAATGATGATATCCGAATCGAAGATCGATTTTTGAAAAGAATTGTGCCCCTTGCAATTTGGTCAAACAAGTCATCAATACGAGGTAGAGGATACCTATTCTTGATGGTGACATGGTTCAATTCCCGATAGTCAATACAAAGTCGCATACTCCCGTATTTCTTCTTTACAAATAAAACAGGATCACCCCAGGAGATGTACTAGGGCGAATGAAACCGATGTCCAACAATTCCTCAGTAGTTGGACCTTTAACTCCTGAAGTTCAATAGAGCCATTCGATATGGGGTTTTAGAAATGGGCTTTGTACTTAGGTTCAAGATCAATAAAGAATTCAACTTCACGCTTACGGGGTAGACCGGGAAGTTCTTCTGAAATACGTCGGAAAGTCAATAACAACAGAATATTATTCAAATTTGACGTGTCTTTATTCAAATCCATAACATGGGCTAAGAAAGCTTGACATCCGCTTTTCAATAAACGAATAGCTTTATGATTAGATATGATAATGATTGATTTTAATGGTTTAGTTGCTTGAATTAAATACATAAAAGTTTGTTAGGAATATGAAAACTAACAACCTTACGAAAAACAATCAATTTTGGCATGATGAGTAGTTAACCAATCAATCCCTAAAATCACATCAAAAGCAAGTATTTTTAAAGAGATAAGGTCAACAGTAAGGTGATGGTGCCAACTTGAATCAAACAAGATTTATAAACAAAGGATGTGATGAAAGTTTCTCCTAACGGAGTTTCCACAGATAGGTCAAAGTCTAATTTCTCCTGAGTCAAGTTTAAACGTTGAGCACATGCAGGAGAGATAAATGAATGGGTAAAGACCAGGTATCAAGTAAGGTATAAACTTCGCAAGAATTTATAAATAGCTTACCCGTGATCACCTCGTTTGGGTTCTCGATTATGACCAAATCACAACAAACGCTCTTCCGGAATCGTTGACTTTGACTTTTACGGGACATCTTTTTTGAGTCACCGTCCCATTGAACTAGGTTTCGCTCTCGTATAATCTCGAAGCGATATGTCCTTCCTTTCCATAATTATAGCATACCTTGAATCTGTTGTGGATGGTTTGACCGATATGTCCTCTTTCCGCATTTATAGCATATATGACCGGTGGTCGTTTCTCCTCCCTTAGAACCCGATTCTTTGCCGCAGACAGCTGCCTTCTTCTCATAGTCATTGTTAAATCTCCTCTTTTAAAATCTCCTCCCGACTCGCTTCTTCTATTTTCATGGCCATGATTACCACCAGAGTGGTTACCATTTTGTCCGTCTCTTTTTCTCCTCATTTGGTTATCATTATTACATTGATCGCTATCTCTCAGACGATCCACAGTTATGGTCCCTCGGTTGAACATACTTCAAGTTATCTCGCTTCTAACAATTGAGCCATGTTAACAACATCCTGAATAGAGAGAAAATTTATGAGAAATGAGATATTGTCGTATGCAGGTTTCAAACCTCTCAAAAACATCCGCGTCATACGTTCCTCATTCTCCACCAAATGAGGTGCAAACCTGGATAACTCTGCAAACTTTGCCTCGTAATGAGACACTCGTCATGTTGTTTTGTTCTAATATGATGAACTCCACTTCCTTCATACGACGAACACTTTCGTGAAAGTATTTGTCATTAAATAATTTCTCAAATGCCTCCCAAGACATGTTGAGTGCGGTTTGGATGGAGTACGCTTCACGCACTCCCACCAATGAGTCCGCTTCTAGCCACGGAACATAAAGGTGGCGAATGGAACCTTCGTTTCTCCGTGCATCCCAAGACATCGAATATCTTGGTAATTTTCTTGACCCATGTTTCCGCCGTGATCGGATCGCTTTCCTTAAATTCGGTGGTCCCAACTCTTTGAATCGCTTGCATGTGACAACCCGTGAATTGCTATCATTTCTCCTCAGATTTTGAACACGAGTCTCCTCGTTCGATTTTGCATGAACTGCAAAAAAGCTTCTAAACATCCCCTCGTTCATCATCTTTTCGGTGGTGTTGTTCACATGAGAAACATTGCCGACTGTTACGTTATCCTCGTTGGTGAGTACAGCGCTCTCTCCGCCTCTCATTTCCATTGTTAATATTCTCAATTGACATTCTCAAATCTTGTCATAAAACAAGGGTTAATTAAGGAAATCAATATATCACATAATATCCTTATATATTGACCAACTAAAAAAATAAGCTTAGGTAGGACACACTAGCGAAGGATTTACCTCGTCTCTCCCTCCTAGTTCTATTCCCCGATCTCCGCCAGAGATCATATCCCTAAGCTCGATACCAACCGTGGCGCCCCCAAAATAAGTATACATCACCTATTCCGAGTTATCAATACATGGTACGAAACAACTACAACTTTATTATTACAACAAGAAATCTGTGAGTTTGAATACAAATATTATCTTCTGTATAATATCTATACTCAAATAAATCCTCATCACATTTATTGATACATTATTTTACAAAATGGTGAGGACTACTAAACAATCCTTTCTAAAACCCTTCATTCCATACCCCACTGCAAATTTTCTTATATTTTCGCCTCCCGAGAAGAAAAATGGAACAAAAAAGAAAAGGGTGAGCTCAACTAGCCCAAGAAAAAGAATATTATGACTAAGATAATATACAACAAATTACCGTTAGTCTTCAACAGGAAAAAATCTAATAGAATACAATAGACAACAAATTTTATATCAATATTCGCAATGAAATAATAATTCATTAGAAGAGTTAAGTAGAGAATGCAAACTACTATCTTCTATGTATGAATTTAAAAGTTCATCGCTCTATCTTTTATCCTGTAACATCAATCAATATATATATCCGGAATCACATATTCATCTTTGCACTACGCCCAAAGATATTCATCGATTAATCATGTTCATCTAAACACTGCTCATCTTTGCACTTACAGAGCCAAAGATATTCTTCAAATCATTCATCTTTTGCACTTTCAAAGCCAAAGATATTCCATAATATCATCATTTAAGACGGAAGATGATGAAAATATTTTTAAAGAAACGAATCCAAAGGAAACAAAATGACAAGGATTAAGGATTAAGGATTCGTAGTTTTGTTTTATTCACGTCCAAAAATACCTCAAAAATAATCATAGTGGTGTAAAATTCAAGAATGATCAAAACATGGATACAATCAAAGCTAGTATCCGTAATAGATATTTTGGACAAAAGAAGAAATTTTATTTTTGAATAATTGAATAAGTCTTGCAGTATCGTGAATAGTTCCAGATACGTGAATAAGAACTCTCACACACAAAAGATAGAAATTCAACAAAAAATATCTTCACGCTTCATGAATAGTACTCGTGAATAGTAACTCGTGAATAAGAACTCATGAATAAGTAACCCCGACATGAAAAAGTTCCAAATTTGATAAAAAGTTCCAACCAATATTTCAAAGATAATGATATTGAAGAAATAATATCATTCGAGAAGAAAATAACATCCCTTACCTCGAAAGATTAAGACTTCAAATTTGGAATACCGGGATATAAGTCTTTGAAGGAACTTGCACCGGCCTAACAATACTCAAAGTATACTCAAAATACTCACAAGAATACGCTTCGATAATATAGAGAGAAAACTTGAGCTTACGGTGTGATTTTCAATTCTAACTAAGCACCCTATTTATAGAAAAAATGCTTAGAACACCAAAGCGTAAAATTTAATAAATTAATAATATTATTTTTCAAATTTCCTACGCCCACTAATTTGGTCCAAGACATCATCCACCATGTGACAAAACATTAAAAAACGTTTTTCTTAATTTAAATAATTAAAACTTCCAAAATCAATTATTTCTAACTTTGAACAATAATTCACAATAAATATCCCTTTTATCAAAAAATTCGAATCTCGCGACTTTTTATAGGAAATTCAATTCTCTACAACTTTGCGTAAGAAAGTTTTCCAAATTCCAAATGAAAATTGACCAAATCCACAAACAGGACGATTTTACATGCTTATAATCAAATTTCAATCGATAAATGGGGTCTCTGACATATGTTTAACATGTTTTAAACATTTATTGCAACAAAATACTCCTCCTCCTCGTATACTCATATATCCCACATTCGTTATAAAAATATCACCATTATTATATTATTAAAATATAATAATATATTTAAATGAATTATTTTATCGAGAAAAAGATAAAATTTCAATTTTCAACAATTGTCACATTAAAAATTTTCTTCATCTATATCCACATAAAATCAATATTTTCCTCATCATATGAATCAATAATTAATTATTCACAAATAATATTACGTAATCACAATATTGACAACCGTGCGGGTTCAGAGCAGGGGGCTTTCAATAAGAATTTCTCCTTCTTGGCGCCATGAATTAGGTGACCAAACCTCTCCTTGTAGACGAACTTTCTAGACATTGCCAATAATGTTATCTAATAATATTATTCGAGATAATATGAATTATTGCTTCGATAATGAAAAATATTGGGTAATGACAATTATCAAAACAACAAACAATATAAAATATCAACGCAAAGAATTATTGAATCAATAAAATAAAATCTTTGAATAAAGAATTATCAGTAACCATTATTGATTAGTGCCTTCTTACGTAAGAATCAATAATTGGTGCAATACTGTGTCTTCTTGTGTTTTAACCAATTTAGTATTTTAACAATATTATGATGAATAACTACGCCTGTTATTTTTAAACAACTTATATTTGTCGCTTTCTTCATCCAATCGCTTTTCACATGGGGCCCACACATGGTACGGTCAAGCTACCGTCGCATTTAATATTCCCCGACAAGCGATTTAATATTCCACGACCAAACGAATATTCCCCGACAACAATGAATATTTTATAACCACTTACTTATTTTGAAATATTTGCGTATTTTACCCCAAACTATCCTCATTAATCAAATCAACCCTTACTATTTCAAAATAATAAATAGAGAAAATTAAATTTCATTAATAATAAGTTGGGGTCTTACAGATTTCGTTACGGGTCTTCCTACGGTTTCTCGAAGGCATCAATGTTGTTTGGGTTATTGTTGATAGATTAACCAAGTCTCGCTTTCATTTTCTTGCCGACATCGGAGACTTATTCCTTGAACGTCTTCTTAGTATGTACGTGAATGAGATTGTGAGGTTGCATGGCATGCATTTGTATCCATAGTTTAGGATAGTGATCCAAGATTCACTTCAAGATTTTGGGTTAGCTTGCAAAAAGCTATGGGCGCAGATCTGATTGATTCGCCGCATACCATCCTCAAACGGACGGACAATTAGAAAGGACTATTCAAACTCTTGAAGATTTATTAACACTCGTGTCCTAGACTTCAAGGGCGGTTGGGATAAGTATTTACCATTGGTGGAATTCTCCTACAACAACAAAGCATTATTAAGCAAGTATAGGTGTGGCTCCATTTGAAGCATTATATGGACGAAAGTGTCGCTTCTCAGATGTTGGGACGAGGTGGGTGAAACAACACTTTGTTGGGACCCGAAGTTGGTACATATATACGACTACGGAAAAGATCCAAATGATTCGACAACGATATACTAAAGCAGTACAAGATCGACAAAAGAGTTATGCGGATCTTCATCGAAAGGACGTGGAATTTAGTGTAGGGGATCATGTATTGTTGCGAGTTGCTCGGAAGAAGGAGTTACAAGATTTGGGAAGAGAGGAAAGCTCAATCCACGATTTATCGGTCCATTTTAAATTCTTGACCGAGTAGAAATGTAGCTATTATAGACTCGCGTTACCTCCGAGTATGTCTCGTGTTCATAATGTGTTTCACATATCGCAGATTTCAGAATATGTGAAAGACCCGAACCACGTTATAGAGTTAGAACCGACGAGATAGCCAAGACTTAACGTATGAGGAGGTACTTGTCAAGATCTTGGATAGGAAAGAGCATGTCCTACGCCAAGAAAGGTCATACCACAAGTTAAAGTTTTGTGGAGGAATCATGCAATAGAGGAAATGACACGGGAATTGGAAACAAAATGAAAGCGAGGTATCCTCACCTTTTCAAACACCGAATCGTCACGTCGAATTTCGAGGACGAAATTTCATAAGGAGGGAGGTTGTAAGACCCCAACTTATTATTAATGAAATTTAATTTTCTATTTATTATTTTGAAATAGTAAGGGTTGATGTGATTAATAATTGAATAAATATTAAAATGAGACTCAATATTACACATAAGTATTTTTTTTAGTCCCGTATCGATGTTATATTGTCAATTTTTTGACTTGACATTATCAATTAAAAGTAATCCAAAAAAAATTAAAATTTAAATTATTTAATTGAAATAATTGAGGAGACAATATCCAAAGTGGAAAAATAAAAAGTTTAAGATATTAATCCATATTTAGGCCATGTTCGAGAACAACTTATAAGTTTGTCAAACCAACTTACTTCTAAGTTGTTTTTCATTTTAAGGTTCTTGAAATCCAGAAGACCCCAGCTTTTATAAATAAAGATGAATTTTTCTATAAATATTATTTTTTGAATATTATGGAATAAATTTGATATAATGTTATAGTTGTGGGTAATATTTATAAATTTTGCAAAGTATGCAAGTTGTTATAAAATATTCGTTTGGTGGGGAATATTCTTTTTTGTTAGGGAATATTAAATGCAACTACTCAATCATTGGTGGACCCCTAAATGTAATTATTGTCGGATTGAGAAAACGACAAAAAATATTTTATAAAAAATAACTACGGAGGTGTTACTGAATTAAAACTGTTGAACTACCCGTGGTAAAAGTACGATGTCTACAGCGTGGTTGTATAGTAGCCACTATGTATTGATTATTGATCTTACGTGAGAAGTCACTCATCTATGCTCAATTATTGCTACGATAATTGGCTGCATCATATCTCTTATATTATTGATTCAATTATTGTCACAAATCATCTACATATAATATGTTATAGTATTAAATCAATAATTGAGACGACAAGTTATAAATGATTAATAATTGTTGAAAGATTAAATATGTGTTGATTAAAAATAAAATGATTTGTGGTAATATTTATTCAATCCTTAATGTATATAAAGAGTCTACATTATGAGGCGTTTGTGGTAAGTTTGATTATTTTATGGGGGCCCATATGTCATCATCTAAGAGTCTCTTCATCAATAGTAATTACCTTTGTGAATAGTAATTACCTTTGTCAATAGTATTTACCTTCGTCGATAGTATTTACCTTCGTCAATAATAATTACCTTCGTCGATAGTAATTACCCTTGTGAATAGTAATTACCTTCGTCGATAGTAATTACCTTTACCAGACGTCGAACCACTTGTCGCTTCACATTACAAAAGGTGTCGAACCACTTGTCGTTTCACATTACAGCGTCGAAACCACTTTTCTTTTCACATCATCGATCAATCCGCTTCACTTGCCTTTTCACTTTGGCGGTCTTAAGCTAGAAATCTTCTATAAATAGAGGCCTAGTGCTTCATTATTTTCACGAATTCATTCAAGCTATAGAGAGAGAAAGTATAGAGAGAATAAGAGAGAAGAGAAGAAGAGTATTTTATTCTACACCTTCTTTGCGAGATTCAATCTCCTACCAAAAGTAAGTGGGTGTTATTCTTTCTTATTCATGA
The DNA here is from genome assembly GCA_020205615.1 of Panax quinquefolius. Taxonomy (NCBI): domain Eukaryota; kingdom Viridiplantae; phylum Streptophyta; class Magnoliopsida; order Apiales; family Araliaceae; genus Panax; species Panax quinquefolius. The sequence continues at coordinate 185,963 of JAINUW010000535.1, read as the reverse complement.
AGAGAATCTGTTGTTATTCCATTTATTATTATTCTGTGGAATAACTTTTTGTATCATGCTATTTACCTATACTTGGTGACATTCTTCTATTATTACATTGGAACATCACATGCATGTGTTTTACACCGGACTGGTTAAAATCTTTATTATTATTCATTGGAACATCACATGTCATGTGTTTTACACCTGACTTCGGTTCCGCTTTATTATTATTCTGGAACATCCTGTCTCGTGTGTTTTACACCGACTGATTCCGCCTTTATTATTACTTTGGAATATCACATGCATGTGTGTTTTACACCGGACTGGTTCCGCTCTTTATTATTCTGCTTGGAATATCACATGCGTGTGTTTTACATGTGATTCGGTTCCATTATTATTATTACATTGGAATAACTCCATCTATCATGCAATCTGCGCGTACGTGGTGATTTCTTTTGTTATTCCATTCTTTATTATACCCAAATAAGTTAAAACTTTGACTTATATACTCCATGAAATTAGTAGAATATCCTTGATATTTGCGTTTCATCCATATCTTTCATAAAAATATTCTTCCGATCATTCTTGAATTTTACTCTACAAAACATCATCATGTTGACAATTTGGACGTTAAAAATTCTGGATAAAATAATTCTTGAACTTGTTTTATTGAATTCTTATATCATTGTCATCATCCTCATGTTTATATTTTTTTTAAAGTCATCTACAGGCTCAGAGTGCATAAATGGACTTGGTATGATTATGACTAGAGACTATTCGATTGTAATCATAACCGTAATGTTACAAATGATGTGGTAAAAATTCTCGGTTAGTAGTAGTGCATTGATGGGCAGATTGTTGGCATGATCATGACCATTAATGAATACACAAATATTCTTGGCCCGTGAGTGCATGAATAATTGTGGTCGTGATACTTAAAGAATATCTTTGGTAGTAGTCATGCGAGGGTGATTCGATGATGTGGAATATTTATTAAAGTGAGTCTCAAATTATAACGATGATGAAAAACCTTTTAAAACCTAAAAGATAGTAGACTTTATTTTCTACTTGACTCTTTTAATGGATTGCGTATTCATTATTGCTTAAACCGGGTTGACTATTGTATTTTATCGGTTTAACATTGTTGAAGACTATTGATAATTTATTACGCATTATCTTAGTCATAATATTTCTTCTTTGGGCTAGTTGAACTCACCCTTTCTTTCACCGTTCTCTTCTTGAAATGAGAATATAAATTTGGGGACGAGTCGGGAAGCAGTGATGGTCCTCGAAGATAGCATTAGTAGTCCTCACTATATTCGTGAAATAGTGTGATAATAATTGTAATGAGGACTCCTTTTTGAGTTTGTATAATATCTAGTAGATTTATATTTGTATTTAAACTCACGCTTTATGTATTAAGTTGTATTTAAATTACGTACCATGTAAGTGGCGACCCAAGATGGGTGATTTATACCTAATTTTGGGGCATCACGATTGTATCGAGCCGTAAAGTGTGAAGAGCCCCAAGCCTCTCATTTGGTGACTTCCTCGTTGATGGGGAATGCACTGGCCGGACTCTCCGTAGGGGGGCTTTGCCTTTTCGGTGGTGTGATAGTACCAATGTGAGGTCTTGACATAAGTTGGTGTCCAGAGTCACAGTTAATCGTGAGCTTAGGGATATGATCCTGGCTAAGATGTGAGAATAGTACTAGGAGGGAGAGACGGGAATACCTTGCTAGTATGACCTACCTAAGTTTATGTCTTTATTTTATTGGTTGGTCGGGAAGATAGGGATAATTTGTTACGTGTCAATTAACCTTTTGTTTTGTGGCGATGTCTCAAAATGACATCCGAGAATGTTGAGAATAAGAATGGAGCGCAAAGCGATCGTTGATTCACCACATGCTCAATAATCGGGATAATGTGCATCAGAAGGCGACAATCCTCATGCAAAACAACAACACCGACCAAATGATGATTGATCAAATGTTCGAGGCTTTATGCAATTTATGTAATGTGAAAGAGAAGCGACTTTTGTCCAAAACGTAGGTGGAAACACGAAAACTCTCGAGGCGGTCACCGCTAAACAATTCAAGGAGGGACCACCGGGGAGTTTAAGGAGAGCCAAAACCACTTCTCAGCGGAAGCATGGATAAAGCAGATTACCAAGATATTTGATGTCTTGGGATGCTCTCAGAGCAAAGGTTCCCTTTCTTGCTTTTATATTCTTGCGGAGGCGATTCTTCGTGGGAATCGGTGAAAGCGTACTCAACTTCTTGTCTTGAAGATATCTTGGGAGAAGTTCCAGAGTCATTCAACGACAAATACTTTCCCGAAAGTATTCGCCACATGAAGGAGGTGGAGTTTATCAAGTTGGAACAAAACAATATGGCCGTGTCGCAATGACGAGGCAAAATTTGCAGAGTTATCACGGTTTCATCCCACTTGGTGGATAATGAAGAGAGAATGGCGCGAATGTTTTTAAGAGGTTTGAAGCGGGAATACGTCCAACATCTTATTTCTCATAAACTGTGTTTGTATTCGAGATGTTGTAAATAGGGCTCGATTAGTGGAACGCGATAATGAGACAACGCAACTAAAAGAGAGCGGTAAGCAAAATTATAATACCAAATGAGTAGTCATCGAGCGGTGACAACAAGCGTGGAGGGAATCAACGGGCCGGATATGGTAACCACTTCGGTGGTAATCGTGGCCAAAATAATAAGAATGGACATTTCAAGAAAGCGGAGATTCAACAATGATGGAAAGACGTCAAAGACCAAAGACCCATTGTTAAGGAAGGAGAAAGACCACCTATCATATGCTTCAAATGCGGAGGAGAGGACACATCACCAAATCTGCGTCATGCCCAAAGCGTGTTATAATTGTGGAAGAAGGTCACTTAGCTCGATTTTATCGTTTATCGAAGACAAATTAAATAGGATGGAGGCACCAAAGGCCATCCCGGAAAATTCAAAACCCAGTGGTAAGGGAGGCGTTTGTTGTGACCTCCCAAAGAGCAAGGAATCCGAATGAGGTCATCACGGGCAAAGCTTATCATAAACTCTAATGAAGTCTATACTTTATTTGATACCCGGTTCTACCCATTCTTTTATTTCTCCTACTTGCGCTCATCGATTAAATTTGACTCAGGAGAAATTAGACTTTGACTTATTTGTGGAAACTCCATTGGGAGAAACCTTCATTACATCCACTGCTTATAAGTCTTGTTTTGGTTCAAATCGGTACCCTCACATTACCCGTCGATCTTATTTCATTAAAAATACTTGCATTTGACGTGATTCTGAGGATTGATTGGTTAACTACTTATCATGCAAAAATTGATTGTTTTCGTAAGGTTGTTAGCTTTCATATTCCTAATCAACCTATTATGCAATTCAAACGACCAAACCATTAAAATCAATCACGGTCATCTCAAGCCATAAAGCTATTCGTTTATTGAAAAGCGGATGTCGAGCTTTCTTAGCTCATGTCACAAATTTAAACAAAAATACGCCGATTTTGAGCGATATTTCTATTGTTAATAAATTTCTGACGTATTCCTCGAAGAACTTCTGGCCTACCCCGTGGCGTGAAATTGAATTTTGTATCGACCTTGAACCCTAGACAAAACCTATTTCCAAAGCCCCATATCGAATGGCTCTTATTGAACTTCGAGGAGTTAAAGCCCCAACTGCGGGAATTGTTAGACATTGGCTTTATTCGTCCTAGTACTTCTCCTTGGGTGCTCTGTTACTATTCGTGAAGAAGAAAAAGATGGGAGTATGCGACTTTGTATTGATTATCGGGAGTTGAATCATGTCACCATCAAAAATAGGTATCCATTGCCCGCGTATTGATGACTGTTTGACCCGATTCTAAGGAGCCAAATTCTTTTCAAAGATTGATCTTAGTTCCGGATATCACCAATTGAAGATTAGAACCACCGACATTCCAAAGACGACTTTCGAACTCGGTGCGGGCATTATGAATTCCTAGTCATGTCCTTTGGATTGACTAATGCTCCCGCCGCCTTCATGGATATGATGAACCGAAAGTATTCAAAGAATATTTAGATCACTTTGTGGTCGTCTTTATTGATGACATCCTTATTTATTCCAAAAGCCGTGAAGATCATGAAAGCAACACTTGAGGTGACACTCCAAAAGCTTCGTGAATATAAGCTTTATGCCAAGTTGAAGAAATCGCGAGTTACGGCTTGAAGAAGTAGCATTCCTTGGGCACGTGGTATCAAGTCATGGAATATCTGTTGACCCAAAGAAGATTGAAGCTATTCAAAGTTTGGGAACAACCTAAATCGATGACCGAAGTCACGTAGCTTTCTCGGTTTAAATTTGGTTATTATCGGAGATTTGTGGAAGGATTTTCTCGAATCGCTACTCCATTGACTCGGTGACTCGGAAAGATACAAAGTTCGGTTGGAGGCGAAGAATGTGAGAGGAGTTTTCAAGAACTCGAGAGGAGACTTATTTCAAAGACTGTTCGACAATACCATCCGGCTCGGAGGATTTGTCATCTACAAAGTGATGCTTGAGCAAAGGATTGGGATGTGTTCTCATGCAACATGGAAAAGTTATAGCCTATGCCTCATGACAACTCAAAGAATATGAGAGGAATTATCCTACTCATGATCTAGAGTTAGCATTTGTTATCTTTTACACTTAAAATTTGGATGCATTACTTGAATGGGGAGAAAGTGGAGATCTTTACGGATCATAAAAGCCTCAAATATTTCTTCACTCAAAAGAACTCAACATGCGACAACGACGTTGGCTTGAAGCTGTTGAAAGATTATGATCATACCATCCAATACCATCACCGGAAAAGCGAGCGTGGTAGGTAGCGCGTTGAGTTGGAAATCATATGCAAGTCTGAGTGCGATATTGTCAACGAAAGGCCCATTTTGTGTGACTTACAAAGGATGGAGATAGAGTTAAAGACTCGAGAGGCGCGTGTGATGATAAGCGAGTATCTGAGTAGAAACAGACTTTAATCGATAAAGTTAAAGGCTTTCTCGAGCTACTGGACACTGGAGTATCATGCGTATGAGGAAAGTCTGAAGAAGGTCTTTATCTGGGAAGCAAGAATCGATGAAGAAGGAATACTTGAGTCGACTCCGGACTTTGTGTTCTAACGACCACGATTTAAAGTATAATATCATGATGGGGCGCCTGACACACCATTTGCAATCCATCACAGGAGTACCAAATGTATCATGATATTAAATATACATTTTGGTGGAGCAATATGAAGAGAGAGATGGCGTTGTTTATCTCAAGGTGTCTAACTTGTCAACGAGTTAAAGCGGAGCTTCAAGTACCAAAAGGTCCATTGCAACCACTTGAAATTCGAAATGGAAGTGGGAGCACATTACCATGGATTTAATTCTGGGTCTTCCTAAGGTTTCTCAAGGCATTGATGCGATTTGGGTCATTGTTGATAGATTGACCAAGTCGCTCATTTCTTCTTCAAACGAGAAACTTATACACTTGAACGTCTTGCTCAGACATGTACATAAACGAGATTGTAAGATCGCATGGTATGCAGTATCCATAGTTTCGATCGAGACCCAAGATTCACTTCACGATTTTGGGTTAGTTTGCAAAAAGCTATGAGCACAGACTTACGATTTAGCTCGACATATCATCCTCGACAGACGGACGACGGTGGAGAGGACTATTCAAACTCTTGAAGATCTATTAAGACTCGTGTCCTTGATTTCAAGGGAGTTGGGACAAGTTCTTACCATTGGTGGAGTTTTCCTACAACAACAGCTTATCAAGCAAGTATTGGCATGGCTCCATTCGAGCGTTGTATGGAAGAAAATTTCGTTCTCCATTATCTTTGGGATGAGGTGGGTGAAACAACGTTGTTGGGGACCGGAGTTGATGCGTGTGACTACGGAAAAAGATTCAAACGATCCAACAACGTATAAAAACCTCACAAAATCGACAAAGAGTTATCTTGATCTTCATGAAAGGACGTGAAATTCGATATAGGAGATCATGTGTTGTTAAGAGTTGCTCCATGAAAGGAGTTACAAGATTTGGAAAGAGAGGAAAACTTAATCCTCGATTCATCGATCCATTTTAATCCTCGATCGAGTAGGAGCGTGGCTATAGACTCGCTTTCTACCGCCAAATATGTCTCGTGTTCATAACGCGTTTTCATATATCCATGTTACGTAAATATGTGAAAGACCGAACCATATTATTGAGTTAGAACCGGACGAAATAGTGGAAGATTTGACGTATGAAGAGGTTCTGTTCAAATTTTGGATAAGAAGGAACATATTCTACGCTCGAGGTTATACCTCAAATCAAATTTTGTGGAGGAACCACGATGTTGAGAAATGACTTGGGAGTTAGAATCGAAATGAAATCAAAGTATCCTTACCTCTTCGACATACCGTACGTACCACTAATTTCGAGGCGAAATTTCATAAGAAGGGAGGTTGTAAGACCCGACTTTTATAAATAAAGATGAATTTTTCTATAAATATTATTTTTGAATATTATGGAATAAATTTGATATAATGTTATAGTTGTGGGTAATATTTATAAATTTTGCAAAGTATGCAAGTTGTTATAAAATATTAGTTTGGTGGGAAAATATTCTTTTTGTTAGGGAATATTAAATACAACTTTCAATCATTGGTGGACCCCACAATGTAATTATTGTCGGATTGAGAAAACGACAAAAATATTTTATAAAAATAACTTGCGGAGGTGTTACCGTTAAAAGCTGTTGAACTACCCGTTGGTAAAAGTAATGCGATGTCTGGCGTGGTTGCGTAGTAGCACACGGTATTGATTATTGATCTTACGTGAGAAGTCACTCGGTATGCTCAATTATTACTTTACGATAATTGTTGCATCATATCTCTTATATTATTGATTCAATTATTGTCAAAGATCATCCGTATAATATGTTATAGTATTAAATCAATAATTGAGACGACAAGTTATAAATGATTAATAATTGTTGAAAGATTAAATATGTGTTGATTAAAAATAAAATGATTTGTGGTAATATTTATTCAATCCTTAATGTATATAAAAGAATTACATTATGAGGCGTTTGTGGTAAGTTTGATTATTTTATGGGGGCCCATATGTCATCATCTAAGAGTCTCTTCGTCGATAGTAATTACCTTTGTGAATAGTAATTACCTTTGTCGATAATATTTACCTTAGTATTACCTTATAATAATTACCTTAAATCGATAGTAATTACCCTTGTGAATAGTAATTACCTTCGTCGATAGTAATTACCTTTACAGACGTCGAACCACTTGTCGTTTCACATTCTGAGGCGTCGAACCACTTGTCGTTTCACATTCTGAGCGTCGAAACCACTTTTCTTTTCACATCATCGATTCAAACCACTTGCCTTTTCACACGCGGCAGTACTTAAGCTAGAAATCTTCTATAAATAGAGGCCTAATGCTTCATTATTTTCACGAATTCATTCAAGCTATAGAGAGAAAGTATAGAGAATAAGAGAAAGAAGAAGAGTATTTTATTCTTACTGCTTCTTTGCGATATTCAATCTCCTACCAAAAGTAAGGGGTGTTATTCTTTCTTATTCATGAAGAGAAACATTTGTTATTCCATTTATTATTATTCTCATTGGAATAACTTTTGTATCATGAGTTTACCTATACTTGGTGACATTCTTTTTATTATTTTGTTGGAACATCCTCATACGTGTATTTTACACCGGACTGGTTCCGTCTTTATTATTATTACATTTGGAACATCACATGCATGTGTTTTACACCGGACTGGTTAAAATCTTTATTATTACATTGGAATATCACATGCGTGTGTTTTTACAGGACTGGTTCCGCTTTTATTATTCTCGTTGGAATATCCTATCGTGTGTTTTACACGGGACACGGTTCCGTTTATTATTATTACATTGGAATAACTTTTATCTCTGATAATCTGCGCATGCGTGGTGATTTCTTTTGTTATTCCATTCTTTATTATACCCAGTTGATTAAAATTTTGACTTCTATACTCCATGAAATTAGTAGAATATCCTTGATATTTGCGTTCATCGATATCTTTTCATAAAAATATTCTTCGATCATTCTTGAATTTTACTCTACAAAACAAAGTATCGTGTTGACAATTTGGACGTTAAAATTCTGGATAAAATAATTCTTGAACTTGTTTTATTGAATTCTTATATCATTGTCATCATCCTCATGTTTATATTTTTTTAAAGTCATACATGGCACATGTAGTGCATAGATGGACTTGGTATGATTATGATTAGAGACTATTCGGTATAATCATGGTAGTAATATTACAAATGATGTGGTAAAAATCCTCGATTGGTAGTAGTGCATTGATGGATGATTGTTGGCATGATCATGACCATTAATGAATACACAAATATTCTTGGCAGTAGTGCATGAATAATTGTGGTCGTGATCTTAAAGAATATCCTTGGCCGTAGTGCGGGGGTGATTCGATGATGTGGAATATTTATTAAAGTTTGAGTCTCATTTATAACGATGATGAAAAACCTTTTAAAACCTAAAAGATAGTAGACTTTATTTTCTACTTGACTCTTTTAATGGATTGCGTATTCAACTGCAGCTTAAACCGGTTGACAATTGTATTTTATCGGTTTAAAATTGTTGAAGACTATTGATAATTTATTCGCATTATCTTAGTCATAATATTTCTTCTTGGGCTAGTTGAGCTCACCCTTTCTTTCACAATCGCTTATTCTCTTGAAATGAGAATATAGGCTGAGACGAGTCGGAAAATGAGTGATTGTCCTGAAGATAGCATTAGTAGTCCTTGTAAGACCCCGAAATTTTTTAAATAAAAGGAATTTTCTTTATTTATTATTTTGAAATAGTAAGGGTTGATTTGATTAATGTGGATAGTTATGGGTAAAATCATGCAAATATTTGAATAAGCAGTGGTTATAAAATATTCATTGTTGTTTTAATATTCGTTTGGTGCGTGGAATATTCTTTGGTCGGGGAATATTAAATGCGACAGTAGCGATCTTTTGTGGTCCCATAACGAAAGCGATTGGATGAAGAAAAGCGACAAATATAAGTTGTTTATAAATAACGGCGTAGTTATTACTGAATTATCTTGTTGGAATACCCGGTGGTTAAAACACCTTACTAATACGCGTTGTTGAGCGAGTGGCACACGGTATTGCACCAATTATTGATTCTTACGTGAAGAAGGCACTTTACTCAATAATTATTTACGATAATTCTTTATTCGAGATTTTATTGATTCAATAATTGATGTATTGATATTTTATATTACTTTTGTTTGATAAATTGTCATTACACAATATTTTCTATTATCGAAGCAATAATTCATATTATCTGAATAATATTATTAGATAACATTATTGGCAATGTCTAGAAAGTTACATCTAAGGAGAGGTTTGGTCACCTAATTGCGGCGCAGAAGAAAAAATTCTTATTGGAAAGCCCTCTTTCTGAGGCTGCACCGTTTGTCGATATTGTGATTACGTAATATTATTTGTGAATAATTAATTATTGATTCATATGATGAGGAAAATATTGATTTTATGTGGATATAGATGGAGAAAAATTTTAAAATGACAATTGTTGAAAATTAATATTTTATCTTTTTACGATAAAATAATTCGTTTAAATATATTATTTTAATAATATATTAACTTGTGATATTTTACAACGAATGTGGGATATATGAGTATCTGAGGAGGAAGAGTATTTTTGTTGCAATAAATGTTTAAAACATGTTAAACATGTCGGTGGACCCCATTTCTTGGTAAATTTGATTATAGCTACTGTAAAATTATCCGTATGTGGATTTGATTCGATTTCATTTGGAATTTGGAAAAACTTTCTTTACGCAAAGTTGTAGAGAATTGAATTTCCTATAAAAAGTCGCGAGATTCAATTTTCTGATAAAATGGCTATTTATTATGAATTATTGAAGTTACGAAGTTAAAATAATTGATTTTGGAAGTTTTATTTATTTTATTAATAAAATTGTTTTTTATATGTTGTGGGCATATTTAACATGTGCATGGTGGCTGAATTCAGATTCAAGATGTGGGCGTATGAATTTTGTTTATATATAATATTATTATATTCAATTTTACGCTTTGGTGTTCTAAGCGATTTCTATAAATAGGGTCTTGGGTTAGAATTGAAAATCACACCGAAATGAAGTTTTCTCTCTATATTATCGGCGTATTCTTGTGAGTATTTTGAGTATACTTTGAGTATTGCTATCACGGTCTGCAAGTTTCAAGTCATAGCCTTTATATCCTGTTTTATTAGAAATCTTGTCTTTCGAGGTAAGGGATGTTATTTTCTTCTCGAATGATATTATTTCTTCAATATCATTATCTTTGAAATATTAGTTGGAACTTTTTATCAAATTTGAAACTTTTTCATGTCGGGGTTCTTATTCATGAGTTCTTATTCACGAGTTCTTATTCACGATTCTTATTCAGCGAGTTATTATTCACGAAGTTCTTATTCACGAGTACTATTCATGAAGCGTGAAGATGTTTTTTGTGAAATTTCTATCTTTTGGTGTCGAGATTACTATTCACATATACGGCCTATTCACGTATCTACGACCTTTATTCACGAATCTGTAAGACTTTATTCATCGAAAAATGAAATTTTTTTCTTTTTAAGTCCAAAATATCTATTCGGATACTAGCTTTGATTGTATCCATGTTTTGATCATTCTTGAATTTTACTTGATATGATTATTTATGAAGTATTTTTGAACTTCGGATTGTTTAAAGTACGAATCCATAATCTTGTTCTTTTGTTTCAATTTGGATTCGTTTTCTTTTGAAATATTTTTCATCATCCTCCGGTCCTAAATGATGATATTCTTGAATATCTTTGGCCCAGTAGTGCAAGATGAATGATTTCTTGATGAATATCTTTGGCCCATAAGTGCAAAGATGAGCAGTGTTGAGATGAACACGACCGATGATGAATATCTTTGGCAGTAGTGCAAAGATGAGCAGTGTTTAGATGAACATGACCAATCGATGAATATCTTTGGCACTTGTAGTGCAAAGATGAATAATTTATTCCGGATATATATTGATTGATGTTACGAGGATAAAATATCGACGATGAACTTTTAAATTCATACATAGAAGATAGTAGTTTTGCATTCTCTCTTAACTCTTCTTAAATGAATTATTATTTTCATTATAATATTGATTTAAAATTTGTTATCTATTGTATTCTATTAGATTTTTCCCTGTTGAAGACTAACGGTAATTTGTTGTATATTATCTTAGTCATAATATTCTTTCTTTGGCTAGTTGAGCTCACCCTTTTCCTTGTTGTTCCATTTTTCTTCTCGGGGAGGCGAGAATGTAGCGAAGTCTTAGTCGAGGTATGGAATGAAGGTTACTAGAGAGAGTTGTTTAGTAGTCCTCACCATTTTTGTAAAATAATGTATCAATAATTATGATGGGGATTTATTTGCGTGTGGATATTATACAGATGGCAATATCGTATTTTAAACTCACAGTTTATATGTTGTAAGAATAAAGTTGTAGTTATTTACATCTTGTATTTGGCGACTCGAATGGGTTGGATGAAATGGACCTATTTTGGGGCGTCCATATCCTCACTATTCGTGAAATAGTGTGATAATAATTGTAATGAGGACTCCTTTTTGAGTTTGTATAATATCTAATAGACGATATTTGTATTTAAACTCACGATTTATGTATTAAGTTGTATTTAAATTACATCTATCATGTGGCGGCCAAAGATGGGTGATGTATACTCAAATTTTAAGGCGTCACAACAATCACTTATTTTTTGACTTATAAGTTGAGTTTTAAGTCAAAAAAATAAGTAACTATTTGTGACTTATTGAAAAATGAATTGTAAGCTATTTTAAAATAAGTTAGTTTAACTAAATGTAATGTCTATTTTTGCTTTTCTTATATTTGACCTTCTTTTTTTAATAATGTCATTTTAATAATTTTTATATTTATTTTAACTTATAAATTATTATAAATTTAATACATTCTCCTAACTTATTTTAACTTAATTTTTACTTATATATTAAATTGATGTCCAACGCTTTTTATTTATAACTTACCATTTAAAAGAACTTATAAATTAAATTATATTTTAATTTATAAATTATTTTAAAATAAGTCATTCCCTAACCAACCTTTAGACCTAAAAAAAAAATTAGACATGTAAAATCGCAATAATATATATATAAAAAAATTTCCCCCGTTAAATTTGTTGTTTCGCCTCCTGCCAATTTCAGTAGCTTTTATCCTCCGCTTCGTAAAACTCCCCCATCCTTTTTAGCCACATAGCAGAACAAACTGTAAAACAGGCAAAGAATACACGAATAAAGTACATATCAAAACACCATATCTGCTCTATTCGAATCACCTCACATCACCTAGGTCTTAGGTTTTTAGGGTTTATCCAAACCATGGCTGCTCACACCTTCTCGCTGCTTCCAATTTCTCCATCGCCTTCTCAGCATTCGTGTTTTGTACAACAACCTAATCATTGGAGTCTTAAATTAGGGCATAATACGATGCTCATCAACACGTTCGTCGGACCCAAGCTCTCCATTCGTTCTTCAAATTCGTGGCAATATATTCCGATACATCGTTCATCCACTGTCGCAACCATATCCTTTAGTCTCCCCACTGCGTAAGTTACAATTTAATATAGTTTATGAACAGTATTTGTTCGTGAGAAATTTGATTGATTGGTTTACTTACTTTTCTTGTTACAGGAAACCAGATCAGGTTTCTTCTGGAAAATCCCCCAAGTAAGTTATTCTCTTCTTGCGGTTGTATGCTTGATTTTTTTTGGTTGATTCTCTCAGGTAGAACTTGGTTGTCCCTTAATATGTAATCATTTGCACTTTTTCGAATGTTTATTTTTGAGTTTATAATTTTGACCTATAATGGACAGTCTAATATGACAATGCTTGATCTAAGCGTTATTGGTTAATGCGAAAAATGCATTGATTGTATTGTTATGGACAACAAAAAATTACATTAAGTATACAGCTTTTGTTTATAGTGATCAGTATGTGTTGGTTTTCAGATGGTCGGCTAGGGCGATAAAGTCATTTGCCATGGCTGAATTGGAAGCAAGGAAGCTCAAGTTTCCAAATACTGGGACTGAAGCTCTTCTAATGGGGATTTTGGTTGAAGGTTAGTCAATTTTGCTTTATGTTTATTTTTGCACTTAAACAGGGCATTTCTAGTTCAAATTTGGCACACATGAAAACCAGAATTTCTTACTAGCCGATGAAGAAATTAGGAAACCCATTCCATTCCAGATACGGACTTGGGTTAAATTTCATGTGATTCAGGAAACAGAATATAAATTTCAACATTGCTATAGATCATATGTGATTCGATGAAGAATGACCTAATAATAGGATTTTTCGATAAATGTAAAATGTAAAATGCTCCGAGATGGAAATGAGGGATGTCTACAATACCTGGGTTAATCATATACAATTTGAAGGATTTTGTAGGTTCATTGATCAGGCTTGATGGAAAAACTTTATAAGTTTTCAAAAATTGAAGATACCGATCAAGAAATTGAATTTCAATTATTTGTGAAAACATATTAATTAGTAGAACCGTTGATAAAAGAAAGAAATGTTGGGTATGAAACACTCACATATTCTTGTTAATTATATGTATCAATGGAATTCTTTTTTGCATGGTACAACTTTAGTCAAATGTAGCCTTTCCTCGTAGTGTTATTGAGCTAGCAACTGGATTTCCCATTGCCTTGTAATAGTTGGTTGATCCTTGGCACCTCGACTTTGACAATTCGTGTAGTTAGAAATATTAATTAAACAGACAAGAAGCAGAGGAAATGAAAACTGATGATAAAAAAGTTTTTTTAATAAAAGAAAGAGGGGTGATTCTTTCAACATGTACCTCTGCAAAGGTCTTTTGGTGATTCATAAATTTTACTTTCTATCATGGCTTATAAACCATATTTTATATATTATTTACTGTAGGAACCAGTTTAGCTGCGAAGTTCTTAAGAGAAAATGGTATCACACTTTTCAAAGTTCGAGAAGAGACTGTAAAGTTACTTGGAAGATCTGACATGTACTTTTTCAGTCCCGAGCATCCTCCATTGACTGAACCAGCTCAGCGGGCCCTTGATTGGGCCATTAATGAAAAGCTGAAGTCAGGTAATTTGTTTTCTCTTGAATGTTAAGAATTCCTTTGCCCATAGTACGACTTAATTCTGTTTCTAGCTATGCTAGGTTAATCTAGGTGTGTGTACATACTTGTGATCTCTAAGGATTGAGATGTTTAAGATTTGTTCGGATGTCTTTTCAAAAATTTATAGAAGTTGAATACTTATCACACTAATACAAGTCTCTGCGAGATATTACAGTGGTCACTTAAGTTTTACAGAAGACATGTTCGCCTTACAAGATAATATCACAACAGATTCCAAGGATGACAGTGCACCCCAAACATTTTATAGACTATGATATGATATTCCGTAATGTATTGTGTCCATACCAGATCAGTCACGAGTATCAATGATGGTTGTAAAAGTAATAAAAACAACTACTGTTGCTAATGCAATACAGGTACTTTGTTCAGGAGAAGGAGAATAGGGGCAGAAGCCTCAAGTTGATAGTAAAATACTGAGGGTCCATCTCAGCATGGCAAGAATATTAGAATGAACTTTTCACAATTATTATGTTAAATACATATAAGTCAAAAAAAAAATTTGTTTGAATATTGGTGAATCCTACTTATGGACGGTTTAGGGTGTGCCATTTCGAAGAAAGCATCAAAGAATTCTACACTTTTCAAACAAATCCTTCCTGGTGGATCATCACAATAACAGACATTTGAGAATCATGAAAATTTAAGTTGCTATAGTCTGCCAGTGATCACATGCAACTACATCATTTCTCCCCTTACAAACAAAGTGAGCTTAGTAAAATAAACTGTTGGAGTAGTATTCTCCATAGCTCAATGTTGTCCTCTTTTCACTTTTAAGCACTTAAAGAAAGTTATTAGTGTAAAAAAAGAATTTACCCTTTTTTGGGGAGGGCCCATTCCATTTGTGACTTGTGTGAGACTCTGATGACAGTGTTGTTGGAGACTGGAGAGAATAAGAAGGGTGATGATAAGGGGGATAAACTTATCACGGTCAGGTACCCACACCACCATGGATCTGGGTTGTATGTTATTTAGTGTTTCTGCCTAAGAAAATTGCAGTTCTTTCAAAACTTCAACATTGTGGTTTGATGTATCAATATCATTCAATTTAAATAGGGGTGACCAGTACTTTGCTAACTTAATATAAATTTATATATTCAATGCTAGGATCAATCTAATAACCTTTAAAGTGATAAGCGGACACGCTCCATCAGATGCAAGCATTATTTATCATATCAATCATAAACACATTTTCAGCTCTTGCAACTGCTATCTATGATGCTAATCATTTGAGATATAGGTGAAACCGGGGAAGTAACAACTACGCATTTCCTTCTGGGAATATGGTCAGAAAAGGAATCAGCTGGTTACAAAATTTTGTCTGAGCTTGGTTTTGATGATGAGAAATCTAAAGAGATTGCCAAATCTGTAAGCTTTAGCCTAACATTGTTAACAGAGTACTTGATTAGTTTCCTCGATGATTGTTGATTTTGTTTTCGATAAATGCAGATGGACAAGGATTTTGTTTTTAGCTTTAAGAAAGGAATTTGAAGAGTTTATTAAAGGGCGAGTACTTCTTGCCTTGTAAACCTCTCAGGAAAACTTCTGGAAGATGTGTGTTTGATGCAAAGGGAATTTGCTAAAGAGGTGGTTCGGCCCATAGTTAAGTTCATATTCCCGATCAAACTCTTCTTGGAACCTTTTTGTGTCCAACACATGGTTTTGTGGAGGTCTAAAAAGAGTCGGTGGTGATTGTAGTATTCATTCAGGTTCCCTTTTTTTGTTTTTATTCTTCAAGTCTTATTTGTATTTGGGACACCCTTGTCATTTTTGAAATCTGGCTTTGTATTGAAAAGATAGTATTTGCAAAAAGGAAGAGATTGTTATACCATTTCGTCTAGTTAAAATACCTTGGTAGAAAATGACATCAATTGAAAATTAGATGTATATAATGCCATTTACTGTTACCTACGTAACACATCAAGTCAAAATAATGCGACGTTGGTTGATTTAAACTAATCCCATACTAATTCAAAGTATAGTTGATTTCTAGTGGTTTAAATCAACTATACTTTGAAGACAAGAGTAAGTTATCCACTACCTCCTAAACTTGTTGAAACTAACATGAACAGTGTCAACAAAGTATAGTTAAACTCCCCATACTAATTCCTAAACTTGATTTCTAGTGGTTTAAATCAACTATACTTTGAAGACAAGAGTAAGTTATCCACTACCTCCTAAACTTGTTGAAACTAACATGAACAGTGTCAACAAAGTATAGTTGATTTAAACTAATAAAAGTTGTCTAGTGTCAGCAACCAACGTCCCTTCTTTATACAGTGGAACGATTAAAAAATAAATATGAAGGAGTCAGATTCCTCTATGGGTCAGAAGCACCACTTATAGGTGTTGGTCAATTTACATACATAGGCATAGCAACCTAATCCAGACCTAATTAACAATTGTCATCTGCACTCCCGATGGCTATTTTAAGGCCAAATTCAGTTTTTGTTAACAATAATTTACAACGGTGTTTGTTAGGGATGTATTTGAAAAACTATATATATATTTTTAATTTTTAAAAAAATCATTGTTTTGAAAATGTAGAGAAGTTTAGAATCGAGTATTATTTGCTGCACAAACATGAAGTTGAACGTACGGCGGGGTTCATTCATATGATGGCCATCTATATAATAAAACATAGCGGCTTCAACAAAGAACGGTTTAGATTAAAATTTCAACAACCAATGGCTCAGATTTAATCTATTGACTCTAATGGCTAATTTCATTTCAGCCAAACAAAAAACAAAAAAAATACCCAAACTCTTATTCAAATTTCAAAACCTCTGGGCTCTGTCTCTCTCTCCTTCCCCCTTATTCCCCCCAAACAACTCGATCTAATTCCCCTAACTCTCTTCTCTCATACCCACACACACAGACATCATGCACGCACACACACAGATATCACGCGCACACACACACAGAGATCACGAACACACACGTACCACACACAGTCACACGATTTGCGAAATTTAGGTTTTCAAATTGGGGGGTTTTTGGAGTATTTTTGAAATTTGGATTTTGTTGTGAGTTGTTCATGTTTTTTGTATTGATGGATTATTTTGTGTTTTTGTGCAAGGCTGGGAGTTCTCTATAAATCTCCATCTGTTCATCTCCTCAAATACTTTGATCAATCTCTCTCTCGATTTTGACGACTACCAATCTCAATCTCTTCGTCGGACGCTGATAATTCATACTGCGAGTAATCAAAGTAATCAATTAATCCCTACAGTAAGAATATTTTCAAGTACCTTTTAATTTCTAGGTTTGCTTTTTACAGATTTAATTTTACCGAATCATGTGAGGGCCAATCATCAGATGAGAAAGAGAGTTTAGATTAATTGATCAAGCCATATCCATAACAGTTTAATCAAACTCATTCTCCGCCGCCGGCATCGAACACCAAAGGTATGCCAAAATTCAATCCACTTTTTACTTTTTTGTATTACTACTTTGAGTGAAATGATTTTAAAGAGCTTAAGCATTGTAACTTAATTCATTTGATGAAATTCCTGTTTGATGATTTCTGTCACACGGAATTCCTGTTGTAAGACAACTTATGAAATCAAAAGCATTTCAAATATTTTTTTTTCATGAATACACTGAATTGTTTAATTAGTTTCTATGTCATCCAAATTAGCTTCTGTTTTCTCCTCAAACTCAAGTATCATGATGAGCTGCCAACAGATGTATTAATTCAAAAGTATCAAAGCATCCATTTTTTGGGTTTTTATTAGAAATTAAGAGAATTCATTTTTGATGTATCAAAATTTGTATTTTATTATTTTTGGGTTTTTAGTATCTACTTCTCTTTTTCAAGTATATTTTTTGTCAATCAAACAGTAAGGGTGGTTGTTCCACCATTGATTCCAAAGAATTGGACCTGGACTTGCAAGCGGCTCGATTTGAAGGTACTATCTTCACTATTTGGTTGTTTACAAAATCTGGTAAAAAAAATTATCAGAGAAATTTGGATTTTTATTAGAAATTAAGAGAATTCATTTTTGATTTATCAAAATTTATATTTTATTGTTCTCGGGTTTTTAATATCTACTTCTCTTTTTTCAGTATATTCTTTGTCAATCAAACAATAATTTATGAGTTTTGTATGTTTGTTTTGATGTAATTATGGGATAAATTTGGTATTTCTAATGGAGTGTTCTTTTGAATGTATATAGATATTTGGATTTTCTATTAATATTGCTTTTATTTAGAGATTAAAGTCTATTTATTTTTTGATTTCTAGTACTATCCTCCTGTGTTCACAGAAAAAGGAATTGATTACCATTAGTACAAAGTTATAAACATTTATGTGGATTTGTTTCATTCATTTATTTTCTGATTCTTCAATTCCCTTTGAAACGTTGATGAAGCTTGAGTTTTTAAATCCTGTGTTCCACCGTTGAGTTTGGTTCATTTTCGTCCATCCTCCGAAGGTTTGACAACCAATTGCTTTGCTTTCTCCTCTTATCCTCTCTCCTTTCAATTCCACACCCAAGTATTAAATCGTTCCACTTCTCCATCAATTCCCCACCCAAGCGTTAATCTTTCACTTTTCCTTATCTCAAAATCAATCATCTCTTTCCTCCGCAATCAAGAAGAAGAATGAAGATCGAAGAAGTGCACAGTTCAATTCCAAGTTTATAAAGATTTCGGGTACACAAAAATTCAACTTCTAGAATTACTCAATTTCTCCCTCTAAATCTGTACGTAATTTTATATCTATTTAAATTGATCATTGAATGGATATTTTGGGTGTGTGAATTAAAACTGTGATTCTGCAAAACTAACGCATTCTATACCAAAATTGGTTCAAGCAATAACGGGTTCAATCGCTTTTCGACGTCCAATTTAACACTTCTGACTGGTGTAGAAAGTACTAATTTTCAGTCACAATTCATATTTTGTTCAACTTTTCTACTGTTTACTTATAATCCATATGTTCCTTCAAGAAATATAGTGTTGCACAATAAAAGTCATCGTCTTATAAAATGGCGACAACTCTCAAGTGTATCATAATTATTTCTACGACTACTATTAAACTAATAACTATTTTAATGATAAATATTGAACCAAACTACATCCTTAATGTGACGCCCCCAAAATTAGGTATACGTCACCCATCTTGGGTTGCCACTTACATGGTACATAAATTCAAATACAAACTTAATTATACATCGTAGGTGTAACATACGACAATACATAAACCGAGAGTTCTAATAGGAATATTATCATTTAGACAATATCCATACTCGAGGAGTCCTCATTACATTTATTGTCACACTATTTAATGAATAGTGAGGACTACTAATGCTATCTTCGGGACCATCACTCTTTTCCCACTCGTCTCCAAATTTATATTCTCATTTCACGAAAGAAACGAGTGAAAGAAAGGGTGAGCTCAACTAGCCCAAGAAAGAAATATTATGACTAAGATAATGCGAATAAATTATCATTAGCCTTCAACAAAGTTAAAGCGATAAAATACAATAGACAACCTATTTAATCTGCAATGAATGTGCAATCCATTAAAAGAGTCAAGTAGAAAATAAAGTCTACTATCTTTTAGGTTTTAAAAGGTTTTCATCAATTTTATCACTAAGACTCAGGTTTATGAATAAACCACAATATCTAATCATCCTCGTATACCACGGTCAAGGATTTTCATCAAATCATCAATGGTCATGACTATCTTATAGAATCACCCCAGGTCATAATCATACCAAAACTATCCATCATTTGCATTACGAAAACACCGAGGACTTTTATCATATCATTTATAACAAGCCATGATTATACCGAATGATCCTCGGTCATAATCATACTAAGTTCATCTATGCACGTAAGCGAAAGATAACATATTATAACATGAGGATGATGACAATGACATCATAATTCAATAAAATAAGTTCAAGAATTATTTTATCCGAGAATTAATAACGTCCAAATTGTCAACAAGATCTTGTTTTGTAGAGTAAATTTCAAGAATGATCGGAAGAATATTTCCATAAAAAGATCTTTGGATGAAACGCAAATATCAAGAATATTCTACTAATTTCATGGAGTATAGAAGTCAAAGTTTTAACCAATTGGTATAATAAAGAATGGAATAACAGAGAAATCACCATGCATGCGGTACTTTTTTGCATGATGCAGTTATTCCAACAAAATAATAATAACGGAACCGGTCGGTGAAATTCACACCGACAAGATGTTCAACGAATAATAAAAGATAGAACTAGATCCGGTGTAAAACAACACACACGGATAGGATATTCCAATGCGAATGATAAAAAGCGGAACCAGGTCCTGTAAAACACATGCATGGATGTTCCAACGAATAATAATAAAAAGAAGGAAACCAGTCCCAGGTGTAAAACACACGATACATGATGTTCCAAATGAATAATAGAAGAATGTCACCAAGTATAGGGTAAACCACGATATAGATTATGTATAGGGTATGTACACAGCGTATCTGAGTTATTCCACATGTATAATAAAGAATGGAATAATGTAAGGATTTCACCAAGTATAGGGTATCTGGCAGATCTGAGTTATTCCAACGAAATAATAAGGAATGGAATAATGAAGTTCTCTTCATGAATACAAACGAATAATATCCCTTACCGTAAAAAGACACCTTTGGATATCAAAGTAGTGAAGTACCGAATACTCTTCTTCTTTTTTTCTTTATAGATTTTCTCTCTATAGCTTTTCTCTATAATTTCTCTCTAGAGTTTCAATTGAATTAAGTAAGAAAATAATGAAGGAATGAGCTTATTTATAGGAAAATAGAATGCATAGTAATTAATCCATGAACGGTCCAGATTGATTTACTTTAATCGATTTATTCCATATTTAAAGTAAAATCTTTTAAATAAAATATAATATATTCTATTTATATAAAAACATTTTACTATGCAAACACTATCTGACAACACTACGCAAAATACTATACAAAAAACTACTATCACTACTATATCATAATAAAATATAATATATTCTATTTATAGAATAACTTTAATAAAGTATTACATTTTATATAAAAGATGTTTCGCTTTTATTACGTTAATAATACGAATAAAACAAAACGTCATTATCGCTATAATAATTCATATTATTAATCGTGATAATGGAATCAAACCGTGACTTCTCACATAAGCATCGATAATCAATACTGGTGTCTACTATGCAACCACACGTATTCTTGTACTTTTACTACTGAGGTAGTTCAACGATGATCAACAGTAAAACTTCCGCCGTTATTTCAATAAAATATTTTTGTCGTTTTCTCTCAATCCGATAATAATTCTATTATGGGGTCCACCAATGATTGAGTAGTTGTATACGAATATTCCCTGCTAAACCGAATATTCCCCGACCAATCGAATATAATATAACCACTTGCATACTTTGCAAAATTTATAAATACTACCCACAACTATAATATTATCTCAAATTCACACCATAATATTAAAAATTATTTCGACAAAATTTAACTCTTTATTGATAAAATCTGGGGTCTCACAATCTCCCCTCCTTGTGGAATTTTGCCCTCGAAATTAGGGTACGTACCTGGTATGATAAAGAGGTGAGGATACCTTGAATACCTTTATCGTTAAAAATATTAAATTCATCTTCGCAATCCTACCAAAGATATTTATTAACAATTCATCTTTGCACTACTGGGCCAAAGATATATAATCATAAAACCAATAATCTTGACGCAGCGACTAATAGTATCACGACCACGAATTATCCATGCACTTTGGCCAAGGATATTCGTGTTTTCAATCTGGTCATGATTATACCGAATAATCCTTGGTCATAATCATACCAAGTCTATCAATGCACTACGACCAAAGATGACTTTTACCACATCCATGAATTAATATTTCATTGTTGAGACTCAGCTCAATAATTAATCCATATCATCGAATCATCCCTGCACTACAGGCCAGGATATTCATTAGTATCACGACCACGAATTATCCATGCACTACTACCAACGAATAATCGTGTATTCATTAGTATCACAACCACAAATTATCCATGCATTACGGCCAAAGATAATCGTGTATTCATTAGTATCACGACCACAAATTATCCATGCACTACTACCAAAGATAATCGTGTATTCATTAGTATCACGACCACAAATTATCCATGCACTACTGACCAAAGATAATCGTGTATTCATTAAGATCACGACCACAAATTATCCATGCACTTCTGACCAAAGATAATCGTGTTTTCAATTATGGTTATGATTATACCGAACAATCCCTGGTCATAATCATACCAAGTCCATCTATGCACTACAGGCCACAGATGACTTTCAACATAATATAAGCATGAGGATAATGATATAAAGAATCAATCAAATGAGATAAAGGATAAATATTAAACATTTATAATATAATTTATCCGAGATTCAAGAATATCCCCATGTTATCAATCACTTAATAATCTTATAATCTAATATCATTAATATTATAACAATATTTTAATCACTTAAATTTATAAACAATTTATCTCAATTGTTTACGCTTTTACCATATAATGCATTTAATCATTCAAAAATGCCATACTCATAATATATCATCACCAATTATCAAATCCCTCAAAAAATATGCATATACTCTATATAGGATTCTATAGTCATAAAAAATCCTATTTTCAACTTTGTTACTTCACATAACATATTTAACTCATATGTTCTTAACTAAACTATTTTCATGAAAATACCAAATCAGTCCCAAAAATATTTCTTTTCTGGGATTTAGCATAATATAGTCCCATAATGAAATTATATTTTTCTCGAATTTTAAAATTCATTTACTATTTTTCAAAAATCAATTTCTAATTAATTCCTTAAGAAATTAGCTACCTCAAGTTTAACTCCAAAATTCCCAAATCTTGGCAGGACCTTACACATGTAAACGTGAGCTTCCAGTTTAAATTTCATGGTCATCGGAGTTATAGAACTCCGGTTATAGCGTTTTTCGTCGGAAAAACCTAAATATTGAAATAGTCATAACTTGCTCATTTTAAGTCAGAATGAGCTCATTTTTGGACAGGAGGTACTTTATACCATATACCTTCATGTCCCAAAAGGCCAGAATTTTTCTCATAATTTATATGGCCGAAACAGCCCCTCTAAAATCATGGCAGCAGCTTTTTCGGTTTTTGCAGCTTTGCACTCCTTTGCTAAAATCAGTCCACACAAAAATCTACAACACCTTTTCCAGTAATTCCACTTGGATTAGTTAGGTAACTCATAGATCTAACTCTAGGTCTTGACCACACTCAAAAATTCAAAATATAATAGGAGATTTGGTCAATTGAATTTCATGTTACGTTTTCACCAAAATCTGGTTTTAACTCCTTGTGATTTTAAGAAACTTTCATGTTTTCACATACTAACCAACATAACTCATCATAAAACTTACTAATACCACGTATACCCATGATTTTCATTAGTCCAATGCTTTTATTATGACTTTCATCATAAACCACGTAAACTGTTCATTTTAGTTGAAGAAATATTTGAGGGTTTAAGAAATGGGTTTTGTCTTTCAGGGTCAATACGAAATTGATTTCACGCTCTAAGTAGGCTAAGTCTTCAAGAATACACCAAGAAATTTATTAATAATAGAAATATCATTCAAAAGCGTGACTCTCATCCAAGACTTGGATAATACGTCACATTGATACCAATGTGACTTCTATCCCTTAACCTAGATAGCACCTCACAATTATACCTATAAACTTGTCATCTTCATTCACGATGTCACCTACAGAAAGCCTGGCGTCGGTGCATTCCACACAAGGAAGTCAACAACTAAAGGTTCGGGGCTCTTTACTTATGGCTTGATATGACAATAATTGACTTTAGTAGTTTGGTTACTTGAATTCGCACAACAGGTTGGTTATGAATATAAAAGCTAACCACCTTACGAAAAGCATGATGAGTAGTTAACCAATTGATTCTTAAAATCACATTAAAGGCAAATATTTTCAAAAGATAAGATCGACAGTAATTAGCATTGAAGTGTTTATTTGAATCAAACAAGATTTAAAAATAGTAAGCGATAATGAAGGCTCCTACTAACGAAGTTTCAACCAATAAGTCAAAGTCTAACTTCTCCTGAGTCAAATTTAAACGTTGAACATAAAGCAAGAGAGATAAAATAATGGGTAGAACCGGTATCTTATAAGGTATAGACTTCATGAATTTATAATTAACTAACCCGTCTAACTTCGTTCGGTTTACTCGCTTTTTGAAAGTCATAAAAATGCACTTCCTAAAACCAACGACTTTGTTTTGTCCATAGCCACCTTTGGTGCCACCGTCCCAACTAGACTTGACTTTGGTGCACAACAAAATTGAGCTAAATGACCTTCTCTTCTTGCAATTTCCATTTATATTATCTTTGCCATGATTGCCACCAAAAGTGGTTACCATTCTTAGCATGATAATTTCCCCACGATGGTTATCATTGTCACGATAAATGGTTGCCACCAAATATGATTATTATCGTGTTGTTGGTCGTTACCTTTTGTTTGAAATTTGAATCAACACTCTCATGTGCTTCATTGCTTATCTCAAAGATTTTCGGATGTCATTCTCAAATCATCACCACAAAACAAGGGTTAATTAACATATCACATATTATCCCTATATTACGTGACCAATTAAATACCAAATAAATTTAGGTAGGTCATACTAGTAAAGGAATTCCTCGTCTCTCCCTCCTAGTTCTTATCTCACATCTCGGCCGGGATCATATCCTAAGCTCGATACCAACCGTGACTTCTCCAAAATTAGGTATCGCCACCCATCTTGGGTGCGCCACTTACGTGGTACATAAATTCAAATACAACTTACTAATATAAGCATCATTTTACAATACGACATAAAGCGTGAGTTTGAATACAAATATTGTCTACTAGATATTATACAAACTCAAAAGGAGTCCTCATTATAACTATTATCACACTATTTCACGAATAGTGAGGACTACTAATCTTATCTTCGGGACCATCACTCTTTTTTCCGACTCGTCTCATTATATTCTCATTTCTGAAGAGAACAAAGAAAAGAAAGGGTGAGCTCAACTAGCCCATGAAATATTATGACTAAGATAATGCGAGAATAAATTATCATTAGCCTTCAACAATTTAAGCGATAAAATACAATAGACAACCAGTTTAACTGCAGCGGAATGTGCAATCCATTAAAAGAGTCAAGTAGAAAATAAAGTCTACTATCTTTTAGGTTTTAAAAGGTTTTCATCAATTTTATCACTGAGACTCAGCTTTAATGAATAAACCACAATATCTAATCATCCCTGTACCACGGTCAAGGATTTTCATCAAATCATCAATGGTTATGACTATACCGAATCACCCCCGGTCATAATCATACCAAAACTATCCATCAACGCATTACACAGCCACTTTGAGGACTTTTATCATATCATTTATAACAAGCCATGATTATACCGAATAATCCTCGGTCATAATCATACTAAGTTCATCTATGCACGTAAGCCAAAGATAACATATTATAACATGAGGATGATGACAATGACATCATAATTCAATAAAACAAGTTCAAGAATTATTTTATCCGAGAATTAAGTAACGTCCAAATTGTCAACAAGATCTTCGTTTTGTAGAGTAAAATTCAAGAATGATCGGAAGAATATTTTCATAAAAAGATCTTTGGATGAAACGCAAATATCAAGAATATTCTACTAATTTCATGGAGTATAGAAGTCAAAGTTTTAAGCAATGGTATAATAAAGAATGGAATAACAGAGAAATCACCATGATGCGGTACTTTTGCATGTAGCGGGGTTATTCCAACAAAATAATAATAACGGAACCGGTCGTGAAATTCACAATCAAGCGGGATGTTCCAACAGAATAATAAAGATGGAACCAGGATCCGATGTAAAACACACGATAGGATATTCCAACGAGAATGATAAAGATTTTAACCGGTCCCGTGTAAAACACACGATGGGATGTTCCAACGGAATAATAGAAGAATGTCACCAAGTATAGGGTAAACCACGTATCTGATTATGTATAGTATGTCTGCATGTATCTGAGTTATTCCAATGAATAATAAAGAATGGAATAACGTAAGATTTCACCAAGTATAGGGTATCTGCCATGTCTGAGTTATTCCAATGAATAATAAGGAATGGAATAATTGAAGTTCTCTTCATGAATACAAACGAATAATATCCCTTAACCGTAAAAAGACACCTTTGGATATCAAAGTAGTGAAGTACCGAATCTCTTCTTCTTTTCTCTATAGATTTTCTCTCTATAGCTTCTCTCTATAATTTCTCTCTCTGAGTTTGAATGAATTTGTAAGAAAATAATGAAGGAATGAGCTTTTATTTATAGGAAAATAGAATGCATAGTAATTAATCCATGAATCGGTCTGTATTGATTTACTTTAATCGATTTTATTCCATATTTAAAGCAAAATCTTTTAAATAAAATATAATATATTCTATTTATATAAAACATTTTACTATGCAAACACTCGAACACTACGCAAAACACTATGCAACACTATCGTAATAAAATATAATATATTACATTTATAGAATAACTTTAATAAAGTATTACGCTTTATATAAAAAGATGTTTCGTTTTATTACATTAATAATACGAATAAAACAAAACGTCATTATCGCTATAATAATTCATATTATTAATCGACAATAATGGAATCAAACCGGTGACTTCTCACATAAGCATCGATAATCAATACCGCGTAGTACTACTTGCAACCACACGTATTCATCGCATTTTTTACTACCGAGTAGTTCAACAAAGATCAACGGTAAAACTTCCGCCATTATTTCAATAAAATATTTTTGTCGCTTTCTCAATCCGATAATAATTACATTGTGGGGTCCACTAATGATTGAGTAGTTGTACGAATATTCCCCTGCTAAACCGAATATTTCCCGACCGAATCGAATATAATATAACCACTTGCATACTTTTGCAAAATTTATAAATACTACCCACAACTATAATATTATCTCAAATTCACACCATAATATTAAAAATTATTTCGACAAAATTTAACTCTTTATTGATAAAATTTGGGGTCTCACACTTAAATGTGGAACAAAGGAAGTATTTTAAATTGATTGGTGTACATTTCGATTTCTGTACATGGTTTCAGTAATAACTATCACTGTGAATATTGAAGGATTATTGAGGTGAAGTATTTTTAGTACTTAAATTTTGGGGATTAGGCAATTTATCATATCACGTGGATTAGGCAATTTATCATATCATGTATTATGCACATAAGTTCGTGAGTTCAATAATCTATACTCCTTTTAATTTATAAGGCAATACTTCATTTGGGTAGATTTCTGGAAGAATTTATGCTTTGTTCCATATACAAATGGTTAATATATGCACAATGGCATTCCTTTGAAAACATGTATAGTATATGTCATTGTTTTCCTTATTAGTATTGCTATTATTATAGAATTTGGAGTATTTAATGTCATTTGCTTTGTAGTTCATCTAAAACATGAATTAAATATATTGGATTAAACATGAATTTGGAGTATTTAATGTCATTTTGAAATTATTATGCCACATGTTGAAATTCATGTGAAATTGGATTAAGTATTCTTATACTGTGTTGTATGGGTTAATTAAATATATTGCTTGAATTGTTTTTTTATTCATATGTTAGTTAACTTAGTTCTTCAATTGACGCTCAAGGCCGTCTCAATCTCGAAATCGATTCTAATCAAATAAAAACCTTTTTTGTTTTTTGTCTTCTCACTCCTCGTTTCTCTCCTCTACCTCTCTATATTCACGACATTTTTACAATCCTAAACTCCAATTTTTCTCTTTACTGAAACCCCAACCTTATATCTTCCATGCGCTCAATTTTACGACCATCCCCTAAGATTTTGTTTTTCGTTCAACTATGTGTACTGGATTTGTCTAGACTTTGTGAAGTTTTTGAATAGCGAAGGAGATTATAGGTTTGGGATAACAAAGCATTAGGCTAAATTAAATTAGAGAGCGAAGATTCCGCCAAAATGAATCACAACAAACAATCACTAAGCTTGGTACAATTCTAAATTTGCATTTTGGTTAGTATACATCGAGTTAGCCTTCAGATCATCTCCATAAATGAAAAAAACAATCATATGATGACCCATTCTCCGTGGTTGCTGTCTTTGCAATTTTCTAAGGAGTAAAATGGGGATTGAGTCGAAGATGAGTAAGTAATTTATGCCTTTCTATTATTTTACTTTGATGGGTATGTAAAATGGGGATTGAGTCGAAGATGAGTAAGTAATTCATTGGGGATTTATGTTGTTTGGGAATTTGGACAATAGCGTGAAATTAAATACAAAAATATAGTTCAATTATATAAAGGCATAAAAGAAAGTGTATTTCCTAACATTCTTTACAACATGTTTCTTATTAGCGAGTACCCATAATCAATCTTTGCTTTTTAATTTGATTTGTAAATTTGTCGTTATTTCTTCTTTGTTGTTAATTAGGGGACTATGTTTTTGTTTTAAGACTGTTTTTTTTGTTAAAATATTGTGAAACTTCATAAGGTACTTAATTCTGAAATAGTGTAGTGACCATGTAATGTTGTATGAATGTCCTCATTTGCTCTTCCAACTATTTAGTTTCAGAAGTTTGGTTTAACCTAAAGTGAATCTTTGTTTTTCTGAAATGGTTAACTATTGGTACATTGTTTGTGTCTTTGAGTCTATATGTTTTTATACCTTCCTGTTTAATACTTCACCTGTTTGAGACGTTTTCAAATTCAAAATTGACATATATACATTTAGTTTTAATCATTGAAATGATGAAATATTGTTAACTATCTAAAAGACTAAAAGTACTACTAATTATAAGATTTACTATTTCGTATTAGTGAATCATAACAATTTTCAGTTTACTTATATCAATCTAAATCATTCCCCCCTACTTACATACACGTGTGTGCTCATTTGTTTTTTAGATAATTCTGGTAAAAGTAAGGAGTTTTAAGTTTTGATTTACAATTGTTTTATTTTGCCTCACATATTATGATAATTTTATATTTCAAATATTTTCAAGTATACATCGAAAGATACTTGGTAAGTTTGTAAAGAATCTGAAGTTGTTTCTCTATTTTTTGCATGTATTTATTTTTTGTGTTAAAATCTTTTGTAAAGTTAACTAATTATACATTGTTATCTTTGATTTTTGGGTATGGAATAATGGTTGTTTTGGTGGTTTGGATATTTATTGATGATTGTAATTTTTTGTAGATGTGTTTAGATTTTTACGGATGTACATTTTTAAAGGAAATTTTGCTTAGAAATTTCTTGAAATTAGTAGTGACTAGATTGATGTTTTGGTGGTTGGATATGTGTTGATGATTGAGTATGTATTAATTATTTTGGTCGTGTGGTGAATTATGATAATAGTTATGTCTGATTGTAAGTTATTTTAGGTTGAAAAGAGTTTTTAGGTAATGTAGTACTTTTTCGAATTTTAATCAAATTTTTTGTTTTGCCGTGCTTTCAGGCACGAGTATCGCTAGTTAATATAAAAGGGTCTATCTTGGCACGTGCATGCTCGGGTTGTATGCACGTGCGTGCGATTGAATCATTCCATTGATGACACACGTGGGGCATATATAGGTTATGAGGGAGAGGGAATTAAGGGGTTGGGGGGTGTTGTTAATAGTGCATGGTGCGGTTGCATGTTTAGGGATATTTGGAAGTGGAGTGTTAAGTTGGTACCATACCAATACCATTACCCCTCCGGCCCTCCCTCAAAGAATGTCTTGCGAAAGTGGAACAAAACTCATTAACTCCTTTGAATATTTATTTAATGTAATGCTCTCACGCGTATTTCCACTTTTCAATTACTAGTTCTCATATTACAAATTAATCCCTTTGGATTCTTTAATTACAAAACCACCTATTACTACTATTTACTTGCTTCATTTCCTTTTACACTGCTTTTTAGCCAATTTGAGTTAAAAGAAAATAATAAAACTTAAATTAGAATGAAAAAGAAAAGAATAGAAAAACTTAAAAGTTTTCCTTTTGGGTTGCTTCGAGTTTTTTTAATGGAAAATGATAGAAAATTTAAAATTAAGGATATGAGTTGTAATTTAAAATTTATTATATTAAAAGTTGAGGATAATTTGGGAATTATAAAAATATTACTTATTCTAATTTCTTTTTCCGTCCAAATCATGCCAATTTTGGACGGAAAACTTTGATAGAAAAGTGGTCGTTTTCTATCCATTTTTTTTTTTCTCGCTTATTAAAAAAAGCTCGAAACATAAGAATTGGAAAGAAAACTTAAATTTTTCGTCTATTTTTTTTTTTTGTCCATTTTAAAACTCAGAAACAGACAGTTAGTGAAGGAAAAACAGAAGAGAAAAATGAGCTAATAAGTTTATGTATTTCTTTTGTGTTACTGCATAATTCTTAATATACATATATAAAATACTTTTAAATAATGACATGAGTTACCGTATTTATGATTAATTATGTATATTATTTTCAATTTTAATTGGGGATATGCACGTGAGTTCAAATTAGTAAATTAAGTACGTACAACATTAATACAAATTAATTAAAACTTAATAAAATATTTGTGTGAAATTAATCTAGCTATATATATATATAATATTGATATTGATGATGGCGTTACGTCATTATATATATAGAAACATTGAATTGAGATAATGATTTTCGTAGTAGTGATGATTGGTGATCGCGTGGGAGTTCCATTCCACTCCATATGGTTTCCCTTTGAACAAATTAATTTGGTCCACATGAAAAGACAACTTAATTGAGAGCACACTTACGTTGGTTGACTAATTAACAACCTTCATGGACTAGTTTCTTTTCCTTGGGTCGGGTCCGGTCCTACCTACAACTGCTCTCGAGTCTTTGAGTTTTTATTATGTCGGCCAATTAGAATACTCAACCTGTTATTTAGTGGACCTTCTCTTCCACAATTATAATATATTTTGGATGGTATCGTGCAATTTAGACTGATGTGTCCCTCTCCTCCGCATTTGAAGCGTATGATAGGTGGTCTCTCTTTTCTTAACAACGCGAGTCTTGGGTCTTTGGTCATCTTTCCATCATTTTGAATCTCCTCTTGAAATGTCCATTCTTATTATTTTATTACTAATCACCACCGGGCGTGGTTATCATTTCTGGCCTATTGATTCCTCCACGCTTGTTGTCACCGCTCGATGACTACTCTCATTTGGTATTATAATTTTGCCATTTTCTTTTTAGTTAAGGCTGACTAAGTTATCGCTATTCCACTAATCGGCCTTCTTTTACAACATCCTGAATACAAACACGCTTTATGAGAAATAAGATGTTGACGTATCTTCGGCTTTAAACCTCTTAAAAACATTCGCGTCATTCTCTCTTCATTATCCACCAAGTGGGACGCAAACCGGGATAACTCCGCAAATTTTGCCTCGTATTGCGACACGGTCATATTATTTTGTTCCAACTTGATAAACTTCACCTCCTTCATGTGGCGAATACTTTGAAAAGTATTTGTCATTGAATGACTCCCCGAACTTCTCCCATGATATCTTCAAGATGTTAAGTCGTTTTTGCTTCAACTTGGCACCAAAACTTATATTCGTGAAAGGGAACTTTTGGAGTGTCACCTTCAAGTGTTGCTCATGATCTTCACTTTTGGAATAAATAAGGATGTCATCAATAAAGACGACCACAAAGTGATCCAAATATTCCTTGAATACTTGGTTCATCATATCCATGAAGACAAAGAGGAGCATTAGTCAATCCAAAGGACACGACCAGGAATTCATAATGCCCGTCTTAGTTCCGAAAGCCGCTTTGAAATGTCATCGATTCTAATCTTCAATTGGTGATATCCTAACGAAGATCAATCTTTGAAAAGAATTTGGCTCCTTGTAATCGGGTCAAACAGTCATCAATACGTGGCGATGGATACCTATTTTTGATGGTGACATGATTCAACTCCCGATAATCAATACAAAGTCGCGTACTCCCATCTTTCTTCTTCACGAATGAATGGAGCACCCCAAGGAGAAAGTACTTAGGACGAATAAAGCCAATGTCTAACAATTCCTCAGAATGGGTCTTTAACTCTTGAAGTTCAATAGAGCCATTCGATATGGGGCTTTGGAAATGGGTTTTGTCACGGGTTCAAGGTCGATACAAAATTCAATTTCACGCCTGGGGTAGGCCGAGAAAGTTCTTCGGAATACGTCAGAAATTTATTAACAATGAAATATCATTTAAAGTCGATTTATTTTTGTTTAGATCTCGTGATATGAGCTAAGAAAGCTTGACATCCGTTTTTCAATAAACGAATAGCTTTATGGCTTGAGATGACCGTGATTGATTTTAATGGTTTGGTCGCTTGAATTCGCATATAATAGGTTGATTAGGAATATGAAAGCTAACAACCTTACGAAAACAATTAATTTTTGCATGATGAATAGTTAACCAATCAATCCTAGAATCACGTCGAATGCAAGTATTTTCAAAGAAATAAGATCGACGAATGTAATGTGAGGGTACCGATTTGAACCAAACAAGACTTATAAACAATGGATGTAATGAAGATTTTTCCCAACCTGAGTTTCCATAGATAAGTCAAAGTCTAATTTCTCCTGAGTCAAATTTAATCGATGGCGCAAGTAGGAGAAATAAAGAATGGGTAGAACCGGTATCAAATAAAGTATAGACTTCGTTAGAGTTTATGATAAGCTTTACCGTGATGACCTCATTCGGGTTCCTTGCTTTCTAGGAGGTCACAACAAACGCTCCCTCAGACTTCACGGCTTTGACCTTTTCCGGGACTGACCTTTGGTGCCTCCATCTTAGCCGAATTTGTCTTGATGAATGACCAAATCGGGATAAGTGACCTTCTTTCCACAATTATAACATTCTTTGACTGGCATCGCACAATTTGGACTGATGTGTCCCTCCCTCCGCATTTGAAACATATGATAGGTGGTCTTTCTCCTTCCTTAACAACGGGTGCTGGTGCTGACGTCTTTCCATCATTGTTGAATCTCCTCTTCTTGAAATGTCCATTCTTATTGTTTTGGCCCTGATTACCACCAAAGTGGTTACCATTTCGCCTCGTTGATTCCTCCACGCTTGTTGTCACCGCTCGATGACTACTATCACCGGTATTATAATTTTGCTCAGCGCTTCTTTTAGTTAAGTTGACTCGTTATCGCTACTCCACTAATCGAGCCCTATTTACAACATCCTAATACAAACACACTTTTTATGAAATAAGATGTCGACGATCTCCTGGCTTCAAACCTCTTAAAACATTCGCGCCATTCTCTCTTCATTATCCACCAAGTGGGACACAAACCGATAACTCAGTAAATTTTGCCTCGTATTGGTTACTTGGCCATATTATTTTGTTCCAACTTGATAAACTTCACCTCCTTCATGTGGCGAATACTTTGGGAAAGTATTTGTCGTTGAATGCCTCCTGAACTTCTCCCATGATATCTTCAAGACAATGAAGTTGAGTACGCTTTTACCGATTCCCACCAAAGAATCCGCCTCCGCAAATGCAGCATAAAAGCAAGGCGTGAAGGAACTTTTGCTCCTCGGGCATCCCAAGACATCAAATATCTTGGTGATCTCGATTTATCCATGCTTCCGCTTATAAGTGGTTTTGGCTCTCCCTTAAACTCCGGTGGTCCCACTCCTCGAATCGCTTAATGGTGACCGCCTCGAGAGTTTCCAAGTGTTTCCACCCCACGTTTTGGACAGAGCCGCGCTCTACTTTCTTTGTTGCATGAATTGCATAAAGCCTCCGAACATTTAATCATTCATCATTTGGTCGGTGTTGTTGTTTTTGCATGAGGATTGTCGCCTTCACGATGCACATTATCCTTATTATTGATATGTGGTGAATCAACTGTCTTTGTGCTCCATTCTATTATCAACATTCTCGGATGTCATTTTCAGATCTCGCCATAAAACAAAAGGTTAATTGACATGTAACATATTATCCCTATATTCGTGACCGACGAATAAAATAAAGACGTAAACTTAGGTAGGTCATACTAGCGAAGGAATTTTCCGCTCTCCTCTCCAAGTACTATTCTCACATCTTAGCCGTGGATCATATCCCTAAGCTTTGATACTAACCGCGGCGCCCCCCAAAGGTATACATCATCCATCTTGGGTTTATCGATACATGGTACGTAATTAAAATACAACTTACTTAATACAATTGTCGGTATACAATACATTGACAAAACATAAACCGTGAGTTTGAATACAAATATTGTCTACTAGAGATTATACAAACTCAAAAGGAGTCCTCATTACAATTATTATCACACTATTTCACGAATAGTGAAGACTACTAATGCTATCCTCTCGGACCATTACTCCGCTTCTCGACTCGTCCCCAAATATATTCTCATTTCAAAGAGAACAAAGGAAAGAAAAGGGTGAGCTCAACTAGCCCAAAGAAGAAATATTATGACTATGATAATTCGTAATAAATTATCATTAGCCTTCAATGTTGTTAAAGTGATAAAATATAATAAACATCAAGTTTAATCTGCAATGAACCAAAGAATCCATTAAAAGAGTCAAGTAGAAAATAAAATCTACTATCTTTTATGATTTAAAAGGTTTTTCATCATCATTATAGCCGAGACTCACTTTTAATAAATATTTCACATCATCGAATCACCCCGCATCTACTGACCAAGGATATTCTTTAGTATCACGATCACAATTATCCATGCACTACGGGCCAAGAATATTTGTGTATTCATTAATGGTCATGATCATGCCAACAACTCGTCCATCAATGCACTACGAGCCAATGAGGATTTTTACCACATCATTTGTAACATTACTACCATGATTACACCGAATAATCTCTCGTCATAATCATACCAAGTCCATCTATACTACTGAGCCCACGATGGCTTTCAACATAATATAAACATGAGGATGATGACAATGATATAAGAATTCAATAAAACAAGTTCAAGAATTAATTTATCCAGAACCAATAACATCCAAACTGTCCAACAAGATATCGCTTTGTAGTAGTAAAATTCAAGAATACTTAGAAGAATATTTCCATGAAAGGATACTTGGATGAAGCGCAAATATCAAGGATATTCCACTAATTTCATGGAGTATAGAAGTCAAAGTTTTAACCAACCGAGTATAATAAAGAATGGAATAACAAAAGAAATCACCATGCATGCGATAGATCCGAAAACAGCAAAGTTATTCCAACAGAATAATAAATAATTTAACTTTGTCCCACGTAAAACGCATGCATGTGATATTCCAACGTAATAATAAAGAATGGAACTAGGTCCCACGTAAACACACGTATGTGATGTTCCAACAAAATAATAATAAAGATTTTAACCAGTCCGGTGTAAAACACACACATGGATGTTCCAATGTAATAATAGAAGAATGTCACCAAGGATAGGGTAAATCGCGTATACAGGTTGTGACGACCCCAAAATAGGTCCATTCCATCCAACCCATTCTGAGTCGCCAAATACATGGTACAACACATATACTGTGAGTTTGAATACAACTATTGTCTAATAGATAGTATAAAAACTCAAAAAGGGTCCTCATTACAATTATTGATACGCTATTTCACAGAATAGTGAGGACTACTAATGCAACCATCTGGACCGTCAATCCATTCCTCGACTAGTCCCAACTATATTCTCATTTCTTGAAGAGAACAGTGAAAGAAAGGGTGAGCTCAAGTAGCCCAGTAAGAAATATTATGACTAAGATAATATACAACAAATTATCATTAGTTTTCAACAGGGAAAAATCTGATAAAATATAATAGACAACAAGTTTTAGATCAACAACTGCAATGAATAAGCAATCCATTAGAAGAGTCATTTAGAGAAAGAATTCTACTATCTTCTATGAATTTAAAAGTCCATCATCAATATTTTATCCCCAGTAACATCAATCAATACACATCTTTAATCAAATATTCATCTTTGCAATCATGCGGGCCAAAGATATTCATTTAGATCACCAAATTGGTCATATTCATCTCAACACCTATTCATCTTCGCACTACGGGCCAAAGATATTCATTAGGTAATCATTCATCTTTGCACTACGTGCCAAAGATATTCATCGATTAATCATTCATCTTTGCACTACAAAGCAAAGATATTCAAGAATATCATCATTTAGGACCTGAGGATGATGAAAAATATTTTAAAGGAACGAATCCAAAGAAACAAAATAACAAATATTAGAGATTCATATTACGCTTTATCCAAGATCAATAATACTTCATAATAACCAATTTTGAAGCAAAATTCAAGAATAAAGATCAAAACATGGATACAATCAAAGATAGTAACCATAATAGACATCTTGGACAAAAAGAAGAAAATTTCATTTTTGAGGTTGAATAGTGTCGATTCGTGAATAAAGGCAAGTATCGTGAATAAGTGCAAGATATCGTGAATAAGTAACTCCGACACAAAAGTTCTAAATTTGATAAAAAATCAGATCAATACTTTGGCATAATGATATTGAAGAAATAATATCATATATGAAGAAAATACCATCCCTTACCTTGCAAAGACAATACTTCTGACTGGAATACTAGATATAGTGCTGAAGGAACTTGCACCGCTAATTAGAAACTCACAAAGTATCTAAATACTCATAAAATACACTCGATAATATAGAGAGAGAAAGAGAGAAAACTTGTTTCTGGTGTGATTTTTAATTCAAACTTAGCCCTCTATTTATAGGAAAATGTTAGCACGCCGAAGCAGACTTAACCTGCAACCTGATGGCTTTAACTGCTACTATTCCCACCCACCACATTTGAAAATTCAATTGAGGTCATTTCTCACCAACCAAAAGTGGGGTCCACTCAATTCTAGAATTTTTCATCAAAACCTAATTTTCGAATCAGTTACCTCTTAAAATTCATAACAATTTATACGCAGGGATGATTCGATGATATGGATTAATTATTGAGCTGAGTCTCAGCAATGAAATATTAATTCATGGATGTGGTAAAAGTCATCTTTAGTCAGAGTTCATTGATAGACTTGGTATGATTATGACCAAGGATTATTCGGTATAATCATGATCAGATTGAAAACACGAATATCCTCGCCAAGAAGGTAATGGATAATTCGTGGTTGTGATACTATTAAGTGCATCTCAAAGATTATTGGTTTTACTGATTGTATATCTTTAGCTTTGTAGTGCAAAAGATGAATTGTTAATGAATATCTTTGGCGGATTGCGAAGATGAATTTAATATTTTAACGATAAAGGTATTCAAGGTATCCTCACCTCTTTATCATATCGTATCGTTACCACTAATTTCGAGGGCTTAAATTTCATAAGAAGGGGAGGTTGTAAGACCCTCACTTTTTATAAGTAAAGATGAATTTTTTTATAAATATTATTTTTGAATATTATGGAATAAATTTGATATAATGTTATAGTTGTGGGTAATATTTATAAATTTTGCAAAGTAAGCAAGTTGTTATAAAATATTCGTTTAGTGGGAATATTCTTTTTGTTTGGGAATATTCGTGACGACTACTCAATCGATGGTGGACCCCATTAATCTAAGTATTGTCGTAGTTAAAAACGCACAAAATTATCTTTTATAAAAATAACGGCAGTGGTGTTACCGTTAAAACTGTTGAACTACCCGGTAGTAAATGTGACGCCCCCAAAATTAGGTATACATCACCCATCTTGGGTCGCCACTTACATGGTACATGCAATTTAAATACAACTTATTAACATAACTCTGTAAATGTACAATACGACATAAATCGTGAGTTTAAATACAAATATCGTCTACTAGATATTATACAAACTCAAACAAAAGTCCTCATTACAATTATTATCACACTATTTCACGAATAATAGAGGACTACTAATGCTATCTTCAGACCATCACTGCGTTTCCCACTCGTCCCGCCTATATTCTCTTTTCCTCAAGAGAACGGTGAAAGAAAGGGTGAGCTCAACTAGCCCAAGAAGAAATATTATGACTAAGATAATGCGTAATAAATTATCAATAGTCTTCAACAATGTTAAACCGATAAAATACAATAAACAACCAGGTTAATCAGCAGTAGTGAATATGCAATCCATTAAAAGAGTCAAGTAGAAAATAAAGTCTACTATCTTTTAGGTTTTTTAAAAGGTTTTTATCATCATTATAAATGAGACTCGACTTTTAATAAATATTCCACATCATCGAATCACCCCGCACTACTTCCAAGGATATTCTTTAGTATCACGACCACAATTATTCATGCACTTCGGGCAAGAATATTTGTGTATTCATTAATGGTCATGATCATGCCAACAACTCATCCATCAATGCACTACTACCAATCGAGGATTTTACCACATCATTTGTAACATTACTATTAAATGATTACATAGAATAGTCTCTCGTCATAATCATACCAAGTCCATCTATGCACTCCATGAATACGTATGACTTTAAAAAAATATAAACATGAGGATGATGACAATGATATAAGAATTCAATAAAACAAGTTCAAGAATTATTTTATCCAGAATTATTAACGTCCAAATTATCAATATGATCTTCGTTTTGTAGAGTAAAATTCAAGAATGATCGGAAGAATATTTTCATGAAAAGATCTTTGGATGAAACGCAAATATCAAGGATATTCCACTAATTTCATGGAGTATAAAGTCAAAGTTTTAACCAACCGGGTATAATAAAGAATGGAATAACAAAAGAAATCACCATGCATGCGATATACCGCATGCATGAGTTATTCCAATGTAATAATAAATAATGGAACCAGTCGGTGAAATTCACACCACAAGATGTTCCAACGAGAATAATAAAGATGGAACCCGGATCCGGTGTAAAACACGAGATAGGATATTCCAATGAATAATAAAGATTTTAACCAGTCCTGTAAAACACACATGAGCAGATGTTCCAGTAATAATAAAGATTTTAACCAGTCCGGTGTAAAACACATGACATGGATGTTCCAATGAAATTATAGAAGAATGTCACCAAGTATAGGGTAAACTACAGTATACGAGTTATTCCAATGTAATAATAAGCAATGGAATAACAATGAGCCTTCTCTTCATGAATAAGAAAGAATAACACCCTTACATTTGGTAGGAGATTGAATCTCGCAAAGAGCAGAGTAACAAAATACTCTTCTTCTTTCTCTCTTATTCTCTCTATACTTTCTCTCTATAGCTTGAATGAATTAAGTGAAAATAATGAAGCCCTAGGCCTCTATTTATAGAAGATTTCTAGCTTAGCACCGCTCGTGAAAAGAGCAAGCGGCTTGACGACCGGTTTTGGCGCTCGTGAATGTGAAACGACAAGTGCTTCGACGTCGCCCCGTAAAGGTAATTACTATTAACGAAGGTAAATACTATTATTACTATTCGAAGGTAAATACTATTCACAAGGATAATTACTTATTGACGAAGGTAATTACTATTAATTGACGAAGGTAAATACTATTCACAAGGGTAATTACTATCGACGAAGAGACTCTTAGATGATGACATATGAGCCCCCATAAAATAATCAAACTTACCACAAATCATTTTTTTTTTCATCAACACATTTAATCTTTCAACAATTATTAATCATTTATAACTCATTGTCTCAATTATTGATTTAATACTATAACATATTATACGATGATAATCATGACAATAATTGAATCAATAATATAAGAGATATGATGCAAAGAATTATCGTAGTAATAATTGAGCATAATGAGTGACTTCTCACGTAAGCATCAATAATCAATACCGTGTGTCTACTATGCAACTACGCCAGACATCGCTATGTCTTTTACCACCGGTAGTTCAACAGTTTTAATTGGTAACACCTCCGCCGTTATTTTTATAAAATATTTTTGTCGCTTTTCTCAATCCAATAATAATTACATTGTGGGGTCCACCAATGATTGAGCCATTGTACGAATATTCCCTAACAAAAGAATATTCCCCACCAAACGAATATTTTATAATAACTCGTATACTTTTGCAAAATTTATAAATATTACCCACAACTATAACATTATATCAAATTTATTCCATAATATTCAAAAATAATATTTATAGAAAAATTCATCTTTATTTATAAAAGCTGGGGTCTTACAACCTCCCTTTCTTATGAAATTTCGCCCTCGAAATTAGGGTACGTGCACAGTATGTCAAGAGGTAAGGATACCTTGATTTCATTTCAGATTCTAACTCCCAAGTCATTTCCTCAACATCGTGGTTCCTCCACAAAACTTTGACTTGAGGTATAACCTTGGAGCGTAGAATATGTTCCTTCTTATCCAAAATTTGAACAGAACCTCTTCATACGCCAAATCTTCCGCTATTTCGTCCGGCTCTAACTCAATAATATGGTTCGGTCTTTCACATATTTACGTAACATAGATATGTGAAAACGTTATGAACACGAGACATATTTAGTGAGAGAAAAGCGAGTCTATAGCCACGCCTTCCTACTCGATCGAGGATTAAAATGGACCGATGAATCGAGGATTAAGTTTTCCTCTTTTCCAAATCTTGTAACTCCTTTCCATGGAGCAACTCTTAACAACACATGATCTCCTATATCGAATTCCACGTCCTTTCAATGAAGATCGGCATAACTTTTTTTGTCGATTTTGTGAGGTTTTTATACGTTGTCGGATCGTTTGAATCTTTTCCGTAGTCCCACGTATCAACTCCTGGTCCCAACAACGTTGCTTCACCCACCTCATCCCAAAGATATCTTTGAACGACACTTTCTTCCATACAACGCTCGAATGGAGCCATGCCAATACTTGCTTGATAAGCTGTTGTTGTAGGAAAACTCCACCAATGGTAAGAACTTGTCCCAACTCCCTTGAAATCAAGGACACGAGTCTTAATAGATCTTGAAGAGTTTGAATAGTCCTCTCCGATTGTCCGTCTGGTCGAGGATGATATCCGAAATAAATCGTAAGTTTGTGCCCATAGCTTTTTGCAAACTAACCCAAAATCGTGAAGTGAATCTTGGGTCTCGATCGGAAACTATGGATACCGCATACCATGCGATCTTACAATCTCGTTTATATACATCGAGCAAGACGTTCAAGTGTATAAGTTTTTCGTATCGGTAGAAATGAGCGAGACTTGGTCAATCTATCAACAATGACCCAAATCGCATCAATGCCTTGAGAAACTTTAGGAAGACCGTGCTCTAAAT
The DNA here is from genome assembly GCA_020205615.1 of Panax quinquefolius. NCBI lineage: Eukaryota > Viridiplantae > Streptophyta > Magnoliopsida > Apiales > Araliaceae > Panax > Panax quinquefolius. The sequence continues at coordinate 144,317 of JAINUW010000535.1, read as the reverse complement.
CCATGGTAATGTCTTCCACTTCCATTCTGAATTTCAAGTGGTTGCAATGGACCTTTTGGTACTTGATGCTTCGCTTTAACTCGTTGACAAGTTAGACACCTTGAGATAAGCAGCAAATATGCCATCTCTCTCTTCATATCGCTTCCACCAAAATGTATGACGAATATCATGATACATTTGGTACTCCCGTGATGGATTGCAAATGGTGTGTTGTCGCCTCATCATAATATTATACTTTAAATCAGGTCGTTAGGAACACAAAGTCCGGAGTTGACTCAAGTATTCCTTCTTCATCGATTCTTGCTTCCGACGTAGCACCTTTCTTGCACTTTTTTCCTCATACGATCGCCTCCGTGTCGAAGCAAGCGACTTTAACTTTATCGATTAAAGTCGGTTATACTCAGTATACTCGCTATCATCACATGCGTCCCTGAGTCTTTAACTCTATCTCCATCCTTTGCAAGTCACACAAAATGGGCTCTTACGTTGACAACATCGCACTCGTACTTGCATATGATTTTCTACTCAATCGTCCGCCTACCACGTTCGCTTTTCCGGATGGTATTGGATGGTATGATCATAATCTTTCAATGCTTCTAGCCAACGTCGTTGTCGCATGTTGAGTTCCTTTTGAGTGAAGAAATATTTGAGGCTTTTATGATCCGTAAAGTTCTCCACTTTCTCCCATACAAGTAATGCCTCCAAATTTTAAGTCAAGAAAGACAACAAATTGAACTCTGGATCATGAGTAGGATAATTCCTCTCATATTCTTTGAGTTGTCAGCGAGGCATAAACTATTACTTTTCCATGTTGCATGAGAACACATCCCAACCCTTTTGCTCTAAGCATCATCATAGATGACAAATACCTCCGAGCGAGATGGTATTGTATTAAGCAGTCTTGAAATAAGTCTCCTCTTGAGTTCTTGAAAATCTTCTCACATTCTTCGCTCCAACCGAACTTTGTATTTTTCCGAGTCACCGAAATCAATGGAATAGCGATTCGAGAAAATCATTCCACGAATCTCCGATAATAACCAGATTAAACCGAGAAAGCTACGTCTTTGGTCATTTGATTTAGTTTGTTCCCGCTTTGAATAGCTTCAATCTTTCTTTGGGTCAATGATATTCCATGACTTGATACCACGTGCCCAAGGAATGCTACTTCTTCCGCCGAACTCGCATTTCTTCAACTTGGCATAAAGCTTATATTCACGAAGCTTTTGGAGTGTCGCCTCGACCTCAGTGTTACTCATGATCTTCCACGGCTTTTGGAATAAATAAGGATGTCATCAATAAAGACGACCACAAAGTGATCTAAATATTCCTTGAATACTCGGTTCATCATATCCATGAAGGCGAGAGCATTAGTCAATCCAAAGGACATGACTAGAATTCATAATGCCCGTCTCGAGTTCTCGAAAGTCGTCTTTGGAATGTCGCCAGCTTCTAATCTTCAATTGGTGATATCCTAACGAAGATCAATCTTTGAAAAGAATTTGGCTCCTTGCAACTGGTCAAACAGGTCATCAATACGTGGCAATGGATACCTATTTTTTGATGGTGGCGTGATTCAACTCCGATAATCAATACAAAGTCGCGATACTCCCATCTTTCTTCTTCACGAATAGTAACAGAGCACCCCAAGGAGAAGTACTAGATCGAATAAAGCCAATGTCTAACAATTCTGCGATTTGGGTCTTTAACTCCTAAAGTTCAATAAGAGCCATTCGATATGGGCTTTGGAAATAGGTTTTGTCTGAGGGTTCAAGGTCGATACAAAATTCAATTTCACGCCTGGGGTAGGCGAGAGTTCTTGAGAAATACGTCAGAAATTTATTAACAATAGGAATATCGTTTAAAAGCGGCGTATTTTTATTTAAATCTTTTGACATGAGCTAAGAAAGCTTGACATCCGTTTTTTCAATTAACGAATAGCTTTATGGCTTGAGATTTACCGTGATTGATTTTAATGGTTTGGTCGTTTGAATTCGCATAATAGGTTGATTAGGAATATGAAAGCTAACAACCTTACGAAAACAATCAATTTTTTGCATGATAAGTAGTTAACCAATCAATCCCTAGAATCACGTCCAAATGCAAGTATTTTTAATGAAATAAGATCGACGGGTAATGTGAGGGTACCGATTTGAACCAAACAAGACTTATAAACGATGGATGTAATGAAGGTTTCTCCCAACGGAGTTTCCATAGATAAGTCAAAGTCTAATTTCTCCTGAGTCAAATTTAATCGATGGCGCCAAGTAGGAGAAATAAAAGAATGGGTAGAACCGGTATCAAATAAAGTATAGACTTCATTAGAGTTTATGATAAGCTTACCCGTGATGACCTCATTCGGTTCCTTGCTCTTTGGGAGGTCACAACAAACGCTTCCTCCCTTGCTAACGGGTTTGAATTTTACTGGGATGGCCTTTGGTGCCTCCATCCAGCTGAATTTGTCTTGATGGCAAAAATCGAGCTAAGTGACCTTCTTCCACATTTATAACATGCTTTGAATGATGGCAGCAGTTTGACTGATGTGTCCCTCTCCTCCGCATTTGAAGCATATGATAGGTGGTCTTTCTCCTTCCTTAACAATGGGTCTTTGGTCTTGATGTCTTTCCACCATTGTTGAATCTCCGCTTCTTGAAATGTCCATTCTTATTGTTTGTGTACGATTACCACCGGTGGTTACCATATCCGCCACATTGATTCCTCCACGCTTGTTGTCACCGCTCGATGACTACTCTCGCCGTATTATAATTTTGCTCTACCGCTTCTTTTTTAGTTGTGTTGACTCATTATCGCGTTCCACTAATCGAGCCCTATTTACAACATCTTAATACAAACACGGTTTATGAAAATAAGATGTTGACGTATCTCTCGACTTCAAACCTCTTAAAACATTCGCGCCATTCTCTTCATTATCCACCAAGTGGGGCCTGAACCGTGATAACTCATAAATTTTGCCTCGTATTGCGTTACGGTCATATATTGTTTTGTTCCAACTTGATAAATTCCACCTCCTTCTTGTATGGCGAATACTTTCGTGAAAGTATTTGTCGTTGAGCAACTCTCCCGAACTTCTCCCAAGATATCTTGATCAAGCGGAGTTGAGTACGTTTCTGGATTCCCACGATGTCTCAGCTCCTCGCAACATAAAGGCGTGAAGGAACCTTTTGCTCCGGAGCATCCCAAGACATCAAATATCTTGGTAATCTGCTTTATCCATGCTTAGTCGGAAGTGGTTTGGCTCTCCCTTAAACTCCGGTGGTCCCAAATCCTTGAATTGTTTAGCGGTGACCGCCGAGAGTTTTCCGTGTTTCCACCTACGTTTTGGATGAGAGTCGCTCTACTTTCTTTGTTCATAAATTGCATAAAGCCTCTGAACATTTGATCATTCATCATTTGGTCAGGTGTTGTTGTTTGCATGAGGATTGTCTCCTTCACGATGCACATTATCCTCGATTATTGATATGTGGTGAATCAACAATCGCTTTGCAACTCCATTGCTATTCTCAACATTCTCGGATGTCATTTTGGAATCTTGCCACAAAACAAAAGGTTAATTGACATATAACAAATTATCCCTATCTTGACCAACCAATAAAATAGCACATAAACTTGGTAGGTCATACTAAGCGAAGTATTCCCGTCTCTCCCTCCTAAGTACTATTCTCACATCTTAGCCGGGATCATATCCTAAGCTCGATACTGTTCTATGACGCCCCCCAAAATTAGGTATACATCACCCATCTTGGGTCGCCACTTACGTAGTCAATGAAATTTAAATCTGAACTTATTAACATAACTGCTGTGTATGCTATCTGACATAAACGTGAGTTTAAATACAAATATCGTCTACTAGATATTATACAAACTCAAACAAAAGTCCTCATTACAATTATTATCACACTATTTCACGAATAGTGAGGGACTACTAATCTTATCTTGAGGACCATCACTGCTTCTTACAGGCTCGTCCCAAATATATATTATCATTTCACGAAGAAACGGTGAAAGAAAGGGTGAGCTCAACTAGCCCAAGAAGAAATATTATGACTAAGATAATGCGAATAAATTATCAATAGTCTTGATAATATTAAAGCGATAAAATACAATAGACAACCGGTTAAGCTGCAGTGAATATCTGATCCATTAAAAAGAGTCAGTAGAAAATAAAGTCTACTATCTTTTGGTTTTTTTAAAGGTTTTCATCATTTATATATTTGAGACTCGACTTTAATAAATATTCCACATCATCGAATCACCCCGCACTACGACCAAGGATATTCTTTAAGTATCACGACCACAATTATTCATGCACTACGGGCCAAGATTATTTGTGTATTCATTAATGGTCATGATCATGCCAACAAATGTCCATCAATACACTTCTGACCAATCGAGGATTTTACCACATCATTTGTAACATTACGGTCATGATTATTACAAGAATAGTCTCTTGGTCATAATCATACCAAGTCCATCTACACTACTACAGTACAGATGACTTTAAAAAATATAAACATGAGGATGATGACAATGATATAAGAATTGAATAAAACAAGTTCAAGAATTATTTTATCCGGGAATTATTAACGTCCAAATTATCAATATGATCTTTTTTTGTAGAGTAAAATTCAAGAATGATCGGAAGAATATTTTCATGAAAAGATCTCGATGAAACGCAAATATCGAGGATATTCCACTAATTTCATGGAGTATAGAAGTCAATGTTTTAACCAACTGGGTATAATAAAGAATGGAATAACAAAAGAAATCACCGTGCATGCGATGTAACCGCAGCGAGCATGTTATTCCAATGAATAATAAATAATGAACTGTGTCGGTGAAATTACACTGCAAGCGGGATGTTCCAACAGAATAATAAAGATGGAACCCGATCCGGTGTAAAACACAGATAGGATATTCAGCGAGAATAATAAAAGACGGAACCGAGTGTCGGTGTAAAACACATGCACGAGGATGTTCCAACAGAATAATAAAGAGCGGAACGGTCGGTGTAAAACACATGACGGGATGTTCCAACAGAATCATAGACCAAGTATAGGGTAAACTGCCATTATCTGAGTTATTCAACGTAATAATAAGCAATGGAATAACAACAGTTCTCTTCATGAATAAGAAAGAATAACACCCCTTACATTTGGTAGGAGATTGAATCTTTGCAACGGTGTAGTAACAAAATACTCTTCTTCTTTCTCTTATTCTCTCTCTATACTTTCTCTCTACTATAGCTTGAATGAATTAAGTGAAAAATAATGAAGCCCTAGGCTCTATTTATAGAAGATTTCTAGCTTTTCTTAGATGTGAAAAGTGAAAAAGGAGTGACGGCGCCTTTGGGTTTGGCGCTTTGTAATGTGAAACGACAAGTGCTTGACGTCCCCAGGTAAAGGTAATTACTATTAACGAAGGTAAATACTATCGATTGAAGGTAAATACTATTCACACAGGATAATTATCTATTGTGAAGTAATTCTTATTTGAAGGTAAATACTATTCACAAGGGTAATTACTTATCGACGAAGGTAATTACTATTGACGAAGGTAAATACTATTCATTCAAGGTAATTCTTATTGGCGAAGAGACTCTTAGATGATGACATATAGAGCCCCCATAAATAAATCAAACTTACCACAAATCATTTTTTTTCATCAACACATTTAATCTTTCATCAATTATTAATCATTTATAACTTATGCGTCTCAATTATTGATTTAATCTTTATAACATATTATCTGAGATAATCTTTGTGACAATAATTGAATCAATAATATAAGAGATATGATCGGCAATTCTTGTAGTTGATAATTGAAAGCGTAATTGGCCGTAGGTGACTTCTCACGTAAGCATCGATAATCAATCTGGTGTCTACTTGTCACTTCTACGTATTACTATACTTTACCACCGGGTAGTTCATTCAAGCAGCTTAACGGTAACACCTCCATAGTTATTTTTATAAAATATTTTTGTCGTTTTCTCCGATAAAATGATAATCCACATTATGAGGGTCCACCAGATTACATTGTATTTAATATTCCCTACAAAAAAAGAATATTCCCTAATTCCAAACGAATATTTTATAACAACTTGCATACTTTGCAAAATTTATAAATATTACCTGTATAACTATAATATTATATCAAATTTATTCCATAATATTCAAAAATAATATTTATAGAAAAAATTCATCTTTATTTATAAAAGTCGGGTCTTACAAAAAAGTACAAAATAACGCTGTGGTTGCATATAGCACACGTAAGTATTGATTATTGATGCTTACGTGAGAAATCATTCCCTATAATTATTGCATTATCATATCTTTATATTATCGATTCAATTCATCTTTATTTATAATATGTTATATTATTAATTGAGACGACAAGTTATAAATGATTAATAATTGTTGAAAGATTAAAATGTGTTGATTAAAAATAAAATGATTTTGTTATAATATTTATTCAATCCTTGATGTATATAAAGAGTCCATTATGACGTTTGTGGTAAGTTTGATTATTTTATGGGGGCCCATATGTCATCATCTAAGATTCACTTCGTCGATAAGTAATTACCTTTTGGAATAGTAATTACCTTTGTCAATAGTATTTACTTCGTCAATAAATAGTAATTATTCTTTGTCAATAGTAATTACCTTCATTAATAAGAATTACTCTTCACCCAATAAATAATAGTTGTCAAATAATATTACCTTTCTTGCCTCTTCGGAGAGTTAATTACCTTCAATAGATATTACTCTTCCAAGTGTTAAGAGGGTTGAATTACCCATTCGCAAATAGTTGTTGTCTTGATATTACCAAGAGTCATTTCACCCCGTTCATACGTTAACAAGAGACCACCCTCGGTTTTTCTATAAATAGAAAGCTCATTTCCTTCATTATTTCTTACGAATTCAATAAAACTACTATAGAGAAACTATAGAGAGAAAGAAGAAAAGTATTTTCTACTTCACTTTTCTAATATTCAAATTCTTCTAAGGTAAGGGATATTATTTATTTGTTCTGCAGTGAGTGTTATTCTTCTTATTCATGAAGAGATTATTCCATTCTTTATTATTGATTTGGAATAATCATGCTGTATACCTATACTTGTGAAATCCTATGTTATTCCATTCTTATTTATTCATTGAATAACTTTGTATATGCGGACTCCTATACTTGGTGAAATCCTTATATTATTCCGTCTTTATTATTATTACATTAGAATATCCTGTTCGTGTGTTTTACACGGACACTGCTCTATTTTATTATTATTCCGTCTTTGTTATTATTCCGGAATATCATGTATGCATCTTTATCTGTGGGACTGTTCCATCATTTATTATTCCGCATTTATTATTCATTGGAACATCACATCGCTTATTAATTTCACTGACCTGGTTCCGTTATTATTATTCTACATTGGAATAACTCGTCTTGATGCTTATCGCGTGCGTGGTGATTTCTTTTGTTATTCCATTCTTTATTATACCCAATTGGTTAAAACTTTGACTTCTATACTCAATGAAATTAGTAGAATATCTTTTGATATTTGCGTTTCATCCAAAGATCTTTTCATGGAAATATTCTTCCGATCATTCTTGAATTTTACTCTGCAAGCGATGTCATGTTGATAATTTGGGCGTTATTAGTTCTCGAATAAATTAATTCGTGAACTTGTTTTATTGAATTATTATGTCATTGTCATCATCCTCATTGTTATATTATGTTATCTTTGAGCTTATGTGCATAGATGAACTTAGTATGATTATGACCGTGGATCATTCTTGATAATCATGGCTTGTTATAAATGATGTGATAAAAGTCCTCAAATTGGCACAGTAATGCGTCGATGGATAGTTTTGGTATGATTATGACCAGGGGTGATTCAAGATAGTACGACCATTGATAATTTGATGAAAATCCTTGGATCGTAAAATGCGTGGATGATTAGATATTGTGGTTTATTCATTAAACCGAGTCTTAGTGATAAAAATTGATGAAAACCTTTAAAACCTAAAAGATAGTAGACTTTATTTTCTACTTGACTCTTTTAATGGATTGCACATTCCATGCAGCTTAAACCGGTTGTCTATTGTATTTTATCGGTTTAACATCATTGAAGGCTAATGATAATTTATTCTGCATTATCTTAGTCATAATATTTCTTCTTCAGGCTAGTTGAGCTCACCTTTCTTTCACTTTGTTCTTCTTGAAAAGAGAATATAAATGGGGAGAAGCTCGGGGAAAAAAGTGATGATCCCAAAGATAGCATTAGTAGTCATCACTATTATGTGAAATAAGTGTGATAATAGTTGTAATGAAGACTCCTTTTGAGTTTGTATAATATCTAGTAGACAATATTTGTATTCAAACTCACGCTTTATGTCGATTGTACAGCAGCTTATATTAGTAAGTTGTATTTTTGAATTTATATACCATGTAAGTGGCGACCCAAAGATGGGTGACGATACCTAATTTTGGAGAAGTCACAACAGGTATCGAGCTTAGGATATGATCCCAGGTGAGATGTGAGATAAGAACTAGGAGGAGAGAGACAGAATTTCCTTTCAAGCTAGTATGACCTACCTAAATTTATTTGGTATTTAATTGGTCGGTCAGAATATAGGATAATATGTGATATGTTAATTAACCACTTGTTTTGTGACAAGATTTGAGAATGACATCTGAAAATCTTGAGATAAGCGATATGAAGCACATGAGAGTGTTGATTCAAATTAAACAAAAGCGTAACGACCAACAATACGATAATAATCATACTTGGCAACGCCATTTATCGAACAATGATAACCATCGTGGGAAATTATCATGCTAAGAATGGTAACCACTTGGGTGGAATCATGGCAAAGATATATAGAAGTGGAAATTGCAAGAAGAAGGTCATTTAGCTCAATTTTGTTGTGCACTTTAAAGTCAAGTCTAGTCGGGATGGAGGGTGGCAACAAAGGTGGATATGGACAAAACAAAGTCGTTGGTTTTAGGAAGTGCATTTTTATGACTTCTCAAAAGCGAGTAAACCCGACGAAGTTAGCACGGGTTAGTTAATTATAAATCATGCAAGTCTATACCTTATAAGATCTGGGTTCTACCCTTTATTTTATCTCTCTTGCTTGCGTTCATCGTTTAAATTTGACTCAGGAGAAGTTAGACTTTGACTTATTAGTTAAAACTTCGTTAGTAGGAGCCTTAATTCTGCATTACTATTTTAAATCTTTTTTGATTCAAATAAACACTTTCACGTTACTGTCGATCTTATCTTTTGAAAATACTTGCCTTTGATGTGATTTTAGGAATCAATTGGTTAACTACTCATCATGCTTTTCGTAAGGTTGTTAGCTTTTATATTCATAACCAACTTGTTGTGCGAATTCAAGTAACCAAACTACTAAAGTCAATTATTGTCATATCGCCATAAGTAAAAGAGCCCCTCGAACCTTTCGTTGTTGACTTCCTTGTGTGAATGCACCGAAGCGGACTTTCAGAGGCGACATCGTGAATGAAGAGATGGCAAGTTTATAGGTATCATTGTGAGGTCTTATCTAGGTTAAGGATAGAAGTCATAGTTGGTATCAATGTGACGTCTTATCCAAGTCTTGGATGAAGAGTCACGATTTTGAATGATATTTCTATTATTAATAAATTCTGGCGTATTCTTGAAGACTTCTTAGCCTACTTAGAGCGTGAAATCAATTTCAGTATTGACCCCAAAGATAAAACCCATTTCTTAAACCTCAAATATTTCTTGAACTAAAATGAATAGGTTTAACGTGGTTTATGATGAAAGTCATAATAAAAGCATTGGACTAAAGAAAATCATTTGTATCGTGGTATTAGTAAGTGTTGTGATGAGTTATGTTGGTTAGTATATGAAAACATGAAAGTTTCTTAAAAATCACAAGGAGTTAAAACCGATTTTGGTGAAAAACGTAACATGAAATTCAATTGACCAAATCTCCTATTATATTTTGAATTTTTGAGTGTGGTTAAGTCCTAGAGTTAGATCTATGAGTTACCTAACTAATCCAAGTGGAATCAATGAAAAGGTGTTGTAGATTTTCTTGGACCGATTTTAGCAAAGGAGTCAAAACTTGAAAATGTCAAAAAACCACCGCCACGTTTTTGTAAGGGCTGTTTCGCCACTAAATTTATGTGAAAAATTCTGGCCTTTTGGAACATGAAAATATATGTTATAAAGTACCTCCTGTCCAAAAAATGAGCTCATTCCGACTTAAAATGAGCAAGTTATGACCATTTCAATATTTAGGTTTTTTTTGAAAAATGCTATAATCTGAGTTCTATAACTCAGATGACCATAAAATTTAAATCGGAGGCTCACATTAACATGTGTGCAAGGTCCTGCCAAGATTTGGGAATTTCGGAGTTAAACTTGAGGTAGCTAATTTCTTAAGGAATTAATTAGAAATTGATTTTTGAAAAATAGTAAATGAATTTTAAAAAATTCGAGAAAATATATTTTCATTATGGGACTATATTATGCTAAATCCTTAAAAGAAATATTTTTGGGACTGATTTGGTATTTTCATGAAAATAGTTTTATTACTGAACATATGAGTTAAATATGTTATGTAAAGTAACAAAAGTTGAAAATAGGATTTTAAGTTGTAGAGAATCCTATATAGAGTATATGACATATTTTTTGATGAGGATTTGATAATTGGTGATGATATCTTATGAGTATGGCATTTTAAATGATTAAATGCATTATATGGTAAAAGCAGAAACAATTGAGATAAATTGTTTATAAATTTAAAGTGATTAAAATATTGTTATAATATTAATGATATTAGATTATAAGATTATTAAGTGATTGATAACATGGGGATATTCTTGAATTCGGATAAATTATATTATAAATGTAAGACCCAACTTTTATAAATAAAGATGAATTTTTCTATAAATATTATTTTTGAATATTATGGAATAAATTTGATATAATGTTATAGTTGTGGGTAATATTTATAAATTTTGCAAAAGTATGCAAGTTGTTATAAAATATTCGTTTGGTCGGGAATATTCTTTTTGTTAGGAATATTCGTCATAATGGCTCAATCATTGGTGGACCCCATGATGTAATTATTGTCGGATTGAAAAAACGATAAAAATATTTTATAAAAATAACGGCGAGGTGTTACCGTTAAAACTCGTTGAACTACCTATGGTAAAGTACACGATGTCTGGCGTGGTTGCGTAAGAGTAGCACTCAGATTGATTATTGATGCTTTACGTGAGAAGTCACTCAAATTATGCTTTCAATTATTACTCTGATGAATTGTTGCGATCATATCTCTTATATTATTGATTCAATTATTGTCACAAAGATCATCCGTATAATATGTTATAGTATTAAATCAATAATTGAGACGACAAAGTTATAAATGATTAATAATTGTTGAAAGATTAAATATGTGTTGATGAAAAAAAATGATTTGTGGTAAGTTTGATTATTTTATGGGGGCTCATATGTCATCATCTAAGAGTCTCTTCGTCAATAGTATTTACCTTCGTCAATAAGTAATTACCTTCACGATAGTAATTACCCTTGTGAATAGTATTTACCTTCCAATAATAATACTCTCCGCGATAAGAATTACCCTTGTGAATAGTATTTACCTTACAATAGTATTTAACTTCGTTAATAATAATTACCTTTACCGACGCCGAACCACTTGTCGTTTCACATTACATTCTGGTGCCGAACCACTCTGTCGTTTCACATTACAAAGCGCCAAACCATTAAATCAAGCCACTTGCCTTTTCACACTAAGAAAAGTCTAAGCTAGAAATCTTCTATAAATAGAGGCCTGAGGGCTTCATTATTTTTCACGAATTCATTCAAGCTATAGAGAGAAAAGTATAGAGAGAATAAGAGAGAAAGAAGAAGAGTATTTTGTTACTACTAATGCAGTATTCAATCTCCTACCAAATGTAAGTGGTGTTACTCTTTCCTATTCATGAAGAGAACCGTTGTTATTCCATTGCTTATTATTACGCTGAATAACTCGTGTATACGTGCTTTACCCTATACTTGGTGACATTCTTCTATTATTATTCATTGGAACATCCTGCTCATGCATGTGTTTTACACCTACTGGTTCCGCTTTTATTATTATTTTGTTGGAACATCCTATGTCTGTGTGTTTTACACCGACTGGGTTCCGCTCTTTATTATTATTCTGCTGGAACATCCTCGTCATGTGTTTTACACCGGACCGGGTTCCGCTCTTTATTATTCTTTTGGAATATCTGTCTATCCGTGTGTTTTACAATCGATCCGGTTCCATCTTTATTATTCATTGGGAACATCCTGCGGTGTGAATTTCACCGACTCGGTTCCGTTATTTATTATTCTCATTGGAATAACTCATGCATGCGCTCTATCGCATGCATGGTGATTTCTTTTGTTATTCCATCCTTTATTATACCCAAATAGTTAAAACTTTGACTTATACTCCATGAAATTAGTAGAATATCCTTGATATTTGCGTTTCATCCAAAGATCTTTCATGGAAATATTCTTCCGATCATTCTTGAATTTTACTAATTTGGACGTTAATAATTCTTGGATAAAATAATTCTTGAACTTGTTTTATCAATTCTTATATCATTGTCATCATCCTCATGTTTATATTTTTTTAAAAGTCATCGTGGCACAGAAGTGTAGATGGACTTGGTATGATTATGACCGAGAGACTATTCGGTGTAATCACGGCCAGTAATGTTACAAATGATGTGGTAAAAATCCTCAAAGTAGTAGTGCATTGATGGACAGCTTGTTGGCATGATCATAACCATTAATGAATACACAAATATTCTTGCACGTGAGTGCATGAATAATTGTGGTCGTGATACTAAAGAATATCCTCGTCAGTGTAAGTGGGGGTGATTCGATGATGTGGAATATTTATTAAAGTTTCGAGTCTAAGCTATAACAATGATGAAAAACCTTTTAAAACCAAAAAGATAGTAGACTTTATTTTCTACTCGACTCTTTTAATGGATTAGATATTCTTACCGCAGCTTAAACCGGTTGTCTATTGTATTTTATCGCTTTAACATTATTGAAGACTATTGATAATTTATTCTCGCATTATCTTAGTCATAATATTTCTTCTTTGGGCTAGTTGAGCTCACCCTTTCTTTCACCGTTTCTTCTTGAAATGATAATATAGCCGGGACGAGTCGGGGAAGCGAGTGATGGTCCTGAAGATAAGATTAGTAGTCCTCACTATTCGTAAAATAGTGTGATAATAATCGTAATGAGGACTTTTTTGTTTGAGTTTGTATAATATCTAGTAGATTTATATTTGTATTTAAACTCACGCTTTATGTCGTATTGTACACGCATAGTTATGTTAATAAGTTGTATTTAAATTACATACCTACGTAAGTGTCGACCCAAGATGGGTGATGTATACCTAATTTTGGGAGCGTCATAACAGTATCGAGCTTAGGGATATGATCCCCAGCTAAGATGTGAGAATAGTACTAGGAGGGGAGAGACGGGAATACCTTTTCGCTAGTATGACCTACCTAAGTTTATGTGCTTTATTTTATTGGTTGGTCAAGATAGGGATAATTTGTTACATGTCAATTAACCTTTTGTTTTGTGGCGATGTCTGAAATGACATCCGAGAATGTTGAGAATAAAGAATGGAGCGCAGCGCGATCGTTGATTCACCACATATCAATAATCGTGATAATGTGCATCGTGAAGGCGACAATCCTCATGCAAAACAACAACACTTGACTAAATGATTTAATGATCAAATGTTCGAGGCTTTATGTAATTTATAACAAAGAAAGTGAGAGCGACTCATCCAAAACGTAGTGGAAACACGGAAAACTCTCAAAGCATCACCGCTAAACAATTTAAGGAGCTGGGACCACCGGAGTTTAAGGAGGGCCAAAACCACTTCAAGCGGAAGCATGGATAAAGCAGATTACCAAGATATTTGATGTCTTGGGATGCTCCGAGGAGCAAAAGGTTCCTTTCACGCCTTTATGTTGCATGCGGGAGAAAGTGATTATCGGTGGGAATCGGTAAAACGTACTCAACCAAATTGTCTTCAAGATATCTTGGGAGAAGTTCCAGAGAGTCGTTCAACGACAAATACTTTCCGGAAAGTATTCGCCACATGAAGGAGGTGGAGTTTATCAAGTTGGAACAAAACAATATGACCGTGGTCGCAATACGAGGCAAAATTTAAGAGTTATCACGGTTATCCCCACTTGGTGGATAATGAAGAGAGAATGGCGCGAATGTTTTTAAGAGGTTTGAAGCGGAGATACGCCAACATCTTATTTCTCATAAACTCGTGTTTGTATTCGAGATGTTGTAAATAGGGCTCGCTTAGTGGAGCGATAATGAGTCAACACAACTAAAAGAGAGAGCGTTAAACAAAAATTATAATACCAAATGAGAATAGTCATCGAAAGCTATGACAACAAAGCGTGGAGGAATCAACGGGCCAGATATGGTAACCACTTCTGGTAATCGGGGCCAAAACAATAAGAATGGACATTTCAAGAAAAGGAGATTCAACAATGATGGAAAGACGTCAAAGACCAAAGACCTATTGTTAAGGAAGGAGAAAGACCACCTATCATATGCTTCAAATGCGAGGAGAGAGGACACATCATCAAATCTGGCTATGCCATTGAAAGCATGTTATAAATGTGGAAGAGAAGGTCACTTAGCTCGATTTTGTGCCATCAAGACAAATTAAATTGAGGATGGAGGCACCAAAGGCCATCCCGTAAAATTCAAAACCTTGAGTCTGAAGGAGAGCGTTTGTTGTGACCTCCCAAAGAGCAAGGAATCCGAATGAGGTCATCACGGGTAAGCTTATCATAAACTCTAATGAAGTCTATACTTTATTTGATACCGGTTCTACCCATTCTTTTATTTCTCCTACTTGCGCTCATCGATTAAATTTGACTCCGGAGAAATTAGACTTTGACTTATCTGTGGAAACTCCGTTGGGAGAAACCTTCATTACATCCACTGTTTATAAGTCTTGTTTGGTTCAAATCGGTACCTTCACATTACCTGTCGATCTTATTTCATTAAAAATACTTGCATTTGACGTGATTCTAGGGATTGATTGGTTAACTACTTATCATGCAAAAATTGATTGTTTTCGTAAGGTTGTTAGCTTTCATATTCCTAATCAACCTATTATGCGAATTCAAACGACCAAACCATTAAAATCAATCACGGTCATCTCAAGCCATAAAGCTATTCGTTTATTGAAAAACGGATGTCAAGCTTTCTTAGCTCATGTCACAGATTTAAATAAAAATACGCCAGTTTTAAACGATATTCCTATTGTTAATAAATTTCCTGACGTATTCCCCGAAGAACTTCCCCGCCTACCCCGAGGCGTGAAATTGAATTTTGTATCGACCTTGAACCCTGGTGACAAAACCTATTTCCAAAGCCCCATATCGAATGGCTCTATTGAACTTCGTGAGTTAAAGACCCAACTGCAGGAATTGTTAGACATCGGCTTTATTCGTCCCTAGTACTTCTCCTTGGGTGCTCCTCTGCTCTATTCGTGAAGAAGAAAGATGGGAGTATGCGACTTTGTATTGATTATCGGAGTTGAATCATGTCACCATCAAAAAAAGGTATCCATCGCCACGTATTGATGACCTGTTTGACCACGATTGCAAGGAGCCAAATTCTTTTCAAAGATCGATCTTCGTTCGGATATCACCAATTGAAGATTAGAACCACGACATTCCAAAGATTTGCTTTGGAACTTCCTAAGACGGCATTATGAATTCCTAGTCATGTCCTTTGATTGACTAATGCTCCTCCGCCTTTCATGGATATGATGAACCGAAAGTATTCAAGGAATATTTAGATCACTTTGTGGTCGTCTTTATTGATGACATCCTTATTTATTCCAAAAGCCGCAGAAGATCATGAGCAACACTTGAGGTCGACACTCCAAAAGCTTCGTGAATATAAGCTTTATGCCAAGTTGAAGAAATGCGAGTTCTAGTCAAAGAAGTAGCATTCCTTGGGCACGTGGTATCAAGTCATGGAATATCCGTTGACCCAAAGAAAGATCGAAGCTATTCAAAGCTGGGAACAACCTAAATCGATGATCAAGTACGTAGCTTTCTCGGTTTATTTAGTTATTATCGGAGATTCGTGGAAGGATTTTCTCGAATCGCTATTCCATCGACTCAAATTTGACTTTGGAAGATACAAAGTTCGGCCGGAGTTAAGAATGAGAAGAGTTTTCAAGAACTCAAGAGAGACTTATTTCACACCTGCTCGAATACCATCTCGCTCGAGGGGATTTGTCATCTACATGTTGATGCTTCGGCAAAGGGTTGGGATGTGTTCTTATGCAACATAGAAAGTTATAGTTTATGCCTCGATGAACTCAAAGAATATGAGAGGAATTATCCTACTCATGATCTAGAGTCACAAATTGTTGTCTTCAGACTTAAAATTTGGAGGCATTACTTGTATGGGGAGAAAGTGGAGATCTTTTACGGATCATAAAAGCCTCAAATATTTCTTCACTCAAAAGGAACTCAACATGCGACAACGACGTTGGCTTGAATCTGCTGAAAGATTATGATCATACCATCCAATACCATCCTGAAAATAACGTGGTGGTAGGCGATTGGTAGAAAATCATATGCAAAGTATGAAAAAGGCGATATTGTCAACGCAAAGGCCCATTTGTGTGACTTGCAAAGGATGGAGATAGAATTAAAGAGTCAAGGACGAAATGTGATGATATCGAGTATACGAAAGTAAAATCCACTTTAATTGATAAAGTTAAAGTCGCTTCAAGCTGCACCGGACACAGGAGCGCGTATGAGGAAGAAAGTGCAAGAAGGTGCTATCATAGGAAGCAAGAATCGATGAAGAAGGAATACTTGAGTCAACTCTAGACTTTGTGTTCCTAACGACTTCGATTTAAAAGTATAATATCATGATGGAGGCGCATAACACACCATTTGCAATCCATCTCGGGAGTACCAAAATGTATCATGATATTCGGCTATACATTTTGGTGGAGCAATATGAAGAGAGAGATAAATACCGCTTATCTCAAGGTGTCTAACTTGTCAACGAGTTAAAAGCGGAGCATCAAGTACCAAAAGGTCCATTGCAACCACTTGAAAATCCAGAATGGAAGTGGGAGCACATTACCATGGATTTCGTTCTCGGCCTTCCTAAGGTTTCTCAAGGCATTGATGCGATTTGGGTCATTGTTGATAGTTGATCAAGTCCGCTCATTTTTTACCGATACGAGAAACTTATACACTTGAACGCCTTGCTCAGATGTATATAAACGAGATTGTAAGATCGCATGGTATGCTTTCAGTATCCATAGTTTCCGATCGAGACCCAAGATTCACTTCACGATTTTGGGTTAGTTTGCAAAAAGCTATGGGCACAGATTTCACGATTTAGCTCTGCATATCATCCTCGTACATTTGACGGACAATGGAGAGGACTATTCAAACTCTTAAAGATCTATTAAGACTCGTGTCCTTGATTTCAAGGGAGTTGGGACAAGTTCTTACCATCAGGAGTTTTCCTACAACAACAGCTTATCAAGCAAGTATCGTATGGCTCCATTCAAGCGTTGTATGGAAGAAAGTGTCGTTCCAAAGATGCTTTGGGATGAGGTGGGTGAAGCAACGTTGTTGGGACCGGAGTTGGTACGTAGGACTACTTAAAAGATTCAAACGATCCGGACAACGTATAAAAACCTCACAAAATCGATAAAGAGTTATCTTGATCTTCATCGAAAGGACGGGAATTCGATATAGAGATCATGTGTTGTTAAGAGTCGCTTCCATGGAAAGGAGTTACAAGATTTGGAAAGAGAGGAAAACTTAATCCTCGATTCATCTCATCCATTTTAATCCTCGATCGAGTAGGAACGCGGCCTATAGACTCGCTTTACCGCCAAATATGTCTCGTGTTCATAACGCTTTTTCACATATCTATGTTACGTAAATATGTGAAAGACCCAACCATATTATCGAAAGTAGAACCTGACGAAATAGCGGAAGATTTGACGTATGAAGAGGTTCCTGCTCAAATTTTGATAAGAAGGAACATATTCTACGCTCCAAGGTTATACCTCAAGTCAAAGTTTTGTGGAGGAACCAATGATGTTGAGAAAACGACTTGGGAGTTAGAATCAAATGAAATCAAGGTATCCTTACCTCTTCGACATACCAGTATCGTACATTCTAATTTCGAGGGCTAAATTTCATAAGAATGGGAGGTTGTAAGACCCGCCTTTTATAAATAAAGATGAATTTTTCTATAAATATTATTTTGAATATTATGGAATAAATTTGATATAATGTTATAGTTGTGGGTAATATTTATAAATTTTGCAAAGTATGCAAGTTGTTATAAAATATTCGTTTGGTCGTGGAATATTCTTTTGTTAGGAATATTCGCATAATGGCTCAATCATCGGTGGACCCCACAATGTAATTATCATTTGATTGAAAAACGACAAAAATATTTTATAAAAATAACTACGGAGGTGTTACCGCTAAAACCGCTTGAACTACCGGTGGTAAAAAATAAAGAATACGCTGTGGTTGCAAGAAGTAGCACCACGGATTGATTATTGATGCTTACGTAAGTCACTCAATTTACGCTTAATTATTACTATGATGATTGATGCATCATATCTCTTATATTATTGATTCAATTATTGTCACAAAGATCATCTCAGATAATATGTTATAGTATTAAATCAATAATTGAGACGACAAGTTATAAATGATTAATAATTGTTGAAAGATTAAATATGTGTTGATGAAAAAATAATTTGTGGTAAGTTTGATTATTTTATGGGGGCCTATATGTCATCATCTAAGAGTCTCTTCACAATAGTATTTACCTTCTTCAATAAGTAATTACCTTCGTCCATAATAATTACCCTTGTGAATAGTATTTACCTTCAATCGATAGTAATTACCTTCGCCAATAAGAATTACCCTCAGAATAGTATTTACCTTCATCAATAGTATTTAACTTCGTTAATAGTAATTACCTTTACCAGACGTCGAACCACTTGTCGCTTCACATTACAAAGGCCGAACCACTTGTCGTTTCACATTACAAAAGGCCAAACCACTTTTCAATAAGCCACTCGCTTTTCACTTGCGCTTTTCACCGAGGCGGTGCTTTAAATCTTCTATAAATAGAGGCCTGGGCTTCATTATTTTTCACAATTCATTCAAGCTATAGAGAGAAAGTATAGAGAATAAGAGAGAAAGAAGAAGAGTATTTTACTACTACACCATAGATTCAATCTCCTACCAAATGTGTGGGTGTTACTCTTTCCTATTCACGCCGAAGAGAATCATTGTTATTCCATCGCTTATTATTCATTTGGAATAACTCAGATACGCTAGTTTACCTATACTTGGTGACATTCTTCTATTATTCACATCGTGGTACATCCTCGTCATGGTGTTTTACACCTACTGGTTCCGCTTTTTTATTATTATTCTTATGCTGAACATCCTCGCATGTGTTTTACACCTGACCGAGTTCCGCCTTTTATTATTCTCGCTAGAATATCCTATCATGTGTTTTACACCGGATCTGGTTCCATCTTTATTATTCTGTTTGGAACATCCTGCTTGCGTGTGAATTTCACCGACCGGTTCCGTTATTTATTATTCTGCTTGAATAACTCGTCTGCGCGGCCTATCGCATGCACGGTGATTTCTTTTGTTATTCCATCCTTTATTATACCCAGCTAGTTAAAACTTTGACTTCCATACTCCATAAAATTAGTAGAATATCCTTGATATTTGCGTTTCATCCAAAGATCTTTTCATGGAAATATTCTTCCTCGATCATTCTTGAATTTTACTAATTTGGACGTTAATAATTCCTCGGATAAAATAATTCTTGAACTTGTTTTATTGAATTCTTATATCATCATCATCATCCTCATGTTTATATATTTTTTTTTAAAGTCATCTGTATTCAGAAGTGCATAGATGGACTTGGTATGATTATGACTGAGACTATTCTTGATTGTAATCACGACCGTAATGTTACAAATGATGTGGTAAAAAAATCCTCGGTGGTAGTAGTAGTGCATCGATGGATGCTTGTTGGCATGATCATAACTATTAATGAATACACAAATATTCTTGCACGTAGTTCATGAATAATTGTGGTCGTGATACTAAAGAATATCCTCGCCGTAGCAGCGGGGTGATTCGATGATGTGGAATATTTATTAAAGTCGAGTCTAAGCTATAAATGTTGATGAAAAACCTTTTAAAACCAAAAGATATAGTAGACTTTATTTTCTACTTGACTCTTTTAATGGATCAGATATTCCACCGCAGCTTAAACCGGTTGTTTATCAGATTTTATCGCTTTAACATTATCAAGACTATTGATAATTTATTCTCGCGCTTATCTTAGTCATAATATTTCTTCTTTGGGCTAGTTGAGCTCACCCTTTCTTTCACCGTTATTCTCTTGTGAAATGATAATATAGTTGGGACGAGTTTGGGAAGCGAGTGATGGTCCCAAGATAGATTAAGAGTCCTCACTATTCGTAAAATAAATGTGATAATAATCAGAATGAGGACTTTTTGTTTGAGTTCAGATAATATCTAGTAGACGATATTTGTATTTAAACTCACGCTTTATGTCGATTGCATACCTACATGCTTATGTTAATAAGTTGTATTTAAATTACATACCACATAAGTGTTAATTATCCCCAAGATGGGTGATGTATACCTAATTTTGGGGCGTCAATTGGTATCGAGCTTAGGATATGATCCCCTGGCCAAGATGTGAGAATAAGACTAGGAGGGGAGAGAATAGAATACCTTCGCTAAGTATGACCTACCTAAGTTTACGTGCTATTTTATCGAAAAGCCTTCACGTAAGGATCAATAATTCAACAATTACATGCAATACAAGGCAGTGCTATGCTAATAATAACCACGCCAGACATCAGATTTTAACCACCGGGTATTCCAACAAGATAATTGTGAATAACTACGCCAGTTATTTTTAACCAACTTATATTTGTCGCTTTCTTCATCCAATCGCTTTTACCATGGGGCCCACATTATTGGTCTAGGCCGTCGCATTTGAATATTCCCAACGATCGAATATTCCACGACCAAACGAATATTTCCCGACAAAATGAATATTTTATAACCACATGCTTATTTTGAAATATTTGCGTATTTAACCCTTAACTATCCACATTAATCAAATCAACCCTTACTATTTCAAAATAATAAATAAAGAAAATTCCTTTTATTTAAAAAAAAAAAAAATTCGGTCTTACAACCTCCTCCTTATGAAATTTCGTCCCTCGAAATTGACGACGTACTGGTGTGTTTCAAAAGGTGAGGATACCTCGCTTTCATTTCCGCTTTCCAATTCCTGTGTCATTTCCTTTATAAAGCATGATTCCTCCACAAAACTTTAACTTGTGGTATGACCTTTCAAGGCGTAGGACATGCTCCTTCCTATCCAAGATCTTGATAGGTACCTCCTCATACGTTAAGTCTTCTATTATCTCGTCCCTATTTGTAACTTCTCAATAACGTGGTTCGGTCTTTCACATATTTACGAAGCATGATATACGTGAAACACATTATGAACACGAGACATACTCGGAGGTAACGCAAGTCTATAAAGCTACATTTCCTACTTTCGGTCAAGAATTTGAAATGGACCAATAAATCGTGGATTGAGCTTTCCTCTCTTCCCAAATCTTGTAACTCCCTTCCATGGAGCAACTCGTAACAATACATGATCCGCTACATTAAATTCCACGCCCTTTCGATGAAGATCCGCATAACTCTTTTGTCGATCTTGTGCTTGTTTGTATCGTTGTCAAATCATTTGGATCTTTTCGGTGATATACGTATTAACTCGGGTCCCAACAATGTCAAGCTTCACCCACCTCATCCCAACATATTAGAGAACGACATTTTCATTCCATATAATGCTTCAATGGAGCCACACCTATACTTGCTTCGATAACTGTTGTTGTAGGAGAATTCCACCAATGGTAAATACTTATCCCAACTACCCTTGAAGTCTAGGACACAGAGTCTTAATAAATCTTCAAGAGTTTGAATAGTCCTCTCGATTGTCCGTCTGCTTGGGGATGGTATGCCGAACTAAATCGCAAATCTGTGCCCATAGCTTTTTGCAAAGCTAACCCAAAATCTTGAAGTGAATCTTGGGTCACGATTCAAACTATGGATACAGTATGCCATGCAACCTCACGATCTCATTTACGTACATACTAAAGAAGACGCTCAAGGAATAAGTCTCCCGTGACGGCAAGAAATGAGCAGACTTGGTTAATCTATCAACAATAACCCAAATAGATTGATGCCTTGAGAAACCGTAGGAAGACCCGTAACGAAATCCATGGTAATGTGTTCCCACTTCCATTCCTAATCTCAAGTGGTTGCAAATCGACCTTTAGGTACTAGATGCTCCGCCTTTACACGTTGACAAGTTAAACACATCGAGATAAACTTTGCAATCTCTCTCTCTTCATATTATTCCACCAAAATGTATGTCAAGATCACGATACATTTTAAGACTTCCAGATGGATTGCAAATGGTGTATTGTGTGCCTCCATCATAATCTTGTACTTCAAATCGTAGTCGTTAGAACACAAAGTCTAGAGGACTCAAGTATTCCTTCTTCATCAATTCTCGCCCTAATAGCTCCTTCAGATGTACTTTCTTCTTCATATGCATCAACTCCGGCCTTCGGTGGCTCGAAAGAACCTTAACTTTTCTCTATTAAAGTTGGCTCTACGCGATACTTGACATCATCACACTCTCCCCGTGATATGATCTTCTACTCAAACGCGCCAACCTACGCTCGCTTTACCGTGATGGTATTGAATAATGTGGTCGTAGTCTTTCAATAGTTCGAGCCATCGTCACTGCCGCATGTTGAGTTCTTTTTGAGTGAAGAAATATTTAAGGCTTCTATGGTCCGAATATATCTCCACTTTCTCCCCATATAGATAAGTGCCTCCATATTTTTAAGCGCGAAACGATCGGGGCCGCTTAACTCTAGATCACGAGTAGGATAATTCCTCTCATATTCTTTAAGTTATGTGAGGCATAAAGCTATGACTTTCCCACGCCAGCATGAGAACACATCCTAACCCTTTGCACGAAGCATCGGCCAGATAACAAATCCATCCCAACCAGATGGTATTGTTAGAACAGTCCCAAATAAGTCTCCTCTTAAGCTCTTGAAACTTTTCTCGCATTCTTCGCTCTAAACGAATTTTGTATCCTTCCGAGTTAGTTGAGTTAATGGAGTAGCGATTCGAAAAACCCTTCCACGAATCTCCGATAATAACCAAATAAGCCTTCAAAAAGCTACGTATTTCATCACCGACTTTGGTTGTTCTAACTTTGATTGCTTCAATCTTCACGGATCAACAGATAGATCTCCATGTTTTGACACCACATGCCCAAGAAATGATACTTCTTCGCCGTAACTCGCATTTCTTCAATTTGGCATATAGTTGGTTTTCACGAAGCCTTTGAGTACCAAATTTCTTCAAATGGTGCTCATGATCTTCACGACTTTTGGAATATATAAGGATGTCATCAATAAAGACAACAACGAATCCGATCCAAATATTCCTTGAATACTTTGGTTCATCATATCCATGAAAGTCGTAGGAGCATTAGTTAGTCCGAAAGACACGACTAAGAATTCATAATGCCCGACGAGTTCTAAAGGCGCCTTTGAATATCCTCGCCTAATCTTCAATGGATGATATCCAGAATCGAAGATCGATTTTTGAAAAGAATTGTGCCCTCGTGAATCGGTCAAACAAGTCATCAATACGAGGTAAAGGATACCTATTCTTGATGGTGACATGATTCAATTCCCGATAGTCAATACAAAGTCGCATACTCCGCTCTTTCTTCTTTACGAATAGTAACAGAGCACCCCAAGGAGATGTACTAGATTTAATGAAACCAATGTCCAACAATTCACAGAGTTGGACCTTTAACTCCCTCAAGTTCAATAGAGCCATTCGATATGGGGTTTTAGAAATGGGCTTTATGCTGTGTTCAAGATCAATAAAGAATTCAACTTCACGCTCGGGGGTGAGGCCGAAGTTCTTCGAAATACGTCGTGAAAGTCAATAACAACAGAATATTATTCAAATTTGACGTGTCTTTATTCAAATCCATAACATGGGCTAAGAAAGCTTGACATCCGCTTTTTCAATAAACGAATAGCTTTATGATTAGATATGATAGTGATTGATTTTAATGGTTTAGTTGCTTGAATTATAATAACAGTCAAGTTAGAATATGAAAACTAACAACCTTACGAAAACAATCAATTTTGGCATGATGAGTAGTTAACCAATCAATCCCTAAAATCACATCAAAAGCAAGTATCTTTAAAGAAATAAGGTCAACGGTAAGGTGATGGTGCCAACTTGAATCAAACAAGATTTATAAACAAAGGATGTGATGAAAGTTTCTCCTAACGGAGTTTCCATGATAGAGATCAAAGTCTAATTTCTCCTGAGTCAAGTTTAAACGCTGAGCACATGCGGAGAGATAAATGAATGGGTAAGACCGGTATCAAGTAAGGTATAAACTTCGCAAGAATTTATAAATAATTTACCCGTGATCACCTCGTTTGGGTTCTCGCATTATGACCAATCACAACAAACGCTTTCCTAATCGTTGACTTTGACTTTTCCTCGATGATCTTTTGAGTCACCGTCCCCATTGAACTAGGTTTCGCTACTCAGATAATCTCGAGCGATATGTCCTTCCTTTCCACAACTATAGCATACCTTGAATCATTGTGGGCGGTTTGACCGATATGTCCCTCTTTTCGCATTTGTAGCGATATGACCGGGGTGGTCGCTTCTCTCCTTAGAACCGATTCCTTCAAGACTTGCGTCTTCACATAGTCGTTGTTAAATCTCCTCTTTTTAAAATCTCCTCCCCGACTCGCTTCTTCTGCTTTTCATGACCATGATTACCACCAGAGTGGTTACCATTTCATCCGTCTGCTTTTCTCTGCGCAGTTATCATTATTCTCGCTGATCGCTATCTCGAGTACGATCCTCAAGTTATGGTCCTCATTGACCGTATCTCGTTATCTCGCTCTAATAATTGAGCCACATTTAACAACATCCGAATAAAGAGAAAGTTTACGAAATGAGATAATGACGTATCGGGTTTCAAACCTCTAAGAAACATCCGCTATATCGCTCCTCATTCTCCACCAAATGAGGTGCAAACTCGATAACTCGCAAACTTTGCCTCGTCATCGAGACACCGCTATGTTGTTTTGCTCTAATCGATGAACTCCACTTCCTTCATACGACGAACACTTTCGTGAAAGTATTTGTCATTAAATAGTCTCTGAAAACGCTTCCCCAAGACATGCTGAAGCGGTACCGGGATGACGCGCTTCCTGATTCTCCACCGATGAGTCACGCCTCGCCACTAACATAAAGGTGGCGAATGGAACCTTCTCTGTTCCTCCGTGCATCCCAAGACATCGAATATCTTGGTAATTTGCTTGACCCATGTTTCCGCCATGATCGGATCGCTTTTCCCTTAAATTCTGTGGTCCCAACTCTTTGAATTGCTTGCATTTGACAACCCGTGAATTGCTATCATTTCTCCCAGATTTTGAACACGAGTCTCCTCGTCTGATTTTGCATGAATCGCAAAAAACTTCTAAACATCCCTCGCTCATCATCTCGCTCAGGTGGTGTTGTTTCACAGGAGAACATTGCCACTGCTGCACGCTCTCCTCGCTGGTAAAGACAGGCATCTCCACGGTCTCATTTACTCCATCATTAATATTCTCAATCGACATTCTCAAATACATCTATAAAACAAGGGTTAATTAAGGAAATCAATATATCACATAATATCCCTATATATCTTGACTAACTAACAAATAAGCTTAGTAGGACACACTAGCGAAGGATTTACTCTGCCTCTCCCTCCTAGTTCTATTCCCCGATCTCCGCCAGAGATCATATCCCTAAGCTCGATACCAACCGACGCCCCCAAAATAGGTATACACAACACCCATTCTCGAAGTCGCCAAATACATGGTACGAAAAGAAACTACAACTTCATTAATACAAATGTCGTGTGAAATACGACAATATATCTTGTGAGTTTAAATACAAATATTATCTTCTAGAAATATCTATACTCAAATAAATCCTCATCACATTTATTGATACATTATTTTACAAAAATGGTGAGGACTACTAAACAACTCTCTCTAGAACCTTCATTCCATACCCCGACTAGTACTCGCTACATTCTCGCCTCCTGAGAAGAAAAATGGAACAACAAGGAAAAGGGTGAGCTCAACTAGCTCAAGAGAAAGAATATTATGACTAAGATAATATACAACAAATTATCGTTAGTCTCAACGTGGAAAAATCTGATAGAATACAATAGTACAACAAGTTTCGGATCAATATTCGGTAATGAAATAATAATTCATAGAAAAGTTACGTAGAAATGAAATCTACTATAATCTATGAATTTAACAGTCCATCATCAATATTTTATCCTGTAACATCAATCAATATTCATCTCAAATCAAATATTCATCTTTGCACTACAAGCCAAAGATATTCAATCGATCGGCCAATACTGTTCATCTAACACTGCTCATCTTTCTTGACCACAGCCAAAGATATTCTTGAAATCATTCATCTTTGCACTACAGCCAAAGATATTCAATAATATCATCATTTAAGACCGAGGATGATGAAAATATTTTTAAAAGAACGAATCCAAAGGAAACAAAATGACAAGGATTAAGGATTAAGGATTAAGTACTTTGTTTTATCCATGTCCAACAATACCTCAAAAATAATCATAGTGGTGTAAAATTCAAGAATGATCAAAACATGGATACAATCAAAGCTAGTATCTAGAATAGATATTTTGGACGAAAAAGAAGAAATTTTATTTTTCGATGAATAAGTCTACGATACGTGAATAGTCTCAGATACGTGAATAAAGTCTTAGATACGTGAATAAGAAACTCACACCAAAAGATAGAAATTCCACAAAAAAAACATTTTCACGCTTTCATAATAGTACTGTGAATAGTAACTCATGAATAGTACTCGTGAATAAGAACTCATGAATAAGAACTCGTGAATAAGAACTCATGAATAAGAACTCGAAGCGATGAAAAGTTCCAAATTTGATAAAACTTCAGATCAACATTTCAAAGATAATGATATCAAGAAATAATATCATTACTGAAAAAAAAATAATATCCCTTACCTCAAAGAATCGATTTCTTGGGAAGGAAAGGTCTCAAGTGATCTTTGAATGAAACTCAGACGAAACAAAGAACTCTCAAAGTATCTAAATACTCACAAAATACGCTCAACAATATAGAGAGAGAAAGAGAAAACTTTGTTTCACGGTGTGATTTCAATTCTAACTTAGCCTCTATTTATAGGAAAATGTTAGCCGTCAAAGCGAGACTTGACTGCTCCCCGATGGCTTTACTCCGCTACTATTGCCACCCACCACATTTGAAATAAAATTCAGCACATTTCTTCACCAACTACAAGTGGGGTCCACTCAATTCTAGAATTTTCCACCAAAATCAATTATAAACCTAATTTCCGAATCAATCACCTCTTAAAATTCATAACAAATCATTCGTTCTTTTTTAACTAAGTAAAATTTGTGGACATATACTCAACTTATGTATGTATAACATATCCAAAAATTACAACGATCCAACGGTTTGATTAAATATTATAACTCACACAATAAAGCTATAATAACACCGATTTGATCTTTTAATACCTCCAATCCGACAAAATAATCGATAAAACACCTCAACAATAATTTCTTCATTTATAACCACATAAATAAATCCATCATTTATATCCACATAAAATAAATATTTCTTTATCATATGAATCAATAATTAATTATTCACAAATAATATTACATAATCACAATTATGATAACCAAAGCCGCTTCCCGTGAAAGCAGGGGCTTTTCCGATAAGGATTTCTCCTTCTTGGGCGCCGCAATTAGGTGACCAAACCTCTCCTCGATGTAACTTTCTAGACATTGCCAATAATGCTATCTAATAATATTATTCAAATAATATGAATTATTGATCCGATAATGGAGATAATGTGCGTGACAATTATTGAACAACAATAATATAAAATATCAACGCAAAGAATTATTGAATCAATAAAATAAAATATTGAATAAGAATCTTCGTGAAAATTATCGAGTAGTGCCTTCTTACGTAAGGATCAATAATTCAACAATTACGTAATACCTGGTGCTAACGCTAATGTGCGCCAGCACATCGTATTTTAACCACCGGGTATTCCAACAATGATAAACTTGAATAACTACGCCATTATTTTAACCAACTTATATTTATGCTTTCTTCATCCAATCGCTTTCAGTTATGGGGCCCACACATGGTACACGGCATTTAATATTCCCCGACAAAGACGAATATTCCACGACAAAAACTAATATTCCCCAGCAAAAAATGAATATTTTATAACCACTTGCTTATTTTGAAATATTTGCGTATTTAACCCTTAACTATCCACATTAATCAAATCAACCCTTACTATTTCAAAATAATAAATAAAGAAAATTCCTTTTATTTAAAAAAAAAAAATTTGGTCTTACATAATATTTCTTCTTTGGGCTAGTTGAGCTCACCCTTTCTTTCACCGTTTCTCTTGTGAGATGAGAATATAAATTTGGGACAAGTCGGGGAAAAGAGTGATGGTCCCAAGATAAGATTAGTAGTAGTCCTCACTATTCTCATTAAATAAAGGTGACAATAAATGTAATGAGGACTCCTTGAGTATGGATATTGTCTAAATGACAATATTCCTATTAAAACTCTCAATTTATGTATTGTCGTATGTTACCACGACGTATGTATAATTAAGTTTGTATTTGAATTTATGTACCACGTAAGTGGCGACCCGAGAGATGGGTGACGATACCTAATTTTGGGGGCGTCACGCAGAGGGCTTTCCAATAAGAATTTCTCCTTCATCTGCCGCGTTAATTAGGTGACCAAACCTCTCCTCGACAGTAACTTTCTAGACATTGCCAATAATGCTATCTAATAATATTATTCAAATAATATGAATTATCGATCCGATAATGGAAATATCGTGCGATAATTATTGAACAATAATAATATAAAATATCAACGCAAAGAATTATCGAATCAATAAAATAAAATATCAATAAGAATTATCGTAACCATTATTAGTAAAGGCCTTCACGTAAGAATCAATAATTCAAAATATCATCGTAATATCGTGCGCTACTACGCAACAACGTATTACTTTACTTTACCCACCGGGTATTCCAACAGTGTTAACGATAACAATTACGCCGTTATTTATAAAAACTCAAACTTGTCATTTTCTTCATCCGATGGTTATTACATTATGGGGCCCACAAATGGTCGCTACTGGCAAATCGTATTTAAATATTCCCCACATAAAGAATATTCCACGACCAAACGAATATTCCCAACAACAATGAATATTTTATAACCACTTGCTTATTTTGAAAAAAATTCATATATCACCCTTAACTTTAACTTTATATCAATTTAACCATTTACTGAATTGAAAAATTGAATACTTTTATTTCATAAAATTCGGTCTTACATGTTATTCCAATGTAATAATAAGCAATAGAATAACAATCGTTTCTCTTCATGAATAAGAAAGAATAACACCCCTTACTTTAGTAAGAGATTGAATCTTCGCAAAGAAGTAGTAAGAATGTAATACTCTTCTTCTTTCTCTCTTATTCTCTCTATACTTTATCTCTCTATAGCTTGAATGAATTCGTGAAAAATAATGAAGCACTAGGCCTCTATTTATAGAAGATTTCTAGCTTAGCACTTGCTATATGAAAAGGCAAGTGGCTTGACGACTGGTGATGTGAAAAGAAAAGTGGTTTGACGCCTGTAATGTGAAACGACAATTGGTTCGACGCCTGTAATGTGAAACGGCAAGTGGTTTGATGATTGGTAAAGGTAATTACTATTGACGAAGGTAATTACTATTGACGAAGGGATTCTTAGATGATGACATATGGGCCCCCCCATAAAATAACCAAACTTACCACAAACGCCTCATAATGTACTTTTTATATACATCAAGGATCAATAAATATTACCACAAATCATTTTATTTTAATCAACACATATTTAATCTTTCAACAATTATTAATCATTTATAACTTGTCGTCTCAATTATTGATTTAATAATATAACATATTATACGATGATCTTCGCGACAATAATTGAATCAATAATATAAGAGATATGATCGCAGAATTATCTTGTAAGAATAATTGAGTATAATTGAAGACTTCTCACGTAAGATCAATAATCAATCTGGTATGCTACTACGTAATAACGCCAGACATCGTTCTTTACTTTTACTACCGGTAGTTCAACAGCTTTTAACGGTAACACCTCCGTAGTTATTTTTATAGAAAGATAATTTTGTCGTTTTCTAACTACGACAATACTTCCGCTATGGGGTCCACCAATGATTGAGCCATCGTATCAATATTCCCCGACAAAAAGAATATTCCCCACCAAAACGAATATTTTATAACAACTTGCTTACTTTGTAAAATTTATAAATATTACCTACAACTATAACATTATATCAAATTTATTCCATAATATTCAAAAATAATATTTATAGAAAATTCATCTTTATTTATAAAAGTTGGGGTCTTATATATACATATATATATATATAGAGAGAGAGAGAGAGAGGAAAGTCATGAATGCTCCAAATCAACCCTGTTTGCAGATGATATAGAGTGTTGAGATCTGAATTAGGACGGAAATCGGTACGTATACCATGCATTTTCCAACATGCAATGTTATTATTATTATAGTAGTAATAAAATCAGTTTGTCTCCTATATATTACAAGTTGCAGGGAGGGGGAAGAGAGGAAAAATCACTGCAGGTTTTTTATTGAGTATAAAATCTTGTAGTACGCTTTAGCGGGTTGGGTAGTATCAAATAAATTGCACAAATTAAGGAGACAACTAAAAACCTTGGAAAAACAGAAACTAGAAAATACCAACAAAATAAAAAGATCATTCATTGAACTAACAAACCTATTTTAAGCCCTAAGAAGTTCAAATTCATCACATTACAAAATAAAAATACACATAAGTACATATATCAAAAGTAAACCCTAGAGAAAGATAGTGGAGAGAGGTGAAAAGTAATAAAAATTAATGAAATTAACAAACCAAACTTTCAAAACTCAACAAAATAAAATCCCTAAGGTTTCATTTAAATCAGATAAACGAAGATTTAACCCAAAAAGACCTTCAAACACATACAAAAAAATATATTAATGAATAACCGTAGAAAGAGAAAGTGGGTAGACCGAACTTCTCTCTGAGATGATGCGGCGGCACTCACGGAGGACGCGACCTGTGAGAGACTTCTTTGCAGATCATGGTGTCTTCGGTTAGGGTTCTTTGTTATCTGATTTGGGAGGATGACTTTATGCGCGATTAGGGAGGAGAGAAGGCTCGAGAGAGGCCGTGTTTTTTTTGTTTTAGTCAAAACAACGTCGTTTTTAGCTAACTGTGTAAAAAAAAAAAATGCACGACTGTGCATACCCATTTTAACCATATATATATTACCCGCATATATATGGACTGATGATCGACTCCAAATGCTATGCTATTGGATTGAAGGCCACGCTCTATCTATCCACCCACTAACCATGTGATTGAAATGAGTGAGGTGGGGGCTTAGTTTGATTAATTTCCCCCGTGGCTATATATATATATATATATATATATATATATATATAAACCTTTTCTTCTCACCCGCTAATGCTCGTCTTTAAACGCATGCTTTACCAAATTATAATCTACGTATTATGTACATCACTATAAATTTTAAATTGTAAAAAAAAAAAACCCTTCATCCATTCCAGAATATTATATAAGATTATTACATTTATATTACAAATTAATACAAAATATAATATAAAAATAAGTAACGTTATATTTTGAAATTAACAAGTCATAGCTGGTCACTTTGGTAGTCAATATATATAGCGGATTCGTTTTTGATTCGTTGTTTAAGATTCGTCAGAGAAAGAGAATATATATAAACACATTACTATCAGCAGATCTAGAGAAGTGAAGGATGGTCACTTGACCACCCTTTAATTTGTAAAAATTTCAATTAATAAGGGTATTATGATAAAGTATTAACCACTTTTAAAAAAATAAAAATAAAATAATAAGTGAGCAAAAGAGCTTAACAAATGTTCTCAATCCATTTCTATTTAAGAGTTGATAAATGGAGACTTACACTAAAAAATAAGTATTTACTACTTAAAAATGAGGCGATTGTAAAAAAATTAAGGAATTGGACTTCGAAGATTAATTTTTAATGATTTTAATATATTTTTAATGAACTCTATATTTGGTAAATTATATTAATTGCTATTTTTACCATTCAATCTTTTTTAATTTCCTTTAATTATAAGAATGACCATCCGTGATAAAAATCCTAACTTACATACATATATATATATATAAAAGTAAGAATACTATTTTGGATAATACCAACTCTATATTAGATCTATATATGCTGTATAATTCAAATCTAGCTGGCACAAAACAAAAATGATTAATATTCTTCATGTAATTTAAATATAAAAAATTGATATTTTTATAATATTTTTTGATATTTTTACATGGAAAGTGTAGCTATAGATGTTAGCGACGGTGAAAATCGTCACTATAGAATTTATAGCGACGATTATTATATAAAAATATTATTTTTTATTGTGAATTTATCAATTTTCTAAATATATTGCTCTTCATGTACGCCAAAATATAAAAGACAAGAAATAAAGAGAATGATACCATTTTAACTTTATTTCCAATAGGTGATAGCTGTGTCCTCAGAGATTACCAGTTGATCTTTCTGAATGGTATATTACCAAAATAAACAAGCAAACGAGATATTTAGATGTTATTTAGCAAAATCGAAAAAAGAAAAAAAACGAGATATTTAGATGTTAAATATAAAAATTAGGAGGTCAAAGGGAAGAATGTTCGTGAAGTTTCTTTCATTAATACTAGTTAATTAATTACCAAAAAGAAAACAAAAGTAGTTAATTAAGCGCAAAAGTGTGTTCACACACACATATATATCCAAACAAACCGGAAAATAACCTTTTCCCGACTAATTAAGGTATAAGATTGAAACTGAACCACCACAAATTATATTAGTATTTTAAGAAGATAAAATTAAGATGCTCGAGATTGAAGCAATTTTGAAGAACAAAACACATGGGACATATTAAACACACATTTCTTC
The DNA here is from genome assembly GCA_020205615.1 of Panax quinquefolius. NCBI lineage: Eukaryota > Viridiplantae > Streptophyta > Magnoliopsida > Apiales > Araliaceae > Panax > Panax quinquefolius. The sequence continues at coordinate 110,773 of JAINUW010000535.1, read as the reverse complement.
TAACTATTTTTTCCATTACACTCCTCTATAGCACATGGCCATAACATGCTATCTCTTTAGACATTATAAAGTTTTTATTTAAAATTTAGATGAATTCATTTATTTTAATTAATACGTTGTTAGACATTATAATTATCTGAAAATTATTACAAAATTTATTCTTAGAGAAATTAAATGAAATGAACTCGCATTAAATTTAAAATTTTAAAGTTTTTTGTTAATCAATCAACTCTTCTAAATTATTTGTATTTTTTTTGGACAGAGAAAAAAAATAACTCATGTAAAACCTTACACTAGTGTTAAACAGAGAAGCCAAAAATATATTTGGAGCCAAGTTTTCTTGTGTTGACTTATTAAAATTAGAATGGAACACTTTTTCCGAAAGAAGTAGTCACATAACACAAGTTTCCCTCTCAGGTTTTTTTCCTTACTCCCACGACCACGAGTATTATTTAAATGTAATGTAATGGGCTTCAAACATCCCACGAGCCTAGCACCTGCTGCATCCTCAAAACTCCACCTTCTCTATCCTGCAAATCCATACACTTCAATTATTTCTTCCTCCCTCCCTCCCTCTCATCCCTTGTTCCCCCTTCACTTACCCTCTCTCCCAAAACCCCATCCCTTCCCTTCCCAACCCTACACCACCAATATGCATTAACTTCGTAATTCTCTGTCGTCTTTCATATTTTCACTTCACTCATCATCTTTCTGATCAACTCGTCTCATCATGGCACTCGAAACATGGTTAGTCAAGGTAAAGAAAACCATATCCAGCAGTTTTGATTCAGTACGAGCCACACCACCAAGCACAAATAAACGTGGCGTCATCATCAAGAAATCCAATAGTACCCTTGGAGTCCTAGCTTTCGAGACAGCTGGCCTCATGTCCAAGCTCCTACATCTATGGCAATCCCTCTCCGATAACAACATAATTCGCCTCCGCAACGAATCCATTTCCCTCCAAGGCGTCCACAAAATCGTCTCCACCGACGAATCTTTCCTTCTCAGCCTCGCCTGCGCCGAAATGGTCGAAAATCTTAGACTTGTGGCCAACTATGTGTCTAGATTAAGCAAAAAATGCCACGACTCAAATCTTCGCAATTTTGATCGTTTGTTTAACGAGTTTTCCAACACGGGCGGGGATCCTTACAATTGGGTTTTGAGCTGGAAGGAAATGGAAGCCAAAATCAAGAAAATGGATCGGTACGTGACTACAACGGCGTCCCTTTATAGACAAATAGAAGAGCTTTCCGTACTGGAAAACGGCCTTAAGAAATCATTAGTGTGTAAGGAAGACGAACACAAGATCATGGGTAAGCAACAAAAGCTACTTTGGCAACGACAGGAAGTCAAGTATAAAAAAGAAAAGTCCTTATGGATTCGAAGTTTTGATACGGTTACTATATTACTTTCAAGATCAGTTTTCACTGTTCTTGCAAGGATTAAGATTGTTTTTGGGGTTGGCCAAGCTGGGTATCAAAATTCTCTTTCTCGCAGTCTCTCGGCTTCTGCAGCCGTCTATCCTTCTGAAAACCACCACCCAGCGGATTCTGTTATAATGGTATCAGGGCCATTGATGATGAAGAGCACGAAGGATCAAGATTTAAAAGGGTTGTCGACTTGTGGATTCTTGGAGTTGAACTCGGAGATTCTAAAACCGCCTGCAAGTACATTAGGCGCGGCAGCTCTAGCTCTACATTATGCAAATTTGATAATTGTGATGGAGAAAATGATAAGGACACCGCAGCTGGTAGGGTTTGATGCAAGGGATGATCTTTATGCTATGTTGCCACAAAGTATTCGATGGTCGCTTAGGGGTAGATTGAAAGGAGTAGGATTTTCGGCTAGTGATCCTGTTCTTGCCGGAGAATGGAGAGATGCATTGGGTAAGATATTGGGGTGGCTGTCACCTTTGGCGCATAACATGATAAAATGGCAAAGCGAAAGGAGTTTTGAGCAGCAGAATATGACGCCCAAAACTAATGTTCTTTTGTTACAAACGCTATATTTTGCAAACCAAGAGAAGACTGAAGCTGGCATAACTGAGATGCTAGTAGGTCTGAATTATATTTGGAGATTTGAAAGGGAAATGAATGCTAAGGCCTTGTTTGATTGCTCCAACTTCAATAATGGGTTCTTGAATTTGCACACCTCTGGCTAAGCAAATTAAATGTTGCTTGCTTTTTCCTTCTTTTCTCTTTTTTTTTGGCCCTTTTTCCTCCCTATATAGAAATAGATTTTCTCTTGGTTCTAATTTTGTCCCTAATCGATATAATTAATATCATATTTTTTGTTTTTTTATTTTTAAAATTATAGTTTGAGCTGAGCTTCAGATCTGTGAGGTGTTGTTTTGATTCCTAATCAGATCTGTCTATCGTAATATAATGTTTATATATGATGTGATTGAATCAATATTCATAGCAATGTTTCATCTACATGCCATGTGAACATATTCTTCTAGCTAGCCTATTGGTTGTTATTATATAGTACTCTACATGGCACTACTGTGTCAACATTGGATTCAGATTCGGTAGGTTCTACAAATCGTTCTAGCTTAGGGTAGTTATGAATTAACTCAATTATTTTATCCATCCATAAGAATTAAAGTAATATCGGATAAGAGATCATACTGTTTACTGTAATTCAATCACGTTTTTGTCTGACATATAAATCATTCCCCTTTAAAAATCAAATTAAACATCATTTTAATTTTAAAATTAAGAGTGTAAACGAGTCGAATGGAAACGAACATAAATTAAACTGCACAAATTCAACTTTGAACGTTAAATTCATACTCGAATTCGAATTATATTTAAAAATTTCTATTTAGATTTTACTCGAATATTTATTACTTGAATTCGATCCGACTCCGATCGAATTATATTCAAACTACTCGCAAGTTTCAAATTTAAACTCGAATTCGAATATCCACATAACTAGTTTTATAATAAATATAATTATTAATTAAATTTATTATTTTACTTAGAGATTAACGAGACAATATATTTACTATTATACTTTACAAATATAAAATCACAGTTAAAATTAAAATTAAAAACAAAATAAAATAATAATTAACTACTTTTTATACTCAAATTTAAATCATATTATTAACAAATCTGACTCTCACTATATTTTTTCGAATAACCCGAACTGTTTCGTCTTATTCAAAGGACAAGTTCTTCCTCAAAAATTTGGAAAATTCTAGGGGGGACATTTTTTAGTGACATTTTTTTTTTTTTTGTTTTTTTTTTTTGTAGTACCTCTTAAAAAATGTATAATATTTATTTCAACTAAAATTTTTATAAAAAATAATATTTTAGGTGTAATTTGAATACACATAAGAAACAGAATTGTACAGACTGTATAGACCCTATTTCTTGTCCAAGAAAATATCGCCGTAAAAGGACTCCAAAAATTTTTATTTAAAAAATGGTACTTCAGTTATGAGTATGCTTTAGTACAACTTATTTCACTTCCGCTACAAATGTGACATACAATGAGAGCAGTACAATTATTAGTTTGAAAGTAGTATTATCCTCGTTTTAAAATTAAAGATATAATTTAATTTTTAAAATTAAACAATAACATATTAAATTTTAAATAATTGATATGAATTATAAAAATTTAAAATATATTATATAATTAATAATTTTTATTATATAATATATAATTATAATAATTGTATCAATTAAAATATAATAAAAAAATTAATATACCGTGGTTCAATTTTGGAATGAAGGAAGTAATATGTAAAAAAACATATTCTAGAATTTTGGTTTCGCTTATGAATCACTTTATGAGTTGGTCAATCGAGGGTGAGAGAGTCTCTCGTCCTTTTGGTGGGATAAAGCAATTAGAATATTGGCCAATCTAGTGATCATCCCCTTCATTAGATTTCACATCGTTCTCAAATTTTCTCTCTATTCACCAATTAATCCGCCACTAGCTGGATTAATGTTAGCTATACAAATTATATATATAATTTATGTATTAATAATATTAAAAAAAAAAAATAGAGGTGAGATTTACTGTTAAATATTTTATATATTTTTATTTATTATTAAAAATATATAGTCTTATTTTTTGTAAACAACTTTTTATGCACATAATACTATTATGTTTAGTAGGTGTGGAGTGTGGACTATGGACCCCAAGGCAGAAATTAAGTGTATATCAATCCAAAATCAATTTTGATGGGCCGACACGACACGACACCCTACCAGAATCAAACACAAAACTATATCTTCGACATTAGGGAAGAATTTCTCCGGACCAACTTTCTCAAATATTAGTATATACTTAGATTTTATAAGCCCGCCCTGTCTTAAAATTCTACTGTTTTATTAAATGTAAATCTGTTCCCAATAATATTAACTCGTGTAGTAAGTAAACACATTAAACTACTCCCTCCGTCACTTAATATAAGTCGTTTTATAGAAATGTTTGTATTCATTAATATAAGTCATTTAAAAATTTTAAGTAATTATTAATTGCTTAGTTTCTAATATTACCACAAGTATTAAATGTAACTTTGGTTCTCTCACTATTTTCTATCCAATAAATAACAATCTCTTATTCCGATACAAAAACAATATAGATAATTGATACTCCCTCCATTCCTATATGTAGGTCGTTTTAGACTTTTTTTTATATTCCTAATTATTTGTCGTTTGTGGTTATCTAGGAGAATTGATTACTATTTTTCCCAAATTGTCCCTTATTACTCCACCTAATCTTTTGATCCATATTTATGAGATAAATGAGGTGAAGGGTATTATAGACAATTGTTACTATAGTTAATGTTTTTCAATCATTTTCTTAATTTTGCAAGCATACGTATAAAAACGCATATATATTAAGGAACGGAGGGAGTATTATAGTTAATGCTTTGTACACAACTCTAAAACGACTTATATTAAAGAAGGAACAAAGTACTCACCGGTCGGTCCAAGAGGATTCCCCGACCAACACTACGTAAATGATAGTTATGCACTCATGTGGAACACCTCCAAAAAGTAATGAGCCCAATCAATAACAATAGCATAACCCATTAAACCCCCCACTGACCCAAGAAGACCCCATAAATGCTATACATTTTTATCTATCACCAAATCTTATAGTATTTTTAAAGCTCCTGAGATGCACAAAAATGCCAACGAGTAAGGTCCAGCTCGTTTGTGCTCAGTCCAGCCTCTTGTTCCCAGAGAGCACCTTAGGTTGTGTTTGATAAATCTGAAAATTAAAATATGAATGATTATGATGTCTTAATAAATTAGATCATCTGAATGGTTATGAGGTCTGAATATAAAAAATTGTTTGATAACTAAAAAGTAAGTTGTCTCTTAATGACACTATTTTACCATTTTAAAGGGTAAATTTTTATTTAATAATTTTAAATATTCAATTTAATAAAATAAGTGCATAATATTGTTTAATATATTTATATATAAAAAATTAGCAAAAAAATTCATTAAGAGTACTTCTTAATTATTAAGATTTCATTTTCTCTTACCGATTAAGAGGCGTTCGTAGGAGGTAAAAAAAAAAAACAAAACAAGATCACGCCTTTGTGTAATAAGAGGTAAGTCTATTAAGAAGCGAATCGGATGTAAACAAAACAAAGACCTAGCTTTATATTCAGTAACAGGAGTTTTCTATTTGTCCTTTTCTTTTTCATTATATTTCCTTCCCTTGGCAGTACCCAATTCCATATACAAACAGTTGGGCATAATCCTCGCTTGTCAAGAGAGGAAAGTAAAATTTCTTTTGTCAAAAGTTTTGATTAAGGTATCCTTGAGGTCTAAAATACCTCTTTCCACCCACTCCAAAAACAAAGCGCATTGACAATAGAGTCTTAGGCATGACAAACACCTGTTGCTAAAAGAGGACAACCCATGTAGATTATGGATTAGTTACAAACCCATAATAGCTACTGCAAAGGTTTCTTATTGAAAGGTGATGTTCTTCTTCTTCTTCTACCAACAAAGAAGATCAAAAGAGCAGGTGAGCCTCTAATCTTCAAGGCATATGAATGAATGGTGCAGTTGGCATTTAGAACTAAAAGCAAGCGTTTCTAACCCACTTTCTCCCCCAATTATATATATGTTCTAAAATATGTATATGCACAGTTCAAGTTAAAAGAATCTACTCCACAAATCACAATGGTAGAGAAAGAGTATTTGTCCCAATATTCAAACAGGAAGCGAATCAAACAGCCAGTTTCCGTTCCATTTCTTTGGGAAGAAAAACCAGGTACACCAAAAACAGACTGGAAGCCAAGCCCCGTTACAGCGGTTCATCCAATTGCAACACCTCCAATCAAGCTTGTTGCCTCGGTTCCATTCAAATGGGAAGAAATACCTGGAAAGCCGCTTCCTTGCTTCCCACCAGCACCACAAGAGTTGCAATTGCTACTCCTACCACCACCTATGCTACTAAATTCCCACTCACCTACAGTCTATTCTCAAGAAAATGATGATAAATGGGATGTTGCTTCTGCTATTGATGATGATGATAATGACTACGAATGTGATGGTGATGGTGAAGAAGATGATGAAATGTTTGAGTCATACCTTGATGCATGGGGTTTTGAAACAGACGACTCCTTTAGTTCTGCTCCATCTCTTGTAGCCAATCGCCTAATACTACCAACTGCAGCAATTTCCAATGCTATTCCAGTGCAGGAAAATTTTCTGTTGGATAGTAAAAGCCCCAGCCACAAGCGCCTTCTGATAGTGACAGTAGCACAAGCAGCTATGCAACAGGAACCACGAGCCTAGTTGGAGCACCTTTCTTGGAACGTCTCTTTCCATTGTTATCGCCCAAGTCAAGTTTCCTCGAAAAGGTTGGATGCTCAGAAAAGAATACTCTTACTCCACAGATGGTAATACCCAGTAAGGATTTGGATCGTGAAAGTAACTGCAGCCTTGCAGTAAAGAGGCCATTAACACTTGGAGAGCTGATACTAATGAGCCGAAGAAGAAGCTACCACAGAAAAGCTGTTCTAATGCGGGACCAGAATCTCTCTGTGGTAATTCTCAATTCTTTACCACGGTGTTTTTTCCCCCAGTTATTTATCATGGCTTGTTTAGTAACATAAACAATAATAGTCTTCACACTTAACTTGATAGCATAATGCATGAACAGTAGATAAATCTCTTTTCAACAAAACAAAATAGCAATTACATTTCCTTCAGTTTCTTTATACATCATAATGCCGTGAATGATAATGAAATCACAAGAACCTAGTCCTCTACTATATTTTCACAAGAAAATAGATCTACTCTTGCCTCATCATCCCACTGGCAGGAATTTATGCAGAGAAGTGCGCTTGGATGCTGCATAGTTGGAAGTAGAGACAAAATCAAAGGATTACAGGGAAGTGGAAGAGGCAGCTGCAACTAAAGCCGACCTAGGGAAAGCCCTTGGCACTTTCAGTTGATGCAACTCCAAATCAGATGTCTCCGTCAAATTGCTCTATTTAGATCAAATTTATTTTCACTTCTGAAACACGAAACATGTCAAAATATGAGTTCCTAATGCAATTAACTTTCAAATTATGTAAGAACCTCGAGACAGATAGATTGGAACTTCTCCAATCCAAAGCAGATCAGTGTTAATCATGCACTGTATGTGTTTTCTTTTAAAGCAAAGCCAACACTATTCAATCCATTTAGCCAAAAAAAAAACAAACAGTATTCAATCCAATGAAATAAATAGTTCAGTATATTCACGACTGTTCATTGGGAGATTTACAGGTTTCAACAACTTTACGTATCCTGTCTATAACAATAGGAATATCCTTTTCATGTAATGTAGTGAAACAACACCTGAACCATCCAGGTTCAATGCAGTGGCAAGCTGAACCCGGAGTTGCGTTGATCTTAGCTATATTTATGAGTTTATCCCAAAGTTCAAGCTCCCCTTTCTCATTATAAGGGCGGATTAATCCACTCATATCAACCCAACAGTATAAACCTCCACTGCTCTTTGTGCACTCAATCCCCAATTGTTTCAATCCAGCCACAAAAAAATTATACATTTTCCTTATCCTTTCTCTATTGAGCTCAATATAATCCTGGGTGAACTTTGTATCTGAAAGCATTGAAATCAGTAGCTGCTGGGTTGGAGTTGAAATTGAACAAAATCTTGTCAACCTTTTAGAAGCAGCCAAAACATTCTCGTTGAAGGAATATAAAATCCCTACTCTATAGCCTGGAAGAGACAAGTCTTTGGACAGACCGTATATTATATGAACCCTGTCCTTATCAGAATCTTCTGACTCGAGAATTTCTGCCATGCTTACAAACTCCTCATTTCCATAGATAGACCCTGCAAATACTTCATCTGATATAATATGAATGTTTTTCTCTCTGGCAAATGCTAAGAGACTGTATAGTGTCTCTCTAGTTAGTAGATTCCCAACGGGGTTAGAAGGGTTTGAAATCAAAATCCCGCGGACTTTTTGCCCTCGCTTTCTTGCCTGAGTGAATGCTTGATCAAGAGCAGTGATACTGAAAGTGAAGTTGTCAGAGCTACGACAGTGAATGGGTATTAACTCCACACCCGTCCTCCATCTGATATCCCTATCAAACCTGCAGAATGCTTTTCTGATTATAAGTTCGATAAAAAAAATTCATAAATAAATAGATTCCCAAGTATGAAATGACGTGATTAAATTTGTAGCTAAATTGACAGGTATGAAAGAATATCTTAAAATTTACAGGCATAAGCATTACCCAGGGTAATATGGTGCAGGAACAAGAAATGTGTTCCCTTGGTCCGCCAAACAGAAACATAGTATTTCAACTGCAGGGGTTGCGCCAGATGTTAATACTAGTTGTGATGGGTTGAATGATACTGTTCTTCCCATGACCTGAGACATAAAACCTGCCATGGCCTACAGAATAGATTCAAAAATAACTAGCTGGCCATTTTCACACACTGAAACAATGAAATAGTTTATAGATCAAGTTTTAAGAAAGGTAAAGTGAAAATAGGAACCTATAAAGATTACTGGAAAGGAATCTAGAAAAACCATAGCCATTAATTGCCACTACGTCCAACTCAAATCAACAACGAATTATCCATCAAACTGGAGCCTTTTACATGAATTGACTTTTGGCATTCTGTTCAATTCAAGGCAATTTAAGAACTTGATCTCTTAGTGATTGTAGTTTGCAGCTCTAAATTAATTCTCTCTATCTCTCGCTCCCTCTCATATTCATGTGAAACCAAAACAAAAGGCCTAAGGTTCCATCCTTTCTCTATATCAAGCGAGCTTATCACTGAAATTGTAGCTCATGTTGCTGCTTCTTCATTCAGTGATATATTTGATAATGCCAAGTTAAGGTACATATCTACAAACAACAACAAATTACACACTTCTCTCTCAAAACATCCAGATGCATCAATGTGTAAATAGATTGTTCATCACTTGAAGAGTTCATAGATGATCAAACACAAGCCTATTAATCACATTACATAAATGAACACATACCTCACTAAGTTAATTTAAATGAGGATATAGTATTTTTTGACAATGTTATTAACTTTAATCCGTAGATGCCACAGTATCTTTAATAAGTAAAGAATGGCTACCAATGGAGATCGTGACCTATCAACTAACACTATTGTTTAGTAAGAAGACAAAAATATTTTTTCAATAGAACATAAACCTAAACCCCTTAAAAAGCAAAATCACACTGACAAAAATAATTCCTACAATTATAACTACCACGTTAGACTAGAAATCAAACTCATAAAATCAATATAATTGAACTATGATATTCAAGAACAAATATCAAAACATTACCACTTTCAAATCTGTCAGTCCATCAAATGGCCGGTAGGTAGCAATACCACTGATACTCAAGCCTCCTCGCAATATGGAATCATTCGAATTTTGAGAAAGCCAATTCTCAATCAAATCCAAGGATAACTACAACCACCAAACAAAAATCTAAACTAATCAAATTTTGAGTGTTTGGTTACACTAAAATTACACATATTTCTGATTTAATATTGAGTTATAATCATGTATTAGAATATTTTGCCAAAATATGGATGTCTTAAAGTACAATTTACAAAAATAAAAAGGCAATATATCTATATATGACAAGGGAAAGATTCATACCTTATTTTCGGCGATTCCGAGATCAATGATACCTTCTGGGTTATCCAATTTGTGAAACGGATTCGCTCGTGCCCTGTCAATTCAATGTAATACGGCGAATCATCCGGTTTTGCAATTGAGCTGGCCCTAGATGACACGTGGGCACGGCTGATTGACCCACGCGAAGCTAAATTAGACCGGGAAGACGAACGGGGCAAGTCGGCGAGGTTCGATGAAGAAGCAGACGGCGACGGAGGATTAGAAGGAGGAACGGTGCCGTTTGAGGTAGAACTGAAGAAAATAGAATAGAGCACAAGGGATTAATGAGCCCAATATTATGCCACCTCTGCCATGCACTATTCCTTGTAAGGGCACAATGAGTCTCATTCCTGTGGATGGTTGATTTCGGGTTTCGTCTTCGGATTCCGATTTCCGACCAAAATGGGTTCGGGTCATGTCAAAATTGCCGGCAGTAAACTCGCCGGAAGGTAGGGCTTATTGCAGAAGGGAAATTGGGAGTAGAACTGTGGAAGTGTGAGGATTTGTATGTGTAGGATAAAGTGGTGACAGCAGTTCTCTGACGTTGCTTGGCTGAAGAGCGAAGAGGAAGTGAGGGAAGATAGCCAGATAGGAATCTTTTCAGTTTTGGCGATGTGATGGTAGGACTGATATGCCCTTCGTCTGTTGATTAATTACAATGATAAAATGATTTGGAGACCACGGAGTAATTAAAGAGTATTTGTAATATCCGGTTTAAAAAATAAAGATAAAAGATAATAAAATAATATAATTAAATAATAAAAGTGTAACTAATAATTATTTATACATATCTAAAACCTATTAGGATAAGTCAGTTATACTGTAACAAATTTTTAATTTTAAAATGACTCTTTTACTTAATAACCTATTTTTCAAAGGAATTACATATATTTAAACAACTAGAAAAGAAGAAGAAACGTAAAAAACTATTCTTTTTAAAGATCTGCTGAGCAGAGAATAAAATAAGAAAACTCAAAAATTAGTTCACTTTAATTTTCGTGTTTAGCAATATCAAGTAAGTGGCTTTCCAAACTATTTAGTGTTTTTAAGATTATCGTTACATTTAAGTATGTCTTATTAATTATTCTGGATGCCTAAATATGCAGTTTCAAAATTCATTATTTTTTTTTTATTTAAGGCTTCCATTTAAATTAAATTGTTATGTTCTTTTATTTCAAAATTCAGATCAAGTATTTATTTTGACCGTGAATGATATTATATGATTTTGAATAGACCCTCTTAGGCGCATTAGCGCCTTTTAGATGCCGCCGGGAGCGTGCATTTTTATAGATACCTTAGTAAGGTGCGTATCATAACGTTATCGAACTTTTGGGCCGTGTATTCTGAGGGCTATTGTAACCTTATAGTCGCTAAGGTACATGGATTAAAAGAGATATAATATACATTGAAATTAATTTTGAATTGTTTAGTTTTTGAAGCTTTTGTCTTATTGTTATTGAACAAAAAATTATTTCAAAAAGTATTTTACAAATTGTACTTGATTCGCTAGATAGAGAGGATTGCTACTTGTTTGGCTTCATCGCTTTCACCCTTCTGATTTTTACAGTCCTATCGTTGAAAGTTGAAAGACTTATTCGATCTGACGCTTGGAATAAATTGGAGTTTAGTTTTAGATGTTTTTTTTCTTTTGTTGATGAATTTTGATAAAACTCTTAGTTTCGAGGAGTTCGCGTCTCCATTATTTGTATGTGGTATTTATTAGTATTTCATTTGGATTGATTTAAAATATATGTATTGTTGGGTTTTAAGTTAAGATTATTGTTAAGTTGTTTTTTTTCAATTTGCGTTATTGATATTGTTGCTTTATGCCCTATGGGCTTACTGGCGTATAGCACTTCTGACCTATATTGTGAAACCCAGATTTTATGAATAAAGAAATTAATTTTCTCGAAATAATTTTTATATTATGGTGTGAATTTGAGATAATATTATAGTTGTGGGTAATATTTATAAATTTTGCAAAGTATGCAAGTTGTCATATTATATTCGATTGGTCGGGGAATATTCGTTTTAAAATGAAAATATTCGTATTTACCAAGACAATCATTAATGGACCCCTACAAATGTAATTATTATCTGGATTGAGAAAACGACAAAAAAATATTTTATTGAAAATAACGGCGGAAGTTTTACTGGTTGATCTTCGTTGAACTACTTTCAGTAGTAAAGCATGCTGATGTCTGCGTTGTTGCGTAAAGAGTAGCACCAGGTATTGATTATTGATATTTATGTGAGAAGTCACTCGCTTTTGTTCAATTATCACTACAATAGTTCACGTGCGTAAGATCTCACATTATTTGATTCAATTATTGTTGATTTAGAAGTTTTGTTTTATTCAATGTAATAAAATAAAACATCTTTTTATATAAAATAGAATACTTTATTAAAGTTATTCTATAAATAGAATATATTATATTACATTATGCGTAGTGTTTTGTATAGTAAAATCTTTTTATATAAAATAGAATACTTTATTAAAGTTATTCTATAAATAAAATATATTATATTTTATTATGCATAGTATTTTGCGATAGTGTCCAAGATAGTGTTTTGCGATAGTAAAAATCTTTTTATATAAATAGAATATATTATATTTTATTTAAAAGATTTTTCTTAAATATGGACCATCGATTAAAGTAAATCAATCTGGACCGTTCATGGATTAATTCTTATGCATTCCATTTTCCTATAAATAAAGCTCATTCCTTCATTATTTTCTTAGAATTCAACTTGAACTACAGAGAGGAAACTATAGAGAGAGACTATAGAGTTAAAAGAAAATTTTCTGCTTACTTCACTACTCTTATATGAAGTATTATTTTACTTGCAGAGGGATATTATTCTTTTGTATTCAAGAAGCGAACTTACATTATTCCATTTCTTTATTGTTCCATTGGAATAACTTGTATACGCTATTTACCTTATACTTGGTGACATTCTTCTATTATTCCGTCTTTTACTATTCTCATTGAAATATTCTCATACGCATGCTTTACGCCTGGACGATTCTGTCTTTATTATTATTCACTTAATATCCCGTCATGCATCTATATCTTTGGGACCTAGTTCCATTTTATTATTCCGTCTTTATTATTCTGCCGAAATATCCTGTCATCTTGCTATACTCTCCTTTACTGGTTCCATCATTTATTATTCCATTTATTATTCTGCTGGAACATCCATCATTGTGAATTTCACCGACCGTTCCGTTATTATTATTCTGTTGAATAACCGCCTCATGCAAGTACCGCATGCACGGTGATAGCTTTTGTTATTCCATTTGGTATTATACTCGAATGATTAAAATTTTGACTTATACTCCATGAAATTAGTGGAATATCCTTGATATTTGCGCTTCATCCAAGATTTTTCATGGATATATTCTTCCACGAGCATTCTTGAATTTTATTCTACAAAGAAGTATCATGTTGACAATTTGGACGTTATTGGTTCTGGACAAATTAATTCTTGAACTTGTTTAATTGAATTCTTATATCATTGTCATCATCCTCATGTTTATATTATATTGAAAGTCATCTACGTGGCACGTAGTGCATAGATGGACTTGGTATGATTATGACCGGGGATTATGCAGATTATAATCACGACCGTAATATTACAAATGATGTGAAAAAGTCCTCATTGGCCGTAGTGCATTGATGGACGCTTTTTGGTATGATTATGTCATGGATTCTCTTCACCAAGGAGCAAAGATGAATTGTTTTATGGCATGATCGGGACTCATGGTTGATGAAAACACGATTATCTTTGGCCGTGGTATGGACAATTAAGTGGTCGTGATACTAAATAATATCATTGGCACTCAGTAGTGCGGGGATGATTTAATGATGTGGATTATTTATTGAAATGAGTCTCAATGATAAAAGTGATGAAAAACTTTTAAATCATAAAAGATAGTAGATTCTATTCTCTACTTGACTCTTTTAATGGGTTGCTTGTTCACATGCAGATTAAACTTGATGTTGTTATATTTTATCGGTTTAACACATTTGAAATACAACGATAATTTATTCTCGCATTATCTTAGTCATAATATTTCTTCTTGGGCTAGTTGAGCTCACCTTTCTTTCACCGTTTCTTCGTGAAATGAGAACATAACGTGAGGACTAGTCGGGGAGCGGAGTGACGGTCCGGAGGATAGCATTAGTAGTCCTCACTATTACGTGGAATAGTGTGTTAATAATTAAATGAGGACTCCTTTTGAGTTTGTATAATCTCTAGTAGACAATAATTGTATTCAAACTCACAGTTATGTTTTGTCGTATTGTACACGATAGTTGTATTATTAAGTTGTATTTGAATTCTATACCATGTATCTGGCGACCCAAGATGGGTGATGTATACCTAATTTTGGGGGCGTCACAGTTGGTATCAAAGCTTAGGGATATGATCCCTGGATAAGATGTGAGATAAGAACTTGGAGAGGAGAGACGGAGAATTCCTTCGCTAGTATGACCTACCTAAGTTTATTTGGTATTTAATTGGTCGGTCAAAGTATAGGGATAATATGTGATATGTTAATTAACTCTTGTTTTGTGGCAGTATTTAAAAATGGCATCCGAGAATGTTGAGATTATCAATGGAGCACAAGAGACCGTTGAGTCTCCACAGATCAATAATCAGGATAATGTGCAACCAGAGGACAATACTCCTCATGAAAACAATAACACCGATGAAATGATGAATGATGGGATGGTCAGAGACTTTATGCAATTCATGCAACAACAGGCGAAGGCAGCTCATGTCCAAAATGCAGGTAGAAATATTGATAACTCTCGGACGGTCACCACTAAGCAGTTCAAGGTGCTGGGACGACCACCGGAGTTTTTGGGAAAGCCAGAACCACTTAAGGCGGAGACATGGATAAAGCAAATTACCAAGATATTTGATGTCTTGGAATGCTCAGAGGAGCAAAAGGTTCCATTCGCCACCTTTATGTTGCGTGAAGAAGGAGATCATTGGTGGAAATCTGTAAAACGTACCCAGCCTGATGTTAGGTTTGTAATATTCATGTGCGCAATCAAATTGCAAAAATAAGCGAAAACGTAGAAAATCATAGTTTTAAAAATTATACAAACCATATACCCGGATCACCCTTTATGCACAATTATTAATTAAACGAAAAAGAAAGAACAAGAATCATACCCTTGAAGATCCGAGCTTCCTCAGGTACAAGTTCACCTCCAATCTTTTCGCGTTCAACTTGAATCCACCGGGTTTGGTTCCTTCCTTTGATCAACGTTAGCCACCCAAGTGTTTGGCCTCTAGAGGTGATCTGTGACGCCCCCAAAATAGGTATACACAACACCCATTCTGAGTCGCCAAATACATGGTACAAGAAGCAAACTACAACTTCAATAATACAAATGTCGTGTGAAATACGACAATATATACTGTGAGTTTAAATACAAATATTATCTTCTAGACAATATCTATACTCAAATAAATCCTCATCACATTTATTGATACATTATTTTACAATAATGGTGAGGACTACTAAACAACTCTCTCTCTAGAACCTTCATTCCATACTCCCGACTAAGACTTTCCACATTCTCGCCTCCACGAGAAGAAAAATGGAACAACAAGGAAAAGGGTGAGCTCAATCTAGCCCAAGAAGAATGTTATGACTAAGATAATATACAACAAATTATCGTTAGTCTCCAACAGGAAAAATCGATGAATACAATAGACAACAAGTTTCAGGATCAATATTCGCAGTGAAATAATAATTCATAGAAGAGTTACGTAGAGAATGAAATCTACTATAATCTATGAATTTAACAATTCATCATCAATATTTTATCCCCGTAACATCAATCAATATTCATCTCAAATCAAATATTCATCTTTGCACTACTGCCAAAGATATTCATCAATCGGTCATGTTCATCTCAACACTGCTCATCTTTGCACTAAAGGCCAAAGATATTCATCATCGGTCATTATTTCATTTAAACACCGATCATCTTTGCTACGGGCCAAAGATATTCTTCAGAAATCATTCATCTTTTACACTACGGGCCAAAGATATTCAATAATATCATCATTTAAGACCGAGGATGATGAAAATATTTTTAAAGAAACGAATCCAAAGAAACAAAATGACAAATATTATGGATTCGTACTTTAAACAATCCGAGTTCAAAAATACTTCATAAATAATCATAGTGAAGTAAAATTCAAGAATGATCAAAACATGGATACAATCAAAGCTAGTATCCGAATAGATATTTTAGACGAAAGAAAAATTTTCATTTTTCTATGAATAGTGCCGTATTAAGTGAATAAGTGCAAGATATCGTGAATAGGCATGAAGTATCTCGTGAATAAGTAACTCAACACCCAAAGATAGAAATTCCACAAAAAACATCTTCACGCTTGTAATAGTACTCGTGAATAAGAACTCGTGAATAGTAACTCATGAATAGTAACTCATGAATAGTAACTCATGAATAAGTAACCCCATATGAAAAAGTTCCAAATTTGATAAAAAGTACCAACCAATATTTCAAAGATAATGATATTGAAGAATTAATATCATTTGAGAAGAAAATAACATCCCTTACCTCGAAGAATCAATACTTGGAAGGAAAGGCCAAGTGATCTTTGAATGAAACTTGTCTTGATCAACAAAGAACTCTCAAAGTATCTAAATACTCACAAAATACGCTCAATAATATAGAGAGAAAGAGAGAAAACTTTGTTTACGGTGTGATTTTCAATTCTAACTTAGCCTCTATTTATAGGAAAATGTTAGCCCTAGAAAGCAGACTTGACTGCTACCCGATGACTTTACTCGCTACTATTGCCACCCACCACATTTGAAATAAAATTCAGCACATTTCTTCACCAACCACAAGTGGGGCCCACTCAATTCTAGAATTTTCCACCAAAATCAATTATAAACCTAATTTAGAATCCGACACCTCTTAAAATTCACAACAAATCATTCGTGCATTTTTAACGGTTCAAAATTTGTGGACATATACTCAACTTATGTATGTATAACATACCCAAAATTTACACGATCCAACGGTCGGATTAAAAATTATAACCCCGCAATATATCTCAAAACCCCGATTTGATTTTTTAATACCTCCAATCTGATAAAATACCGATAAAACACCTCAACATTAATTCCTTCATTAATAACCACATAAATAAATCCATCATTTATATTCATATAAAATAAATATTTCTTTATCATATGAATCAATAATTAATTATTCACAAATAATATTACGTAATCACAATTATGACAACCAGCCGCTCCTCAGAAGAGGGGCTTTCCAATAAGGATCTCTCCTTCTCATGCCAAGAATTAGGTGACCAAACCTCTCCTTAGACAGAACTTTCTAGACATTGCCAATAATGTTATCTAATAATATTATTCAAATAATATGAATTATTGATCTCGATAATGGGAAATCATGCGCGGTGACAATTATTGAAACGAATAATATAAAATACCAACGCAAAGAATTATTGAATCAATAAAATAAAATATTGAACGAGAATTCATCGTGAAAAATTATTGAGTAGTGTCATCTTACGTTTAATCAATAATTCAACAATCTTGCGTAATACCGCAGTATATCTTTATCAACCACGCCAGACATCAGATTTTAACCAAAGGGTATTCCAATGATCTTAATTGATAATAACTACGCCGTTATTTATAACCACCCAAACTTTGTCGTTTCCTCATCCAATCACTTTTCACATGGGGCCCATTATGGTTTTAACATAGGTAAATGCGAATATTCCCCGAACGATTTAATATTCCACGACCAAACCGAATATTCCCCACAAAATGAATATTTTATAACCACTTGCTTATTTTGAAATATTTAAGTATTTAACCCTTAACTATCGACATTAATCAAATTAACCCTTACTATTTCAAAATAATAAATAAAGGAAATTCCTTTTTATTTAAAAAATTTCGGGGTCTTACAACCTCCCCTCCTTATGAAATTTCGTCCTCGAAATTGACGTACGTACCTGGTGTTTCGAAAAGGTAAAGATACCTCGCTTTCATTTTCGTTTCCAACTCCCAGGTCATTTCCTCAATAGCATGGTTTCTCCACAAAACTTTAACTTATGGTATAACCTTGCCAAGATATATGTCATGTTCTTTCTCTCTACAAAAAATCTTGACAGTACCTCCTCGTCGTTAAGTCTTCTACTATCTCGTCCTGGTTCTATCTCAATGACGTGTTTTGGGTCGTCCACATATTTACGTAACATCGATACGTGAAAAGCGTTATGAACACGCCATATACTTGGTGGTAAAACGAGTCTATAGGCCACGAGTTCCTATTCGATCGAGAATTTCAAATGGATTAATAAATCGAAGGTTTGAGCTTTCTCACCTCACCGATTTTCGCTTTTAAAATAACAACTTCTTGAACCTCCTTCTTCAAATTCATCACTCCGGCGTGTAGCTTGAATGACTTTTAACTTTATCGATTAAAAGTCGATTATACTCAGATATCATCACGTCTTCAGATATCATCAATGGGGTACCTAGAGTTTTCATCTCCATCTCTATTATTTGTAAATTATAATGAAATTAGTCTTTGACAATATCGTGCCAGTGCTTATATACGATCTTCTACTCAACACGCCACCACTACGTTACTTTTCCGGGATGGCATGGTCGTAACATGTCTTTGAAATGAGTCTCTCTTGAGTTCTTCGAAGCTCTTCCCACATTCCTCGCTCCATTCGAATTTTGTATCTCTACGAGTCACCATGCGATAATGGAATAGCGATTCGAGAATATCCTTCAACGAATCTCCGATAATAACCAACTAAGCTTCTGAAAGCTCGTGATTTCGATTCTCGACTTAGGTTGTTCTCAATCGTGACTCGTATCCCAATCTTGGATAAGACGTCACAATGACACCTATCGCTTTACTATCGCATGCGAATATGACGTCCCTACAGAGAAGTCTCGGCTTAGTGAATTCCACAAAGGAAGTCACAAGATAAAGGCTCAGTACCAAATTCTATAGTTGAATTTTTAACTCCCGAGTTCAATAGAGCCATTCGATATGAGATTTTAGAAATGAGTTTTGTGTCTGGGGTTCAAAGTCGATACAAAATTTAATATCGAAGCTTTGGGAGTAATCCAAGAAATTCTTCGAGAAAATACGTCAGAAAATCAATAACAACAAGAATATTATTCAAATCGGCGTGTCTTTATTCAAATCCATAACATGGACTAAGAAAACTTGACATCCGTAATAAAAGCGAATGACTTCATGGCTTGATATGAAAATGTTTGACTACAATGGTTTGATTACTTGAATTGAATAACAAAGTTGCTTAGGAATATGAAAACTAACAACCTTACAAAAACAATCAATTTGGCATGATGAGTAGTTAACCTTAAAATTACATCAAAAGCAAATATCTCTATAGAAATAAGGTTAACGGTAATGTGATAGTACCAACCTAAATCAAACAAGATTTCTAAACAACGGATGTAATGAAAGTTTCTCCTAACTGGATTCTCCATAAATAAAGTCAAAGTCTAATTTCTCCGTAATCGAAGTTCAAACGTTGAGCGCAAGCGAAGAGATAAAAGAATGGGTAGTAGGCAGATTCTAGTAAGGTATAAACATCGCAAGAATTTATAATTAACTAACCGTGCTAACTTCGTTCGGGTTCCTCGTATTTTTTTGACCCCATTCAAACAAACGCTTCTTCCAAGAACCGTTGACTTTGACTTTTCGGGACATCCTTTTGAGTCACCGCCTCATTGTGACTAGGTTTTTGATATCGTCTAATCTCGGCGATATGTCCTTCTTTTCCACAATTATAGCGTACCTTAAACTGTTGTTGGGCAATTTGGGTGATATGTCCCTCTTTCCGCATTTGTAACATACGACCGATGGTCTTTCTCCTCCTTGGAACCGATTGCCCTTGGCGGCGACGTCTTCACACGGTCGTTGTTGAATCTCCTCTTTTAAAATCTCCTCCCAACTCGCTTCTTCTATTTTCATAGCCACGATTACCACCAGAGTAGTTCACCGCTTTCATCCGTATTCTTCTTTCTCCACCGGTTATCGTTATTACGATGATATTTATCTTTGGTATGATCCTGGTTATGGTCCCTCGGTTGAACGTATCTTTCGTTATCTCGCTTTCTAACAACCGAGCCACATGCTTACAACATCTCTGAATAGAGAAAATTTATGAGAAATGAGATACTTGACGTATCTTAGGGTTTCAAACCTCTCGAAACATCCGTCATACGTTCCTCATTCTCCACCAAATGAGGTGCAAACACGATAACTCCGCAAACTTCGCCAGTCTTTGGGACACGTCCATGTTATTCTCGCTCCAATCTAATAAACTCCACTTCCTTCATATGACGAATACTTTCGGGGAAGTACTTGTCATTGAACTGCTTTCAAACGTCTCCGTGACATCGCCGAGTGCAAAATGAATGGAGTACGCTTCCGATTCCCACCATGTCTGCCTCATACGTTACATAAAAGTAGCGAATGGAACTTTCGTTCTTCTTCGTGCATCCCAAGACATCGAATATCTTGGTAATTTGCTTGACCCATGTTTCCGCCATGATCGGATCCGCTTTCCCTGAATTGGTGGTCCCAACTCTTTGAACTGCTTGCACGTGTGACCACCCGTGAATTCTATCATCTCTCCTCAGATTTTGAACACGAGTCTCCTCAAATCGATTTTTGCATGAACTGCAAAAAGCTTCTAAACATCCCCTCGTTCATCATCTCGCTTCGGTGGTGTTATTCACGAGGTACATTGCCACCATTTGACGCGTTCTCCTCGTTGGTAAGTACATGATCTCCTCCACGGTCTCATTTACACCACTATTAATATTCTCGATTGACATTCTCAATTATCATTATAAAACAAGGGTTAATTAAATAAATTAACAAATCACATAATACCCTATATTATGACCAACCAACAATAAGCTTAGTAGGACACACTAGCGAAGGATTTACTCGCTCTCCCTCCTAGTTCTATTCCCCGATCTCCGCCAGAGATCATATCCCTAAGCTCGATACTAACCGTGACGCCCCCAAAATAGGTATACACAACACCCATTCTGAGTCGCCAAATACATGGTACAAGAAGCAAACTACAACTTCAATAATACAAATGTCGTGTGAAATACGACAATATATAATCGAGTTTAAATACAAATATTATCTTCAGACAATATCTATACTCAAATAAATCCTCATCACATTTATTGATACATTATTTTACAATAATGGTGAGGACTACTAAACAACTCTCTCTCTAGAACCTTCATTCCATACCCACTAAGACTGCCTACATTCTCGCCTCCCCGAGAAGAAAAAATGGAACAACAAGGAAAAGGGTGAGCTCAACTAGCCCAAGAAGAATGTTATGACTAAGATAATATACAACAAATTATCGTTAGTCTCCAACAGGGGAAAAATCGATAGAATACAATAGACAACAAGTTTCGGATCAATATTCGCAGTGAAATAATAATTCATAGAAGAGTTACGTAGAGAATGAAATCTACTATAATCTATGAATTTAATGATTCCATCATCAATATTTTATCCCCGTAACATCAATCAATATTCATCTCAAATCAAATATTCATCTTTCGCACTTCTGAATGAGATATTCATCAATCGGTCATGTTCATCTCAACACTGTTCATCTTTTGCACTAAAGGCCAAAGATATTCATCGATCGGTCATGTTCATTTAAACACCGATCATCTTTTGCACTACAGGCCAAAGATATTCTTCAGAAATCATTCATCTTTGCACTACGGGCCAAAGATATTCAATAATATCATCATTTAAGAGGCGAGGATGATGAAAATATTTTTTAAAGCGAATCCAAAGAAACAAAATGACAAATATTATGGATTAGCACTTTAAACAATCCGAGTTCAAAATACTTCATAAATAATCATAGTGAAGTAAAATTCAAGAATGATCAAAACATGGATACAATCAAAGCTAGTATCCGTAATAGATATTTTAGATTTAAAAGAAAAATTTTCATTTTTCTATGAATAATCTTGCGTATTCGTGAATAGTCTTGATATCGTGAATAGTCTTGATATCGTGAATAAAGAATCTCAAACACCCAAAGATAGAAATTCACAAAAACATCTTCACGCTTCATGAATAAGTACTTTCGTGAATAGAACTCATGAATAAGAACTCATGAATA
The DNA here is from genome assembly GCA_020205615.1 of Panax quinquefolius. Lineage (NCBI taxonomy): Eukaryota > Viridiplantae > Streptophyta > Magnoliopsida > Apiales > Araliaceae > Panax > Panax quinquefolius. The sequence goes on along the minus strand of JAINUW010000535.1, from coordinate 88,350 downwards.
AGTAACTCATGAATAATAACCCAGGGCATGAAAAAGTTCCAAATTTGATAAAAAGTACCAACCAATATTTCAAAGATAATGATATTGAAGAATTAATATCATTTGAGAAGAAAATAACATCCCTTACCTCAAAGAATCAATACTTGGAAGGAAAGGTCTAAGTGATCTTTGAATGAAACTTGTCTTGAGCAAAGAACTCTCAAAGTATCTAAATACTCACAAAATACGCCTCGATAATATAGAGAGAAAGAGAGAAAACTTTGTTTACGTGTGATTTTCAATTCTAACTTAGCCTCTATTTATAGGAAAATGTTAGCCCTACCGCGGACTCGACTGCACTGATGACTTTTTACTCGCTACTATTGCCACCACCACATTTGAAATAAAATTCAGCACATTTCTTCACCAACCACAAGTGGGGCCCACTCAATTCTAGAATTTTCCACCAAAATCAATTATAAACCTAATTTCCGAATCCGACACCTCTTAAAATTCACAACAAATCATTACGTGCATTTTTAACGGTTCAAAATTTGTGGACATATACTCAACTTATGTATGTATAACATACCCAAAAATTACAACGATCCAACTATTTGATTAAAAATTATAACCCCATGATATATCTCAAAACCCCGATTTGATTTTTAATACCTCGAACTGATAAAATAATTGATAAAACACCTCAACATTAATTCCTTCATTAATAACCACATAAATAAATCCATCATTTATATTCATATAAAATAAATATTTCTTTATCATATGAATCAATAATTAATTATTCACAAATAATATTACGAATCACAATTATGACAACCAAAGTTCCCGGAAGAGGGCTTCAATAAGGATCTCTCTCTTCTTTGGCCGCAATTAGGTGACCAAACCTCTCCTTAGATGAACTTTCTAGACATTGCCAATAATGTTATCTAATAATATTATTCAAATAATATGAATTATTGATCCGATAATGGGAAATCTTGTGCGGTGACAATTATTGAAACGAATAATATAAAATACCAACGCAAAGAATTATTGAATCAATAAAATAAAATATTGAGCGATAACTCACCGTGAAAATTATTGAAATAGTGTCATCTTACGTATTTAATCAATAATTCAACAATCTTGTAAATCTGGTATACTTCTTGTAAACCAACGCCAGACATCAGATTTTAACCACCGGTATTCCAATGATCTTAATTGAGTAACAACTACGGCTGCTTATTTATAACCACCCAAACTTTGTCGTTTTCCTCATCCAATCGCTTTCCGTTATGGGGCCCACACATGGCTGCGCCGTCGTACGAATATTCCCCGACAGTACGAATATTCCACGACCAAACGAATATTCCCCGACAAAAATGAATATTTTATAACCACTTGCTTATTTTGAAATATTTGCGTATTTAACCCTTAACTATCGACATTAATCAAATTAACCCTTACTATTTCAAAATAATAAATAAAGGAAATTCCTTTTTATTTAAAAAAAATTCGGGGTCTTACATGATCCACCAAGGAAGAAGAAGGATTCAAGAAGATGGGTGGTTGGCTAAACCCTAGTTTTTTTTATCTCTATAGAAAAGGAGCGTACTCTCCAACCATTGGAATTATTACGTAGTCTTGATATCTGATATAAGACTCTTCTTATAAAGATATCAAGTAACCCTATTAAAATAAGGTATTATTTAATTAAACCATTTTAATTAAAGGGGCTCCCTAATCTTATTAGGGATAATTAATTAATCTCCTTTAACTAATTTTCCTTCCTAATCCAATTAGGAATAAATGAGAGTACTTATATTAAATTAATTCCTAAACTCTTTAGAAATTAAAATAATAATAATAATTGTAATAATATTAATAAGACTCCTCTTATTAATTTATATTTAATATTTCTAAAATATTAAATAATAAATATTAAGCTATTTAATTTATTCTATCACCATAGATTATGCGACACCCCCAAAATAGGTATACATCACCCATTCTCGAGTTGTCAATACATGGTACGTAAACAACTATAACTTTATTATTACAACAAGAAAACTGTGAGTTTAAATACAAATATTATCTTCTGATAATATCTATACTCAAATAAATCGTCATCACATTTATTGATACATTATTTTACAAAATGGTGAGGACTACTAAACAATTCTCTCTAGAACCTTCATTCCATACCCCAATTTTCATCTTCGCTTATATTCTCACCTCCCGAGAAAAATGGAACAAAAGGAAAAGGGTGAGCTCAACTAGCTTCGAAGAAGAATATTATGACTAAGATAATATACAACAAATTATCGTTAGTCTTCAACAGGAAAAAATCTAATAGAATCTGATAGACAACAAATTTTAAATCAATATTCGCAGTGAAATAATAATTCATTAGAAGAGTTAAGTAGAGAATGCAAACTACTATCTTCATGTATGAATTTAAAAGTTCATCGCTCATCTTTTATCCTCAGTAACATCAATCAATATACATCTGAATCAAATATTCATCTTTGCACTACTGAGCCAAAGATATTCATCGATTAGTCATGTTCATTTAAACACTGCTCATCTTTGCACTACGGGCCAAAGATATTAATCAGTCGGTCATGTTCATCTCAACACCTGTTCATCTTTGCACTACAGGCCAAAGATATTCTTCAGAAATCATTCATCTTTGCACTACAGGCCAAAGATATTCAATAATATCATCATTTAAGACTGAGGATGATGAAAAATATTTTTAAAGAAACGAATCCAGTGAAACAAAATGACAAGGATTAAGGATTAAGGATTCGTACTTTGTTTTATCCATGTTCAAAAAAAATACCTCAAAAATAATCATAGTGGTGTAAAATTCAAGAATGATCAAAACATGGATACAATCAAAGCTAGTATCCGAGATAGATATTTTGGACAAAAGAAGAAATTTTATTTTTCTATGAATAGTGTCAGATATCGTGAATAGTCTTAGTATACGTGAATAAGTAACTCAGACACCAAAAGATAGAAATTCCACAAAAAAACATCTTCACGCCTCACTTAATAAGTACTCGTGAATAAGAACTCGTGAATAAGAACTCATGAATAAGAACTCGTGAATAAGAACTCATGAATAAGTAACCCCGGCATGAAAAAGTTCCAAATTTGATAAAAAGTTCCAACTAATATTTCAAAGATAATGATATTGAAGAAATAATATCATTTGAGAATAAAATAACATCCCTTACCTCGAAAGATTAAGTACTTCTAAATTTGGAACAATCGTGTATAAGTCTTTGAAGGGAACTTGTAACCGCCTAACAATACTCAAAGTATACTCAAAATACTCACAAGAATACGCCGATAATATAGAGAGAAAACTTAAGTTTCGTGTGATTTTCAATTCTAACCCAAGACCCTATTTATAGAAAATCGCTTAGAACACCAAAGCGAAAAATTTAATAAAATATTAATATATATTTATTAAATTCCTACGCACTCCAAAATCTGATTCAAACCATCAGCCACCAAGAGTGACTCACCTTGCCTAACTCAAAAAAACGTTTTTCTTATTAAAATATTTAAAACTTCAAAATTAATTATTTCTTGAGCTTGAACTTCAATAATTCACAATAAATAGCCCTTTTGTCGAAAATTCAATCTCGTGAGTTTTTATAGGAAATTCAATTCTCTACAACTTTACGAAGAAAGTTTTTCCAAATTCCAAACGAAATTGACCAAATCCACAAACGGGCAATTTTACATGCTATAATCAAATTTCAGTCAATAAATGGGGTCCACCGACATGTTTAACATGTTTTAAACATTTATTGCAACAAAAATACTCTTCCTCCTCGTATACTCATATTTCCCACATTCGTTGTAAAAATATCACCATTATTATATTATTAAAATATAATAATATATTTAAATAAATTATTTTATCAGAAATTTCAATTTTCAACAATTGTCACATTAAAATTTTTCTCCATCTATATCCACATAAAATCAATATTTTCCTCATCATATGAATCAATAATTAATTATTCACAAATAATATTACAGAATCACAATATTGACAACCGCATAGCCCTTCAGGAAAGAGGGGCTTTCCAATAAGAATTTCTTCTTACTTTGGCAATTAGGTGACCAAACCTCTCCTTGATGTAACTTTTCTACATTGCCAATAATGTTATCTAATAATATTATTCAGATAATATGAATTATTGCTTCGATAATGAAAATACTTGTGTAATGACAATTATCAAACAACAAAGAATATAAAATATCAACGCAGTTAATTATTAACTCAATAAAATACTTGAATAAGAATTCATCGTAACCATTATTGAGTAGTGCCTTCAATAATTGGTGCAATACTGGTGTCTTCTTGTCTGCAACGCCGATTATCGTGTTTTAACCACCGGGTATTCCAATAGTGTTACTGCAGAATAACCACTTCTGCTATTTTTTAAACAACTTATATTTGTCGTTTTCTTCATCCAATCGCTTTTCCGCATGGGGCCCACACATGGTTGCGGCTTGTCGCATTTAATATTCCCCACGACGCATTTAATATTCCACGACCAAACGAATATTCATCGACAACAACAATGAATATTTTATAACCACTTGCTTATTTTGAAATATTTGCATGATTTAACCCCTAACTATCCACATTAATCAAATCAACCCTTACTATTTCAAAATAATAAATAGAGAAAATTAAATTTCATTAATAATAAGTTGGGGTCTTACAGATTAAATTAAATATACATAACATATTATTACGATTATGCCATTAACTTCTTAAATAATTATTCTTCCTTTTATGGTGCGTGACCTTTGTGGTTCTCCATATTAAACCTATTGTGAATAAATCAATTAAAACAATTCTAATCTTATTTAAATAAATAAATTAAATAATTAATTTATTTAAATAAATAATATTTATCCTACAATAGGGATAAGCCTCCTAAATATCAACGACTTTCCAGATAATATAGATTTCAACATTAATCATAAAAGAACCTTTGAGTAAATAGTTACAAAGACAATTCAATCCTTCCACCATACAATGTCCCAATTAAATATAAGACATGGAATTCTTGTCACAAGTCTTATTTTATTTAATTATATGTATTTCGATCCTTAAATGCACAACACCAAATAATGCAAATTAAAACTCCTTTCAAATTTCATTCTCGCATTGCCAAGGACTACACGGGTTGTCATTTATCGAATCACATAGACATTTCTCTTTTTAATAAAGTGGTAGATTCTTTATCGATCATACATTATCTCCATGTACAACTTATTATACCCAAGCATACCTTTGATATACCCTAAGGGTCTTAAGGAATAAGTCAAAGCATAACTCATCATACACAAGATACTATGATGATCTCAAGTCCAAGGATCACTTGACTACTATCACTACAGAATTCCTATTGACAGCAAGTAAACTCCATTAGGTATTCCTTAGCGAGCCAATGCTCAAAGGAACTTATTCTCTAATAAGCACCTACATACTTTGCTTTAGTGTCTCAATACACAAATGATCATGAGATCAATCATCCTCATCCAATGAGCAAGCAACGTATGTACCAATCTATCCTAATTCACTAATCCCCAATTTAGTAATCCAACGATTGGGAACTATTTTAGTTTTAAGCTTTCTAAGAATTTAGATCTCATTAGAATGATCATCATCATTATTCTAAAAGCATTGCTTAAAACTATGGGTTTATCACATATCATAAAAACAACATCATGTAGATAATTAAAAGCCTTTAATAAATTAATACTTTTTATTAATAAATGAATAAGATTGTTACAAAGTATATGCTTTATCATCAAACATGATTGGCTTTTGTGTGCATACTACTTTCAATCTCCCACTTGCACTAAAGCCAATCGTCATGGTATCTCATACTCTTCTTCTCTAAGTGACGATTATCCTGGCCGTTGGATAAGCTTCGGTAAATGGATATGTAATGTTGTTCTTATGAGTCCACTATCTCTATAGTGATTTCCCATCTTTCAATGATTCTTATAATCAAATGAAAGTGCCACAACACATGTTTAGATCCAAGATGAGACTTAGGAACTATTCCTAGTTCTGTAATGAACTTTTCATCTAAACAATCAACTTGTAGCTTCATTTACAGCTATATACTTTGTCTTTATCACTAAACCAACAACTCTTTGCTGTTTGGAACCTTTCCAATTCACTGGACCACCGATTAAGGTAACACCTTACCTTAAAGTAGATTTTCTATCGTCTTGGTCTGTCTAAAAAAACTTGAGTCTGTTAAGCCCTCTAGTTTTAATTTAGACCCACCATAAATAAGATCACATCCTTAGTTCTAGTAAAGTACTTTAAGATGTTTTTCACTATCTCGCACTGAAATTCTCCAGAATATGACTGATCAACATCAGGTCTCGTACATTTCATTGCATACATGATAGTTACTCATGCGATCTCTCTTTTCATAGTCTTTGGGGACTATTAAGAGATGCACTCCATAACTCATCAACATGAGACATCTCTTGAGTTTGCCATGCTAAACGACTTTAGCATCAAATGAATATCGTTCTCTTGGGTTAAGCCAAACATCCTTTTAAATCTATCTATATAGATTTGCATCCCCAATTAAGATACTCTTCCCAAATAATTCATGGAGGAATGTTTGGACAACTTTATCTTTTGATTGATCAGCATTGGTATGTTATTCTTCATCCGTAGTATATCAACATATAATACTAGAAATTTCACGACGCTCCCCATCGACCCTTTTGTACACACTAGAACTCTTTACTCTCACCAGTATGTAACTCGGATCATCATCTTCATGATGCGTACCTCATCATCATCATCCATGATGAATCCATACCTCCAGTATCTTGATGCACTATTCCGCATTTACGATTGATTTGTGGTACAATAGGTCATCTACGGTGTTCCTCTTATTTGACTTATAGTGTTTTGTGGTTCTTGAACTCTTCAAGATCTATTATCCTCCCACTAGCCCTTGAATGATAAACACCTTTATCTCGAGAAAGCGCGTGTTTCGCAATAAACACCTTTTGCTATGTAGGATTATAGAACATATGCCCTAAACTTACTTTAGGATGTCCCACAAATCAGTATATGTCAAATTTTGTCCCAAGCTTATCCTTTGAAACCTTTTTCACATAAGTTGGACAACCTCTTATCTTAACATACTTAAGATTAGGAATCCTCTCTGTCCATAACTTTTATAGAGTCTTAGGGCCGGATTTTGAGGTTACCTTTTCCGTAGATATGTAGCCATTTCTAGGACATGACCCTAGAGGGATACTGGAATGTCGGTAAAATCATTATGGATCGCATCTATGTCCAACAAGGTACGATTTTTCCTTTCGATATATATAAATCATTTATTACATATCGAGGGCGTCCATTATGAAAAACCATTTGAGATGATCAAGAAACTTATTGCACAAGTATTTATTCCTTGATCTAATAAAAGAATCTTAATACTTTGTCAATTTATTTCATTTCTGAATTCTTTGAACCTTTTAAATAATTCACACTTGTATTTTAACAAATACACACATTCAACTCTTTGAATGATCATCTCCTTTTCTTGTACTAGTTTGTTCAATTTGCAAAATTATTTTTCACGTAAGTCAAGTATACAAAATCAATTAATTAATATTCGGTTCTATACAAAATATTATTATTATAAATAAACAACAATTGTTCTTAATTATAATACCAAAGATTTTATTGTCCAACAATAAAATAGAAATAATATTTCTAACAAGAATGGAATACAATAACAACTTATTGACTTAATAGATTTGCTCAGAGGCATTGCTAAACAATAAGTTTCTATGGCTAATATGGCAACCTTTGCTACATTTCCATATTATTGATTATTATATTTGTTTAGCTTTTCTACTGTTTGTCCTTTCATAAATCTATATTTATGATAACCAAAGTTGGTATCCAATACCCAAGTAGAATATTGACTTAAAGAAAATTTATTTCAAATCATGAACAAATTTGTATTTATAAATCAAACTTCACTAAGCTTTTTGGTTAGCCTCTCGCAAGATGTTTCTTCTTGCGCTTTTCCAATGTCGGTGCTTATTGCGGTGGAAGAAAACTCCTTTCTTTATCCGTGACGCTTTTGTTCTTATTATCCTTTGTTTTTACCTTTTCTATTTACCTTCTTAGAATCGTTCTTCTTTTCAGAAGATCATTTGGCTCCTACCAGTAAGACATGGTCTTTCTTAGTTGGAAAGTGACTCTCAACATTTTTCTAACATGTTAAGCAAATCAGCGAGGCTGATATCTAGCTTGTTCATATGAAAAATTCACAACAATTATGAAAGGAGTCCGGGAGTGAGGGAAAGATCAAATCTTGGCTCAACTCTCCATCCATGACAAAACCTGTTATCCTAATTGATCAATCAAATTGATAATGTTAAGGACTTTTATCTGTACTGTAGTGTCATCGGTCATTCTAGATCGGAAGAGCTCCTTAGATATCTGATATCTATTAGTCCTACTTTCCTCACCATCAACTACTTGACGTACAGGAGTATAATAGGAGCATCCATAGTTTCATGCTGACGCTGAAGCTCGTTACTCATGGATGCGAGCATGATGCATTGAGCCAACTGTGCATCATCTTACCACTTTCTAAAAGTAGCAACATCTTCCTCAGAGGCATTGTCTGCAACCATTGCGGGGATAAACATATTAAGGACATAAGATAACTTTTCAGCCGTGAGAACTTTTCTCAATTTCCTTAACCAATCTGTTTAATACGGTTTAGTTAAATAACATCTAATATGTTTCGCAGTGATAGTAATTTAGACATTGTAAAATTCTGTAAATGAATTTGTAATTAACAACATTTTAACATACATTCTTTTATTAATTACCAAAATAATTTAGGTCTTGTTTTAAATTGGTATCTCCCACTATTTTCTTCAAACTATATTACCCTCACTTATATAGTTCGGCAAAATCTAATTAAAGATTTGCTAGTGAGAATAAGGATCCCATTTCAAATGTATATAGCCTTGTGGTGACACAACAAACTATATATAAATAAATAGGTAGACAACTTTTGTCAATTACATCAACTATGCAACTCCTTTTCTTTTGCCTCTTAGATTATTTTGATCAAGTGGTGGCATATCCGAATCAAAATTATCCAAGTTAAGTCCAACCTAGCACTCCATATATTCAAAAAAGAAAATATCATCCTTGTGGTGACACAACAAAATAATATTGTTCAATTTTCTTTATAAGCATCAAATGTGATAAATTAACATCTTAAATACTTAATACTTGCCTTGTGGTGACACAACAAACTCATATTAAATATTTAATACTCTATTAATTTTATCATGCTAGAAGGCGACGTTCGATATTCCAAATATCTTTGAACGCTTAGGACTTAATATAAAAATTTGAGGGTTTGTTATTAAAATGTCTCATCTTGTTTAGCGCGCATACGCATATATATATATATAAAAATACGTCATATATAATGAACATGCGAAGCATGTTTGCATAATAATATATAATATATATAGTATAAGCATGCACATATAGAATAAGTATATTCTACCCTGATTGATTATGGACTTTTATTCTAGTTTGGTTCACTAGAGCCACCAAGTGAACCAAAAGGTCAAACCCTAGGGGTGCAAGAATTAATATTTAAATATAACTATTACATTTAAACCCGGGCTCCATTACAAACGGATCTTCACGCGCTTTCTTGTCCTCGATCTCCAATTCTTCAAAATAATTCTAACTATTCCTATTACAAAACTATTTACAATAAATAGAAACCTTGATCAAGAATGGGAAGTACATAAGAGAGAGATAGAATTTACATTAAGAAAAATTAGAGAAGACGAGGTACGCAGAATTCATTTAATAAAACCCATACATTCATGCATCCAACTAAAATAAAATCCAATCACATTGGTCAATAGTCCATAATCAATCCTATTTATAATCATACACATCATCATATGCATCAATAAATAACATTCATCTCATGAATAATAAACATTCAATATATATATTGATATCATTTAATGGGCAAATTTAGTTAAGATAAAACTAATTTTGAATCAAAATAAACTCCTTTATTTTAATCCAAATTTAAATCAAAATAAAACTATTTTATTTTAATTTATCCAATTTTGAATAAAATAAATTATTTTATTTTAATCAAAATCTTTAATCAAAATAAACTCCTTTATTTTAATTAATTATGGAATCCAATTCCAAGTAAAAAAAAATTTATTAAAGGAAACACAGATTTTCTTTCCTATTCACAAATAAACTCCTTTATTTTGAATAATATGAAATCTTATTTCATATCTAAATAAACTCTTTTATTTAAGGAAATTAGGTTTCTCTTTCCTATTCACAAATAAACTCTTTTATTTTGAATAATATGAAATCTTATTTCATATCTAAATAAACTCCTTTATTTAAGGAAACATAGAATCCAATTTCAACTCTAATTAGTTATCATGGAATCTAATTCCAACTCTAATTAGTTAGCATGAAATTTAATTTTAAAATTAAAATAAATTTTATATTTTAATATTAAAATAAACCTTTTATTTTAAGATTAAAATAAATTTTTTTTTTAATTATAAAATTATTTAGAATATTAATTATAAAATAATTAAAATTATTATTATATATTAATAATAATATCCGTTCGACTTGTCCTCCAGGGCGTGAAACATGGCAAGATAAACTTTTGAAAAAAATTAATAAGTGATCTATATATATATATATATATATATCTTATACAAGTACTGCAGATCACTTTTTAAGAATAAATCAAGTACTGCAGATCACTTTTTATATATAATCATTATTTAAAGATATATTATATAAATCAAGCATAAATCTTGATATGTATCCTGATCCTTGACGTGTGATCACTAGCACGTCTAAACAGATTTCGTGAATCACCAGAAATCAAAACAGATTTCGGCATTTTTTTTTATTTTTTTTTATATTTTATACAACAAAATTATGCCCAGTTAAATTGTTCTAAACACATATCAATATACATATCAAATTTAAACAATTAATAATTCGCATAAAAGTTTGGCTCTGATGCCACTGTTAGGTTTGTAATATTCATGTGCGCAATCAAATTGCAAAATAAGCGAAAACGTAGAAAATCAGAGTTTTAAAAATTATACAAACCATATACCCGGATCACCCTTTATGCACAATTATTAATTAAACGAAAAAGAAAGAACAAGAATCATACCCTTGAAGATCCGAGCTTCCTCAGGTACTAGTTCACCTCCAATCTTTTCGCGTTCAACTTGAATCCACCGGGTTTGGTTCCTTCCTTTGATCAACGTTAGCCACCCAAGTGTTTGGCCTCTAGAGGTAATCCACCAAGGAAGAAGAAGGATTCAAGAAGATGGGTGGTTGGCTAAACCCTAGTTTTTTTTTATCTCTATAGAAAAGAGCGTCTTTCCAACCATCGGAATTATTACGTATGCTTGATATCCGATATAAGACTCTTCTTATAAATATATCAAGTAACCCTATTAAAATAAGGTATTATTTAATTAAACCCTTTTTTATTAAAGGGCTCCCTAATCATATTAGGGATAATTAATTAAACTCCTTTAACTAATTTTCTTTCCTAATCCAATTAGGAATAAATGAGAAATACTTATATTAAATTAATTCCTAAACTCTTTTAGAAATTAAAATAATAATAATAATTGTAATAATATTAATAAGACTCCTCTTATTAATTTATATTTAATATTTCTAAAATATTAAATAATTAATATTAAGCTATTTAATTTATTCTATCACCATAAATTAAATTAAATATACATAACATATTATTACGATTATGCCATTAACTTCTTAAATAATTATTCTTCCTTTTTATGGTGTGTCCTTTAGGTTCTCCATATTAAACCAGGTTGTGAATAAATCAATTAGAACAATTCTAATCTTATTTAAATAAATAAATTAAACAATTAATTTATTTAAATAAATAATATTTATCCTACAATAGGGATAAGCCTCCTAGCGATCAACGACTTTCCGGATAATATAGATTTCAATATTAATCATAAAAGAACCTTTGAGTAAATAGTTACAAGACAATTCAATCCTTCCACCATACAATGTCCCAATTAAATATAAGACATGGAATTCTTCACAAGTCTTATTTTATTTAATTATATGTATTTCGATCCTTAAATGCACAACACTAAATAATGCAAATTAGAAACTCCTTTCTAATTTCATTCTCTTCGCCAACCAAGGACTACCGGGTTGTCATTTATCGAATCACATAGAACATTTCTCTTCTTTTAATAGAAGTGGTAGATTCTTTATTGATCATACATTATCTCCACGTATAACTTATTATACCCAAACATACCCTTTGATATACCCTAAGGGTCTTAAGGAATAAGTCAAAGCATAACTCATCATACACAAGATACTATGATGATCTCAAGTCCAAGGATCACTTGACTACTATCACTACAGAAATTCCTATCGACAAAAAAGTAAAACTCCATTAGGTATTCCTTAATGAGCCATGTTCAATGAACTTATTCTCTAATAAGCACCTACATACTTGCTTTAGTGTCTCCACAAAATGATCATGAGATCAATCATCCTCATCCAATGAGCAAGAAACGATGTACCAATCTATCCGGATTCACTAATCCCAATTTAGTAATCCAACGATTGGGAACTATTTTAGTTTTAAGCTTTCTAAGAATTTAGATCTCATTAGAATGATCATCATCATTATTCTAAAAGCATTGCTTAAAACTATGGGTTTATCACATATCATAAAACAAAGATCATGTAGATAATTAAAAGTCTTAATAAATAAATATTTTTTATTAATAAATGAATAAGATTGTTACAAAGTATATGCTTTATCATCAAACATGATTGGCTTGTGTGCATACTACTTTCACCTGACGCACTCAAGATGTCTTGGGAGAAGTTCCAAGAATTATTCAACGACAAGTACTTTCCTGAAAGTATTCGTCACATGAAGGAGGTAGAATTCATCAAGTCGGAGCAAAACAATATGACCATGTCGCAATGCACGAGGCTAAGTTTCATGGAGTTATCCCTTGTTTGCACCCCATTTGGTCGATAATGAGGAGCGAATAACGCGAATGTTTTTGCGAGGTTTGAAACCCGATATACGTCAATACCTCATTTCTCACAAACTTTGTTTATATTTAGATATTGTGAATAGGGCTCAGTTAGTGGAGCGCGATTATGAGTCATCACAACCAAAAGGTAATGACCAGCAACACGATAATAATCATATCGGTGGCAATGGTCATCGGAACAATGATAACCATCGCGGGGGAAATTATCATGCCAATAATGGTAACCACTTCGGTGGTAATCATGGCCAAGATAATAGAAATGGACATTTCAAGAAGAGAAGGTTCAATAATGATGAAAAGATAGCAGCACCGATGTAAGACCCCACCTTTTATAAATAAAGATGAATTTTCTATAAATATTATTTTTGAATATTATGGAATAATTTGATATAATGTTATAGTTGTGGGTAATATTTATAAATTTTGCAAAGTATGCAAGTGGTTATATTATATTCGATTGGTCTGGGAATATTCTTTTAGCGAGGAATATTCGTGATAACTACTCAATCATTGGTGGACCCCACAATGTAATTATTTTCTTGATCGAGAAAACGCAAAAAATATTTTATTAAAATAACGGCGGAAGTTTTACCGCTTGATACCGTTGAACTACTCGGTAATAAAAAAATAAAGAATACGTGTGGTTGCATAAGAAGCACACCTGTATTGATTATCGATGCTTATGTGAGAAGTCACTCATTTGATTCCATTATTTTATTAATAATATGAATTATTATAATGATAATGACGTTTTTTATTTTATTCAGATTATTAACGTAATAAAATGAAACATCTTTTATATAAAATGTAATACTTTATTAAAGTTATTTTATAAATAAAATATATTATATTTTATTATGCATAGTGTTGCATAGTGTTTTACATAGTGTTTTGCATAATGTTGCATAGTGTTTTGTAGTAAAATGTTTTTATATAAATAGAATATATTATATTTTATTTAAAATATTTTGCTTTAAATATGGACCGTCAGATTAAAGTAAATCAATCTGACCGCTCATGGATTAATTACTATGCATTCTATTTTCCTATAAATAGAAGCTCATTCCTTCATTATTTTCTTACGAATTCAATTGAAACTCTGAGAGAAAAACTATAGAGAAAGAAGAAAAGTATTCTCGCTACTTCACTTTGCCAATATTCATTCTTCTAAGGTAGGAATATTATTTGTTGTATCCGTAAGGGGTGTTATTCTTTCTTATTCATGAAGAGAACTTCATTATTCCATTCATTATTATTCTGCTTGAATAACTCCGTAAAAAGTGGCATACCCTATACATAACTCAGTATACGCCAAGCATACCCTATACTTAGTAAAATCCTTATGTTATTCCATTGCTTATTATTCTTACATTGGAATAACTCAGATACGCTGCGGTTTACCCTATACTTGGTGACATTCTTCTATTATTCTCATTGGAACATCCTCGCTCATGTGTTTTACACCGACTGGTTCCGCTCTTTATTATTCTGCGTTGGAACATCTTGTGCATGTGTTTTTACAATCGGACCGGTTCCGCCTTTATCATTCTCATTGGAATATCCTATCTCATGTGTTTTACAATCGATCTCAGTTCCATCTTTATTATTCTGTTGGAACATCCCGCTTGCGGTGTGAATTTCACCGACCGACTGGTCCGTTATTATTATTCCATTGGAATAACTCGTCATGCAAAGTACCGCATGCATGGTGATTTCTTTTGTTATTCCATTCTTTATTATACCCAACAGTTAAAACTTTGACTTATACTCCATGAAATTAGTAGAATATCCTCGATATTTGCGTTTTCATCCAATATCTTTTCATGGAAATATTCTTCTAATCATTCTTGAATTTTACTCTACAAAACAAGATCATGTTGACAATTTGGACGTTAATAATTCTGGATAAAATAATTCTTGAACTTGTTTTATTGAATTCTTATATCATTGTCATCATCCTCATGTTTATATATTTTTTTAAAGTCATCATGGCACCGTAGAGCATGGATGGACTTGGTATGATTATGACCGTGGATTATTCTATGTAATCATGACCGTAATGTTACAAATGATGTGGTAAAAATTCTCAATTAGGTCAGTAGTGCATTGATGGACAGCTTGTTGGCATGATCATGACCATTAATGAATACACAACTATTCTTGGCCCGTAAGGTATGAATAATTGTGGTCGTGATACTAAAGAATATCCTCGGCAGTAGTGCGAGGGGTGATTCGATGATGTGGATTATTTATTAAAGTCGAGTCTCACTTTTAAAGGATGAAAAACCTTTAAATCTTAAAAGATAGTAGATTTTATTTTCTACTTGACTTTTTAATGGATTGTTTGTTCATTGCAGCTTAAACTTGATGTTTATTATATTTTATCGCTTTAACATCATTGAAGGCTATTGATAATTTATTCGCATTATCTTAGTCATAATATTTCTTCTTTGGGCTAGTTGAGCTCACCTTTCTTTCACCGCTTCTCTTCAGAAATGAGAACATAGGCCGGAGACGAGCGAGGGAACGAGTAATGGTCCGGAGGATAGCATTAGTAGTCCTCACTATTCTTCGTGAAATAAAGTGTGATAATAATTGTAATGAGGATTCCTTTTGAGTTTGTATAATATCTAGTAGACAATATTTGTATTCAAACTCTCATGCTTTATGTCGATATTAGCATACGCACGATTATATTAGTAAGTTGTATTTAAATTACATACCATGTATCTGACTACCCAAGATGGGTGATGTATACCTAATTTTGGGGGCGTCACAACCGACACTCGTTTCAAAGGAAGAAGAACGACCACCGGTCATATGTTTCAAATGTGGACATGAGGGACATGTAAGACCCCAAATTATAAATAAATGAAATTTATTTTCCACTATTTATTATTTTGAAATAGTAAGGGTTGATTTGATTAATGTGGATAGTTATGGGTAAAATACGCAAATATTTTGAATAAGCAAGTGGTTATAAAATATTCATTATTGTTTGGAATATTCGTTTGGTCGTAGAATATTCGTCTCATCGAGAATATTCGCATAACTGACGCTAGCCTTTTTATGGGCCCATAACGGAAAGCGATTGGATGAAGAAAACGACAATTATAAGTTGTTTATAAATAACTTGGCGTAGTTATTCAAGAATATCTTTGTTGGAATACCCTTGGTTAAAACACACTAATACGCGTTGTTGAACAAGAAGAAGATACGGTATTGCACCAATTATTGATTCTTACGTAGTGAAGGCACTTACTCAATAATTGTTACAATAATTATTATTCAAGATTTTATTTTATTGATTCAATAATTGTTGCATTGATATTTTATATTACCGTTGTTTTAATAAATTGTCATTACATAGTATTTTCCATTATCTGAGCAATAATTCATATTATCCTGAATAATATTATTGGATAACATTATTGGCAATGTCTAGAAAGTTCATCTAAGGAGAGGTTTGGTCACCTAATCAAGGCCACCAAAGTAGTGAGAGATCCTTATTGGAAGCCCTCTCTTCTCTGAGGAACTACCTAGTCACAATCACTGTGATTCTCGTAATATTATTTGTGAATAATTAATTATTGATTTATATGATGAGAAAAATATTGATTTTATGTGGATATAGATGGATAAAATTTTAAAATGACAATTGTTGAAAATTAATATTTTATCTTTTCCTCGATAAAATAATTCATTTAAATATATTATTTTAATAATATATTAACTATGATATTTTTATAATGAATGTGGGATATATGAGTATATGAGGAGAGAAAAGTATTTTTTATGCATTAAATGTTTAACACATATTTTCCGTGTTGGTGGACACAATTATCAATCAAATTTGATTATAAATTGTAAAATCGCCTGGTTTGTGGATTTGGTCAATTTCTATTTGGAATTTGGAAAACTTTCTTCAGTAAAGTTGTAGAGAATTGAATTTCCTATAAAAAGATGCGAGATTCAATTTTCTGATAAAAGGGCTATTTATTATAAATTATTGAAGTTCAAGTTCAAATAATTAATTTTGGAAGTTTAAAATATTTAAAATAGAAAAACATTTTTTTGTTTTGTGGGCAGCCCTAGCATGTACAAGATAAGCTGAAATCAGTTGTCAAAATGTACGAGAGAATTTGTAATATATATAATATTATTATATTAAATTTTCTACTTTGGTGTTCTAAGCATTTTCCTATAAATAGGTGCTTGGGTTAGAATTGAAAATCACACCGTAAATCAAGTTTTCTCTCTATATTATCGAGCGTATTCTTGTGAGTATTTTGAGTATACTTTGAGTATTGTTATACGTTTGCAAGTTCCTTCAAAGACTATATCCTAATGTTTCAACTAAAATCTTAATCTTTCGAGGTAAGGGATGTTATTTTCTTCTCAAATGATATTATTTCTTCAATATCATTATCTTTGAAATATTGGTTGGAACTTTTATCATATTTGGAACTTTTTCATGTCGGGTTTACTATTCATGAGCTACTATTCATGAGTTACTATTCATGAGTTACTATTCACGAGTTATTATTCATTTAGTACTATTCACGAAGCGTGAAGTTGTTTTTTTAATGAAATTTCTATCTTTTGGTGTTGGAGTTACTATTCACGATACTGGCACTATTCACGAATCACGACACTATTCACCAAAAATAAAATTTCTTCTTTTTGTCCAAAATATCTATTATGGATACTAGCTTTGATTGTATCCATGTTTTGATCATTCTTGAATTTTACTCCTCTCGATTACTTATGAAGTATTTTTGAACTTGGATTGTTTAAAATACTTAATCCTTAATATTTGTTCTTTTGTTTCACCGGATTCGCTTCCTTTAAAATATTTTTCATCATCCTCGGTCCCTAAATGATGATATTATCGAATATCTTTGGCACATCAGTAGTGCAAAGATAAATGATTTCTTGATGAATATCTTTGGCCCGTAATGCAAAGATGAACAGTGTTGAGATGAACATGACTTTCTCGATTAATATCTTTGGCCCGTAGTACAAAAAGATGAACAGTGTTTAGATGAACATGACTTAATCGATGAATATCTTTGGCACAGAGTGCAAAGATGAATATTTGATTCCAGATATATATTGATTGATGTTACAGGGATAAAATATCGACGATGAACTTTTAAATTCATATATAGAAGATAGTAGTTTGCATTCTCTACTTAACTCTTCTAATGAATTATTGTTTCCGCTGCAGTTGTTGATTTAAAACTGGTTGTCGATTGTATTCTATTAGATTTTTCCCTGTTGAAGACTAACGATAATTTGCTCTATGATATCTTAGTCATAATGTTCTTTACTGGGCTAGTTGAGCTCACCCTTTTCCTTGTTGTTCCATTTTTCTTCTCGTGAGGCGAGAATGTAGCAGTACTTAGTTGGGTGGAATGAAGGTTCTAGAGAGAGTTGTTTAGTAGTCCTCACCATTTTGTAAAATAATGTATAAATAATTGTGATGAGGATTTATTTGGGTATGTATATTGTCTAGAAGACAATAATTGTATTTAAACTCACAAGATATATATGTTGTCGTATTTTGCACGACAAATGTATTAATAAAGTTGTAGTTATTTCTGTACCATGTATTTGACAACTCAGAATGGGTGATGTATACCTATTTTGGGGGCATCACAGGACACATCCGTCCAAACTGTACGCAGCAATCCAAAGCGTATTTTAATTGCGGAAGTGAAGGTCACCTAGCTCGATTTTGTCGTATGGTGAAGTCAAGTCCAGCTGGGATAGTGATGCCAAAGGATGTCCCAGACAAGCCAAAGCCGGTAGTTTAAGAGAGAGCGTTTTTTTTTCTCGTGACGAGGAACTTGAATAAAATTATCACGGGTAAGTTTATCATAAGCTCTTACGAAGTCTATACCGTGTTAGATACCGGTTTTACTCACTCTTTTATTTCACCTAGTTGTGTTCAATGTTTGTACTTAACTCCGGAGAAGTTAAACTTTGATTTATCTATTGAAACTCCATTGGGAGAAACCTTCGTTACCTCCACTGTTTATAAATCTTGTTTGATTCAATCGACACTTTCACGTTATCTGTCGATCTTATCTCTTTGAAAATATTTGCCTTTGATGTGTTTTTTTTAAACGATTGGTTAACTACTCATCATGTTTTTTGTAAGGTTGTTAGCTTTCATATTCCTAACCAACCTATTATGCGAATTCAAGCAACCAAACCACTAAATTCAATCATTGTCATATCAAGCCATAAGTAAAGAGCCCCGATCCTTTTGTTGATGACTTCCTTGTATGGAATGCACCGAAGCCAGACTTTCTATAGGCGACGTCTGAATGACGATGACAAGTTGATAGGTATCATTGTGAGGTGCTTGAAAGTAGTATGCACACAAGCCAATCATGTTTGATGATAAAGCATATACTTTGTAACAATCTTATTCATTTATTAATAAAAAGGTATTAATTTATTAAAGGCTTTTAATTATCTACATGATGCTGTTTTATAATATGTGATAAACCCATAGTTTTAAGCAATGCTTTTAGAATAATGATGATGATCATTCTAATGAGATCTAAATTCTTAGAAAGCTTAAAACTAAAATAGTTTCCAATCATTGGATTACTAAATTGGGGATTAGTGAATCCGGATAGATTGGTACATACGTTGCTTTTTCATTGGATGAGGATGATTGATCTCATGATCATTTGTGTGGAGACACTAAAAGCAAGTATGTAGGTGCTTATTAGAGAATAAGTTCACTTTGAATGCGCTGGCTCGCTAAGGAATACCTAATGGAGTTTTACTTGCTTTCATCAATAGGAATTCTCGTAGTGATGATAGTAGTCAAGTAATCCTTGACTTGAGATCATCATAGTATCTTGTGTATGATGAGTTATACTTTGACTTATTCCTTAAGACCCTTAGGGTATATCAAAGGTATGCTTGGGTATAATAAGTTGTGCGTGGAGATAATGTATGATCAATAAAGAATCTACCACTTCTAATAAAAGAAGAGAAATGTCCTATGTGATTCGATAAATGACAACCCAAAGAGTCCTTGGCGGCGGTAATGAAATTAGAAAGGAGTTTCTAATTTGCATTATTTGAGTTGTGCATTTAAGAGTCGAAATACATATAATTAAATAAAATAAGACTTGACAAAGAATTCCATGTCTTATATTTAATTGGGACATTGTATGGTGGAAGGATTGAATTGTCACGGTAACTATTTACTCAAAGGTTCTTTTATGATTAATGTTGAAATCTATATTATCCGGAAAGTCGTTGATCGTTAGGGAGGCTTATCCCTATTGTAGAATAAATATTATTTATTTAAATAAATTAATTGTTTAATTTATTTATTTAAATAAGATTAGAATTGTTCTAATTGATTTATTCACAACCTAGGTTTAATATGGAGAACCTAAAAGGGTCACACCATAAAAAGGAAGAATAATTATTTAAGAAGTTAATGGCATAATCGTAATAATATATTAAGTATATTTAATTTAATCTATGGTGATAGAATAAATTAAATAGCTTAATATTTATTATTTAATATTTTAGAAATATTAAATATAAATTAATAAGAGGAGTCTTATTAATATTATTACAATTATTATTATTTTAATTTCTAAAAGAGTTTAGGAATTAATTTAATATAAGTACTTTCTCATTTATTCCTAATTGGATTAGGAAGGAAAATTAGTTAAATGAGTTTAATTAATTATCCCTAATAAGATTAGGGGAGCTTAATTAATTAAAAGAATTTAATTAATTTAATAAATTCCAATTTCTTAATTGTTAAGGTGGGTTGCCCACATCTATAAATAAGAGGAGTCTTATTATGGGTGGGGGGTGGTTGACTTTATGAAGACGTAATAATTCCAATTTGTGGAAGAGAATGCACGCTTTTTCTAGAGATAGAAAACTAGGGTTGAGCCAATACCCTTCTTCTTGAATTCCTATTCTTCCTTGGTGGATCACCTAGAGAGGCCAAACACTTGGGTGGTGGCGTTGATCAAAGGAAGGAACCTAACCCGGATTCAAGTTGAACGCGAAAAGGATTGAGGTGAACTTGTACACGAGGAAGCTTTGGATCTTCAAGGGTATGATTTTATTCTTTATCTTTTCGTTTAATTAATAATTGTGCATAAAGGGTGATCCGGGTATATGGTTTGTAAATTTTTAAAACTCTGATTTTTACACGTTTCCGCTTAATTTTGCAATTTGATTGCGTTCATGAATATTACAAACCTAACAGTGCTATATAGGTTAAGGGATAGAAGTCACAGTTGGTATCAATGTGACGTATTATCCAAGTCTTGGATGAGAGTAACAATTTTGAATGATATTTCTATCATTAATAAATCTCTTGACGTATTCCTGAAAACTTCTTAGCCTACCCCAGAGCGTGAAATCGAATTTTGTATTGACACCAGTACAAAACCCATTTCTTAAACCCTCAAAATATTTCTTCAACTAAAACGAACGTAACATGCGCCAAAGACGTTGACCCGAGCTGTTGAAGATTACGATCGTACCATTCAATACCATCGTGGGAAAGCGAACGTGGTAGCTGACGTGTTGAGTAGAAGATGGTATGCGTTTACAAGTGCGAATATACGAACCCACGTGAAGATAACGAATATAAGAGTAAAATTGACTTTAATCGATAAAGTTAAAGACGCTCAAGCTATATAATTCGAATCGATGAATGTGAAGAAGAAGGTTCAAGAGGCGTTATTCTGAAGCAAGAGTTCTTTGAAGAGAAGAAATCTCAACCCTCGATTTAATTGGCCCATTTGAAAACCTCGATTGAGTAGGAACCGCGCTTATAGACTCGTTTTACCGCCAAGTATGTCAGCGTGCTCATAACGCTTTTTAACGTATCAATGTTACGTAAATATGTGGATGACCCGAACCACATTATTAATTTAGAATCGGACGAGATAGCGGATGATTTAACGTATGAGATCTCGTGTTAAAATCTTGGATAAGAAGAATCGTATCCAACACTCAAGGGTTATACCTCAAGAGTTAGAATTTGAAATGAAGTCAAGGTATCCTCACCGTTTTAAGATACCAGTGCGTCGTATTTAAATTTCGAGGGCGAAATTCCATAAGGAGGGGAGATTGTGAAACCCCAGATTTTATGAATAAAGAATTAATTTACTCGAAATAATTTTTATATTATGGTGTGAAAATTGAGATAATGTTATAGTTGTGGGTAATATTTATAAATTTTGCAAAGTATGCAAGTTGTCATATTATATTCGATTGGTCGGGGAATATTCTTTTTAAATAGGAAATATTCATACGACGGCACAATCATCAGTGGACCCCACAATGTAATTATTGCTTGATTGAGAAAATGACAAAAATATTTTATTGAAAATAACGGCGGAAGTTTTACTGCTTAATCTTTGTTGAACTACTCTTCATAGTAAAAAATACAAAGAATCTAATGTTGTTTTTCATAGTAGCACACCATATTGATTATTGATATTTATATGAGAAGTCACTCGCTTTTGTTCAATTATTGCTACAATAGTTACGACAAGATCTCACATTATTTGATTCAATTATTGTTGATTTAGAAGTTTTGTTTTATTCACGTAATAAAATAGAAACATCTTTTTATATAAAATGTAATACTTTATTAAAGTTATTCTATAAATAGAATATATTATATTATATTATGCATAATGTTTTGCATAGTAAAATCTTTTTATATAAAATGTATACTTTATTAAAGTTATTATATAAATAAAATATATTATATTTTATTATGATAGTGTTTGCATAAGGCCTTTGCATAGTGTTTGTATAGTAAAAATCTTTTTATATAAATAGAATATATTATATTTTATTTAAAAGATTTTTCTTTAATTATGGACCGTCGATTAAAGTAAATCAATTTGGACCATTCATAGATTAGTTACTATGCATTCCATTTTCCTATAAATAAGCTCATTCCTTCATTATTTTCTTACGAATTCAATTGAACTCTGAGAGAAAACTATAGAGTGATAGAAGAAAAGTTTTTCTGCGCTACTTCACTACTCTTATATCAAGTATTATTTTACTTGAGGATATTATTCTTTTGTATTCAAGAAGAGAACTTCATTATTCCATTTCTTTATTGTTCTTTGAAATAACTCGATACGCTATTTCACCCTATACTTGGTGACATTCTTCATTATTCCGTCTTTTACTATTCTCATTTGGAATATCCTCATGCAAGGCGTTTTACGGGACCTGATTCATCTTTATTATTCTATCGAATATCCTCATCTGCATCTTATATGCCTGGACTGGTTCTATTTTTATTATTCCGCTTTATTATTCTCGCATTAATATCCATGCGTCTCATATACGCCGACTGGTTCCATCATTTATTATTCCGTATTTATTATTCTGTTGGAACATCCATCGCTTGTGTAAATTTTCACGACACGGTTCCGTTATTATTATTCTGTTGGAATAACCGCTCTACGCCAAGTAATCTGCATGCATGGTGATATCTTTTGTTATTCCATTCTAGATTATACTTAGTTGATTAAAATTTTGACTTTTATACTCCATGAAATTAGTGGAATATCCTTGATATTTGCGCTTCATCTAGTATTTTCATGGAAATATTCTTCGAGCATTCTTGAATTTTATTCTACAAAAAGTATCATGTTGACAATTTGGACGTTATTGGTTCCCTGGACAAATTAATTCTTGAACTTGTTTAATTGAATTCTTATATCATTGTCATCATCCTCATGTTTATATTATGTTGAAAGTCATCTCGTGGCACATAGTGCATAGATGGACTTGGTATAATTATGACTGTGGATTATGCGGTGTAATCATGACCGTAATGTTACAAATGATGTGGAAAAAGTCCTCATTGGCCCGTAGTGCATTGATGGACAGTTTTTGGTATGATTATGGCTATGGATTCTCTTCGGCCAAGGGAGCAAAGATGAATTATTTTATGGCATGATCGGACTGTTGATGAAAACACGATTATCTTTGGCCCGTAGTGCATGGATAATTCGTGGTCGTGATACTAAATAATATCATTGGCCTGTAGTGCAGGGATGATTTAATGATGTGGATTATTTATTGAGTTGAGTCTCAAATGATAAAAGTGATGAAAAACTTTTAAATCATAAAAGATAGTAGATTCTATTCTCTACTTGACTCTTTTAATGAATTGCTTGTTCAATGTAGTTAAACTTGATGTTGTTATATTTTATCGCTTTAACAACGTTGAAGGCTAAGGATAATGTGACACCCCCCAAAATAGGTATACATCACCCATTCGAGTTACAATACATGGTGCGAAATAACTACAACTTTATTATTACAACAATGAAAAGCTGTGAGTTTAAATACAAATATTATCTTCTGACATAATATCTATACTCAAATAAATCCTCATCACATTTATTGATACATTATTTTACAAAAATGGTGAGGACTACTAAACAACTCTCTCTAGAACCTTCATTCCATACCCCGACTGTACTCGCTTCATTATATTCTCGCCTCCGAGAAAAATGGAACAAAAGGAAAAGGGTGAGCTCAACTAGCTCAAGAAAAGAATATTATGACTAAGATAATATACAACAAATTATTGTTAGTCTTCAACAGGAAAAATCTAATAGAATACAATAGACAACAAATTTTAAATCAATATTCGCAATGAAATAATAATTCATTAGAAGAGTTAAGTAGAGAATGCAAACTACTATCTTCTATGTATGAATTTAAAAGTTCATCGTCTATCTTTTATCCCCGTAACATCAATCAATATACATCCGAATCAAATATTCATCTTTGCACTACTGAGCCAAAGATATTCATCGATTAATCATGTTCATTTAAACACTGCTCATCTTTGCACTACGGCCAAAGATATTAATCGATCGGTCATGTTCATCTCAACACTGCTCATCTTTTACTACTGCCAAAGATATTCTTCAGAAATCATTCATCTTTGCTTTACGGGCCAAAGATATTCAATAATATCATCATTTAAGACTCGAGGATGATGAAAAATATTTTTAAAGAAACGAATCCAAAGAAACAAAATGACAAGGATTAAGGATTAAGGATTCGTACTTTGTTTTATCCATGTTCAAAAAAATACCTCAAAAATAATCATAGTGGTGTAAAATTCAAGAATGATCAAAACATGGATACAATCAAAGCTAGTATCCGTAATAGATATTTTGGACAAAAGAAGAAATTTTATTTTTCTATTGAATAGTGTCAGTATCGTGAATAGTCTTGTATCGTGAATAAGTAACTCAAACACCAAAAGATAGAAATTCCACAAAAACATCTTCACGCTTCATGAATAGTACTAATGAATAGTACTCGAATGAATAGTAACTCGTGAATAAGAACTCGTGAATAAGTAACTCATGAATAGTAACCCCGACATGAAAAAGTTCCAAATTTAATAAAAAGTTACAACCAATATTTCAAAGATAATGATATTGAAGAAATAATATCATTTGAGAAGAAAATAACATCCCTTACCTCGAAAGATTAAGTACTTCTAATTTGGAACAACGGGGATATAGTCTTTGAAGGAACTTGCACCGCCTAACAATACTCAAAGTATACTCAAAATACTCACAAGAATACGCCTCGATAATATAGAGAGAAAAACTTGAGTTTACGGTGTGATTTTCAATTCTAACCTAAGCACCCTATTTATAGGAAAATTCTTAGAACATTCAAAGCGTAAAATTTAATAAAATATTAATATATATTTATTAAATTCCTCGCACTCCAAATTTTGATTCAAACCATCAGCCACCAAGAGTGACTCACCTTGCCTAACTCAAAAAAAACGTTTTTCTTATTAAAATATTTAAAACTTCAAAATTAATTATTTTGAGCTTGAACTTCAATAATTCACAATAAATAGCCCTTTGTCAGAAAATTCGAATCTCATGAGTTTTTATAGGAAATTCAATTCTCTACAACTTTGCAGAAGAAAGTTTTTCCAAATTCCAATCAAAATTGACCAAATACACAAACGGGCAATTTCACAAGCTATAATCAAATTTCGATCAATAAATGGGGTCCACAGACATGTTTAACATGTTTTAAACATTTATTGCAACAAAAATACTCTTCCTCCTCAGTATACTCATATTTCCCACATTCGTTGTAAAAATATCACCATTATTATATTATTAAAATATAATAATATATTTAAATAATTATTTTATCGAAAATTTCAATTTTCAACAATTGTCACATTAAAATTTTTCCATCTATATCCACATAAAATCAATATTTTCCTCATCATATGAATCAATAATTAATTATTCACAAATAATATTACGAAATCACAATATTGACAACCAGTGCGCCTTCCAGGGAAGGGGGCTTTCCAATAAGAATTTCTTCTTCTTGGCGCTTGAATTAGGTGACCAAACCTCTCCTTGCATGTAACTTTCTAGACATTGCCAATAATGTTATCTAATAATATTATTGAGATAATATGAATTATTGCTTCGATAATGAAAAATAATTGTGTAATGACAATTATTGAAACAACAATGAATATAAAATATCAACGCAGCAATTATTAACTCAATAAAATACTCGAACGATAATTATCGTAACCATTATTGAGTAGTAGTGCCTTCAATAATTGGTGCAATACTGGTGAATCTACGTGCAACAACGCCGTACATCGTGTTTTTAACCACCGGGTATTCCAATAGTGTTAACAGTAATAACTACGCTGTAGTTATTTTAAACAACTTATATTTGTCGTTTTCTTCATCCAATCGCTTTTTAGTTATGGGGCCCACATGGGCTGGCACCGTCGCATTTAATATTCTGACGATGCGAATATTCCACGACCAAAACGAATATTCCCAACAACAATGAATATTTTATAACCACTTGCTTATTTTGAAATATTTATGTATTTAACCCTACTTATCCACATTAATCAAATCAACCCTTACTATTTCAAAATAATAAATAGAAAATTAAATTTCATTAATAATAAGTTGGGGTCTTACAACCTCCCTCCTTATGAAATTTCGTCCTCGAAATTGACGTGCGATCTGTGTGTGTTTGAAAAGGTGAGGATACCTCGCTTTCATTTCCGCTTTTCAATTCCTGTGTCATTTCTTCTATAGCATGATTCCTCCACAAAACTTTAACTTGTGGTATGACCTTTGAAGCGTAGGATATGCTCCTTCCTATCTAAGATCTTGACAGTACCTCCTCATACGTTAAGTCTTGGCTATCTCGTCCGGTTCTAACTCAATAACGTGGTTTGGGTCTTTCACATATTTACTGAAATATGATATATGAAACACATTATGAACACGAGACATACTTTTGAGGTAACGCGAGTCTATAGGCTACATTTCCTACTCGGTCAAGAATTTGAAATGGACCAATAAATCGTGGATTGAGCTTTCCTCTCTTCCCAAATCTTGTAACTCCCTTCCATGGAGCAACTCACAACAATACATGATCCCTCACACTAAATTCCACGTCCTTTCGATGAAGATCCGCATAACTCTTTTGTCGATCTTGTGCCTGCTTTGTATCGTTGTCCGAATCATTTGGATCTTTTCGGTGAGTTATACGTCTTAACTCGGGTCCCAACAATGTTGCTTCACCCACCTCATCCCAACATATTAGAGAGCGACACTTTCGTCCATATAATGCTTCAAATGGAGCCACACCTATACTTGTCTGATAACTGTTGTTGTAGGAGAATTCCACCAATGGTAAATACTTATCCCAATCGCCTCTTGAAGTCTAGGACACGAGTCTTAATAAATCTTCAAGAGTTTGAATAGTCCTCTCGATTGTCCGTCCGTTTGGGGATGGTATCTTACTAAATCGCAAATCCGTGCCCATAGCTTTTTGCAAGCTAACCCAAAATCTTGAAGTGAATCTTGGGTCACGATCCAAAACTATGGATACAGGCATGCCATGCAACCTCACAATCTCATTCACGTACATACTAGCAAGACGTTCAAGGGAATAAGTCTCCGTGTCGGCAAAAATGAGCGGACTTGGTTAATCTATCAACAATAACCCAAATAGCATTGATGCCCTGAGAAACCGTAGGAAGACCCGTAACGAAATCCATGGTAATGTGTTCCCACTTCCATTTCGGAATCTCAAGTGGTTGCAACGGACCCTTAGGTACTAGATGCTCCGCCTTTACACGTTGACAAGTTAAACACATCGAGATAAAATTTACAATCTCTCTCTTCATATTGTTCCACCAAATGTATGTCAAGATCACGATACATTTTAGTACTTCCAGATGGATTGCAAATGGTGTATTGTGTGCCTCCATCATAATCTTGTACTTCAAATCGAATCGTTAGGAACACAAAGTCTAGAGTGGACTCAAGTATTCCTTCTTCATCAATTCTCGCTTAGGAATAGCTCCTTCTTGTACTTTCTTCTTCATACGCATCATTTCTCGGTTTGATTGTCTTGAAAGCAACCTTAACTTTTTCTATTAAAGTTGGCTCTATCGTATACTTGACATCATCGCACTCGTTCCGCGTATGATCTTCTACTCAACGCGTACGCACTACCACGTTCGCTTTTCCGGGATGGTATTGAATAGTGTGGTCGTAGTCTTTTAATAGCTCGAGCCAACGTCATTTGCCGCGCATGTTGAGTTCTTTTTGAGTGAAGAAATATTTAAGGCTTTTATGGTCTCAATATATCTCCACTTTCTCCCCATATAGATAGTGCCTCCATATCTTTAGTGTGAAAACGATTACTTTATAACTCTAGATCATGAGTAGGATAATTCCTCTCATACTCTTTAAGTTGTCGCGAGGCATAAAGCTATGACTTTCCCACGTTGCATGAGAACACATCCTAACCCTTTGCACAAGCATCATTTGTAGATAACAAATCCATCCGAACCAGATGGTATTGTTAGAAACAGTGCCAAAATAAGTCTCCTCTTAAGCTCTTGGAAACTCTTCTCGCATTCTTCGCTCAAAACGAATTTTGTATCCTTCCGAAGTTAATTGAGTTAATGGAGTAGCGATTCGAGAAAACCCTTCCACGAATCTCCGATAATAACCAATTTAAGCCCAAAAACTACGTCTTGAATCATCGACTTCCGGTTGCTCCCAACTTTGTATTGCTTCAATCTTCACGGATCAATGAGATACTCCATGTTTCGACACCACGTGCCCAAGGAATGCTACTTCCTCGCCGAACTCGCATTTCTTCAATTTGGCATATAGTTTGTTTTCACGAAGCCTTTGGAGTACCAACTTCAAATGGTGCTCATGATCTTCACGACTTTTGGAATATATAAGGATGTCATCAATAAAGACAACAACAAAAAGCGATCCAAATATTCCTTGAATACTCGGTTCATCATATCCATGAAAGTCATAGGAGCATTAGTCGGTCCGAAAGACATGACTAAGAATTCATAATGCCCATACCGAAGTTCAAGGCGCCTTTGGAATATCCTCGGTTCTAATCTTCACCGATGATATCGAGCGAAGATCGATTTTGAAAAGAATTGTGCCCTCAGCAATCGGTCAAACAAGTCATCAATACGAGGTGAGGATACCTATTCTTGATGGTGACATGGTTCAATTCCCCGATAGTCAATACAAAGTCGCATACTCCCCGTCTTTCTTCTTTACAAATAAAACAGAGCACCCCAAGGAGATGTACTAGATCCAGATGAAACCGATGTCCAACAATTCCACGTAGTTGGACCTTTAACTCCTGAAGTTCAATAGAGCCATTCGATATGGGTTTTAGAAATGGGCTTTGTACGTGTTCAAGATCAATAAAGAATTCAACTTCACGCTTAAGGGGTAGACCGGAAGTTCTTGAAAATCGTCGGAAAGTCAATAACAACAGAATATTATTCAAATTTGACGTGTCTTTATTCAAATCCATAACATGGGCTAAGAAAGCTTGACATCCGCTTTTCAATAAACGAATAGCTTTATGATTAGATATGACGATGATTGATTTTAATGGTTTAGTTGCTTGAATTAAATACAACGAGTTGGGTTAGGAATATGAAAACTAACAACCTTACGAAAACAATCAATTTTGGCATGATGAGTAGTTAACCAATCAATCCCTAAAATCACATCAAAAGCAAGTATCTTTAAAGAGATAAGGTCAACAGGTAAGGTGATGGTGCCAACTTGAATCAAACAAGATTTATAAACGAGCTGGATGTGATGAAAGTTTCTCTAACGGAGTTTCCACAGATAGGTCAAAGTCTAATTTCTCCGAGTCAAGTTTAAACGTTGAGCACATGCAGGAGAGATAAATGAATGGGTAAAGACCGGTATCAAGTAAGGTATAAACTTTGCAAGAATTTATAAATAGCTTACCCGTGATCACCTCGTTTGGGTTCTCGCATTATGACCAATCCACAACAAACGCTCTTCCGGAATCGTTGACTTTGACTTTTACTGGACAGTCTTTTGAGTCACCGTCCCATTGAACTAGGTTTTCGCCAATTGTATAATCTCGAGCGATATGTCCTTCCTTTCCACAATTATAGCATACCTTGAATCTGTTGTGGGCGGTTTGGATGATATGTCCTCTTTTCCGCATTTGTAGCATATAACCGGGTGGTCGTTCTCTCCCCTTAGAACCAGATTCTTCTGCAAAGACCTCGTCTTCACATGGTCGTTGTTAAATCTCCTCTTTTTAAATCTCCTCTCGACTCGCTTCTTCTATTTTCATGGCCATGATTACCACCAGAGTGGTTACCATTTTTGTCCGTCTGCTTTTTTCTCCGTTGGTTATCATTATTCATTGATCTGCTATCTCTACAGTACGATCCTGGTTGTGGTCCTCAATTGGCCGTACTCGTTATCTCGCTCTAAAAATTGAGCCCTGTTTACAACATCTGAATAAAGAGAAAATTTATGAGAAATGAGATATTGGCGTATCTGCCGGGTTTCAAACCTCTAAGAAACATCCGCGTCATCGTTCCTCATTCTCCACCAAATGAGGTGCAAACACGGATAACTCTGCAAACTTTGCCTCGTCTTTGAGAGACACCGTCAGTCGTGTTGTTTTCGCTCGATCTAATAAACTCCACTTCCTTCATATATACGAACACTTTCGGGAAAGTATTTGTCATTAAATAGTTCTCAAACGTCTCCCAAGACATCTTGAAATGCGGTTTGGATGGAGTGCGCTTCACGAGACTCCCACCGATGATACTGCCGCCACGGAACATAAAGGTGGCGAATGGAACCTTCTGTTCTCCGTGCATCCCAAGACATCGAATATCTTGGTAATTTGCTTGACCCATGTTTCCGCCATGATCGGATCTGGCTTTCCCTTAAATTCAGTGGTCCCAACTCTTTGAACTACTTGGTTTGTGACAACCCGTGAATTAAGCATCATTTCTCCTCAGTATTTTGAACACGAGTCTCCTCGTCGATTTTGCATGAATCGCAAAAAACTTCTAAACATCCCTCGTTCATCATCTCGCTTTCAATGGTGTTGTTCACGGGAGGAACATTGTCACTTTGTTGCGCGTTCTCCTCGTTGGTGAGTACATGCGTCTCCACTTGTCTCATTTCCATTGTTAATATTCTCAATCGACATTCTCAAATCTTTGTCATAAAATAAGGGTTAATTAAGGAAATCAATATATCACATAATATCCCTATATCTTTGACAGTAACTAACAAATAAGCTTAGGTAGGACACCTTTAGCGAAGGATTTACTCGTCTCTCCCTCCTAGTTCTATTCCCCGATCTCCGCCAGAGATCATATCCTAAGCTCGATACCAACTGTGACACCCCAAAATATAGGTATACATCACCCATTACGAGTTGTCAATACATAGTGCGAAACAACTACAACTTTATTATTACAACAATGAAAGCTGTGAGTTTAAATACAAATATTATCTTCTGACAATATCTATACTCAAATAAATCCTCATCACATTTATTGATACATTATTTTACAAAATGGTGAGGACTACTAAACAACTCTCTCTAGAACCTTCATTCCATACCCACTCGTCTTCCTATATTCTTGCCTCCCGAGAAAAATGGAACAAAAGGAAAAGGGTGAGCTCAACTAGCTCGATAAAAGAATATTATGACTAAGATAATATACAACAAATTATCGTTAGTCTTCACGGGAAAAATCTAATAGAATACAATAGACAACAAATTTTAAATCAATATTCGCAGTGAAATAATAATTCATTAGAAGAGTTAAGTAGAGAATGCAAACTACTATCTTCTATGTATGAATTTAAAAGTTCATCGTCTATCTTTTATCCCTATAACATCAATCAATATACATCCGGAATCAAATATTCATCTTTGCACTACAGCCAAAAGATATTCATCGATTAATCATGTTCATTTAAACACTGCTCATCTTTTGCACTACTGGCCAAAGATATTCTTCAGAAATCATTCATCTTCTCATTTGCACTACGGGCCAAAGATATTCTTAAGAAATCATTCATCTTTGCACCACAGGCCAAAGATATTCCATAATATCATCATTTAAGGCGAGGATGATGAAAATATTTTTAAAAAACGAATCCAAAGGAAACAAAATGACAAGGATTAAGGATTAAGGATTAAGTTACTTCTTTTGTTTTATCCATGTCAAAAAAAAAATACCTCAAAAATAATCATATAGTGGTGTAAAATTCAAGAATGATCAAAAACATGGATCTGATCAAAGCTAGTATCCGAATAGATATTTTGGACAAAAAGAAGAAATTTTATTTTTGGTGAATAGTCTGTCAGATATCGTGAATAGTGTCGTATCGTGAATAAGAACTCAAACACCAAAAGATAGAAATTCCACAAAAACATCTTCACGCTTACAATAGAATAGTACTTCGTGAATAGTAACTCGTGAATAAGAACTCATGAATAAGAACCTTTAGAGCATGAAAAAGTTCCAAATTTAATAAAAAGTTCCAACCAATATTTCACATAATAATGATATTGAAGAAATAATATCATTTGAGAAGAAAATAACATCCCTTACCTCGAAAGATTAAGACTTACAATTTGGAACACCGGTATAGTCTTTGAAGGAACTCACACCGCCTAACAATACTCAAAGTATACTCAAAATACTCACAAGAATACGCTCGATAATATAGAGAGAAACTTGATTTACGGTGTGATTTTCAATTCTAACCTAAAGCACCCTATTTATAGGAAAATGCTTAGAAACACAAAAAGCGAAAAATTTAATAAAATATTAATATATATTTATTAAATTCCTACGCACCCAAAATCTGATTCAAACCATCAGCCACCAAGAGTGACTCACCTTGCCTAACTCAAAAAAAACGTTTTTCTTATTAAAAATATTTAAAACTTCAAAAATTAATTATTTCGGAGCTTCAGAACTTCAATAATTCACAATAAATAGCCCTTTTGTCAGAAAATTCGAATCTCGCTTTTTTTTATAGGAAATTCAATTCTCTACAACTTTGCAGAAGAAAGTTTTTCCAAATTCCAATCAAAAATTGACCAAAATCCACAAACGGGCAATTTTACAATTTATAATCAAATTTCAATCGATAAATGGGGTCCACAGAGCATGTTTAACATGTTTTAAACATTTATTATGCAACAAAAATACTCTTCCTCCTCGATATACTCATATTTCCCACATTCGTTGTAAAAATATCACCATTATTATATTATTAAAATATAATAATATATTTAAATGAATTATTTTATCGAAAATTTCAATTTTTTTCAACAATTGTCACATTAAAATTTTTTCTCCATCTATATCCACATAAAATCAATATTTTCTCATCATATGAATCAATAATTAATTATTCACAAATAATATTACGAGAATCACAATATCGACAACTGAGCGCTTCCGGGAAGAGAACTTTCCAATAAAATTTCTTCTTCTTCTTGGCATGCGCAATTAGGTGACCAAACCTCTCCTTGAGACAGAACTTTCTAGACATTGCCAATAATGTTATCTAATAATATTATTCAGATAATATGAATTATTGCTTCGATAATGAAAATATCTTGTGTAATGACAATTATTGAAACAACGACAATATAAAATATCAACGCAGATAATTATTAACTCGATAAAATCTTTGAGCGATAATTCATCGTAACCATTATTGAGTAGTGCCTTCAATAATTGGTGCAATACCGTGTAATTTGTCGCAACAACAATACCAGATTCGTGTGTTTTAACCACCAGGTATTCCAATAGTGTTAATTGTAATAACTACTGTAGATTATTTTTAAACAACTTATATTTGTCGTTTTCTTCATCCAATCGCTTTTAGTTATGGGGCCCATTTGTACATTTGCTGGCCGTCGCATTAATATTCCCCGATGATGAATATTCCACGACCAAACGAATATTCCCAAACAACAATGAATATTTTATAACCACTTGCTTATTTTGAAATATTTGCGTATTTAACCCCTAACTATCCACATTAATCAAATCAACCTTTACTATTTTAAAATAATAAATAGAAAATTAAATTTCATTAATAATAAGTTGGGGTCTTACAGATAATTTATTATGCGTTATCTTGATCGTAATATTTCTTCTTTGAAATTTAGTTGAAATTCACCCTTTTTTTCACCGTTCTCTTGAAAATGAGAACATAACAAGAACTAGTCGGGGAGGCGGGTGGCGGTCAGGAAGGATAAGATTAATAGTCCTCACTATTACGTGAAATAGTGTGTTAATAATTATAATGAGGACTTTTTTTTGAGTTTGTATAATCTACAGTAGACAATAATTGTATTCAAACTCACAGTTATGTTTTAATCGTATTATACACGATAGTTGTATTATTAAGTTATATTTGAATTCTGTACTATGTATCTGGCGACCCAAGATGGGTGATGTATACCTAATTTTAGGGGCGTCATATATATCGGGTTCGGGGTGTTACAGTATTGAGGTCAAATATTCAAACTTTTACTACCGAATAATTAAAACTATTTGTGTTTGATTTTTGAGGAAATTTCTTTTGTATTTTTAAGCAATTTAAAGTTGTGTTTGGAGTTTTTGAGTCAACTTAGGGTCGAGTCGAGTCTAGTTGAAAATTGAGTTTTTCAAATTAGATTTACAAAAAATTTGAGTATAAATTAAAATTTGACTGAGGCTCATTTAGTTATCAAATTAAGTAGAATCTCAAATCAAACTGGAGCAATTTAAACGTTTTAAATGAATATTATATTGAAATTTGAGAAAATTCGAGTAATTTATGGTACTGAATATAAATTCGAGTAATTTATGGTACTGAATATTATATTGATAATAATTGCAATGAAGATTCTATTTGAGTTTGAATATTGTCTAAAAGATAATATTCGTGTTAAAACTCTCAGCTTATGTTGTGTAATTAAGTTTATATTTGTATTTTGTACCATGTATTTGACAACTCAGAATCGGTTATGTATACCTATTTTGGGGACGTCACGTGCGATTTAGTTTCGATTTTATACGTACGATTTTGCTAGTAATCAAATCAAAATCGTAAATTTATTTTTTCAACTTATCTAAAATCGACACATATGTCGAAACTGTTAATACAATTTTATGCGATTTTTAGTGTAATTTTGATTTTAATTTGATTATTTGATCAGTGTTATCCGAAAGTGACTGCAGTAGCGCTCCACTTTAATAGTACAACTAGCATTTTTGTCTTGTTTTGGAAAATGGATGGGTTCGCCAAACGTCAAAATCCATCAGAAAAGAAGCATAGCCATATGCATAGGCATAGGCGCATAGGCATAGGCATAGGCATAGGCTTGACATTTGACAAGCTATGGCCTCTATATTCAAAGGTGTTACTCCGGACAAGGATAAACAAGTTCCAAACATGTACAGCATCCTTATTCCAAAACAATTCCTACGACTGTGTAATTTAAATTTCAAAACATATTCAATCACGGCCATGATAAAATTTAACTTCACACGTGACTTGTGAAGTACAATTTTTTTTCCTTTTTGTTTAAAGAAGGCAATCAAAAAGAAAATAACAATTAATAATTAATCCCAACTAAATTTGAAATTATAATTTAAGATATGTATAATTATTATTGTCTGTTAAAGTGCATAAAAAGTATGATAATTTATTGGTTAAAATAATTACAAGAGTTTGAGAAAATTAAATTTATCAAGCTTAAGATGTTTATAATATTTCAATAAATAGTCACTCATATTATAGGATTTTGATCGGCCATATGAAATTATTGTCAGTTCAATCAACTTGAAATCAAAATATTTAAATAATATTTTTGACACTTAAACATACTTATATAATTGATTATACACTCGAAAAATTCAGAACTTATAATTAGATTCTCATTTTTAATCTCTTATTATGATATTTAACCGATCTAAAAGAATTAATGTGGTCAAAAATTGCAGAGCCGAATCAGTCGTGCTGAAAATCTTCGAGTTGGGACTTGGGACAACCACACCTCAGGAAGATTTTTACACCCCGCCAAAGGACTATTGTATCAATTCAACAAGTAGGGCATTAGGTGATGTACATATAGAAACGTTCTATAGGTGAAATAAAAATATTTGTTTTTATGGTTGTAGGCAACAACCCTAGTTACCAAATGAATGCTATTTTTTCAGAACACCAAATCCAAATGAATGCTGTGATACCAAATATCATTTTTTCATCTAAAAATATTATTTCTCTTTAAATATTAAAGATTACATATGTAACAAATGAATGCTATTTTTTGAGAACACCAAATGGATGCTAAGGTGACCATATGATTTTTCTTTTAAATATTAAGTATTACATAAAACTCGTTTAAACATTTTTTAATATAGTTTTAAAACAGCATTTTGAAGATTAAAATTTATGTCTCACAATTTAAGTATGGGAGAAGGTTCAAAAATGCCCTTGACTTTTACTGATGTCTAAAGTAAGATCCTTATATATTTTTTTTGTCCAAGATGATTAACGTTACATTTTTTGGTTCTTGCCGCTTTTAGTTATTGAGATTAACGTAATACAAGCGGGGTTAAAATTGGGTGACGTTCAAAAATATGGAAACTTAAATATAAAACATATAAACAAAATAATATATATCATTTAATCAAAATAAAAAATACTAAAATTGAAAAAAAAAAAAAAAATAACATATTTACATCATTTAATCAAAATACTAAAATTCAAAACATAACATATTTACATCAAATTCTAATTAAATTTTTTAATTAGTAATTAAAAAATTAATAAGATTTGTTCGGTGTAATATTAAATAAATGGCTAAATGATATTTTTGTTTGTTCAAGTTGTTATTCACTTTCAAAGTCGTTCCCAAAGTTCATCTTTTAGGTCTTTAAGTATTATTTTTTTGGCGTTTTCATTCTTCCTATCTGATTTGACCAAAACCCGACCCATTTTATCTAAATTTTGGCCTAACCCGACTCAATTTGACCCAACCTAAAATTTTATAATTTTAAAATAATAATTATATTTAAAATAAGATTTGTTCCGTGTAATATTAAATAAATGGAAAAGAAGCTTTCGGCCTAGCCTAGACAGTAGACACTCACAAGTTACAATTATCAATTTCAAAAAACAAAAAGATTCCTGTCCAAACTAAAAAAAGGTAAAAATAGAACAAAATTTATTTAAACCAATAAATGTGAAAAATAAATTTCCATCGCTCTACTGTCAGAAGTAGTCCCTAATGCTCAGTTGCTGGGTAAAATTCCTTTTCCCACCCCAAACAAACACGGTTAAATTCTGAACTGGCAATGCGTAATTTTTGTTTTTTACAATCTGAAAATCCAGACAAGAAGGGTATTTTAGTCATACAAACCGGCGAATGGTAAACAAGTGTCCAAAGGGGAGGGACCCATATATTCAAAAAATTCAGTAGCCTCGGCGCTATGTATAAATGACCGGTATATCTTATCGTTTATTTTCCATCCAAAGTCTTTCCGCTGTATCCAAACGAAAAATTCGCCGGACAAATCTCTTTCTCTCGTTTATTTCCAATTAAACAAACTAGGGTTTCAAAATCGAAAACCCCTGAACTAACAAGGTATAATATTGACAGAGATAGAAAGAGAGATAAAAACCTGTAGGAGAGAGGAGGCAAGGCCTTCCAATGTCTTCCCCTTCATTATTCGTCTAAATTTATAGGTTCTCTAGAACCTAACCTGCGTTGTAACAGAAAAAATGGACGAAGAAACGGAGGATTTCATTGAAATACATTTTGTGGCTTCTGAAATCGATCTAGATTACGAGTTCGATGCTGCTCGATTCTTCGATTTTACTAGGCCGGAATCAATTTCTGAAACAGATGAAGCCGAGCGCTGGTTCGAATCTGCCGGAAGTTATCCGCCTTCTCGTAAGCTTCTTTCTAATTCGATCAATGTTTCTTAAAAAACAATATAAAAATGTTTGTGCCTGTAATTCGTTTGGTTTTGATTATGCGTAGTTATTTTGCGATGACGCTAATTTGAAATGTTTAGTGCTTTTTAAGTATTGTATGTGAATTTGGAATTGATTATGGTAGTATCTGAATGATTACAATTGCAAGAGAGTACATTAGGAAGTGTATACGAAGGTTTGATTCTGTCTGTTTTTTTAATAGAATATGGCATTGGTTTGGTATGTGTTTTAATGGCTCATTTATTACAAATAATAGTTTCAGATATCAATTATGTAACTTGAGTAGAAAAATAATACTCTGTCTACAATTGTTTGTATAGCTCAACTAATTGACGCTTGACCTTCTGAATTTTTTTTTGGGATCCCCTTCTTCCCCCAACACAATCTTCTTAGCTTTTATCGTGAAGTTAAATTGGAGTACAGACATTGCAGTGCTAGAAGCAGCTGGTTATCCAAACTCAGATGGTGGTGAACACATGAATTCTATCAACAACAACTCAGAAGTTGCTTCATTAAGGGAGACCGGAAATGGAGGTGCGAGTTACTTTATCTGCAATACTTAGAACCAAAATGTTCTCACTTGGGGTTGTGCATAAGTATTAAAGAAATGATTATATAACATTAAATATAATATCAATTGTTTATATTGTCCTTGTATTGGAAGAAAAGTGTTATTTATTGGGCAAAAAATAGTAAGAGAACCAAAGTTATATTTAATACTTGGGGTGATGACTAAGCAATTAATGCTTACTTGAAATTCTCAAACAATTTATATTAAGGGACAAAAATACTTGTATAAAACGACTTATATTAAGCGACGGAGGGAGTACTGTTTATTATATTTTGTTATACTTTGTACTGCATGTATGTGGAATTCAAAGCATTTCCATAAGAAATCATGATGTGGTGATGGAATTTAGTAAGGTTGTTTTATCTAAATAGAGAGAAACAATCTCATGGATTAACTTAGGGTGTTGATATATGCACACCCTAAGATGTAGTTGCACATCCAAGTATGTTAAAGAGATTATATTATCCTTAATTTATATAAAACCAATTAACAAATATACTATCTATTTATTTAGCCTTTCAATTTAATATCATGCATCATATTACAAGACAAAATGTGTTTACACTTGGTCAGTTATTTTCTTAATGGATAACATTCATTTCAATTTGAAATATTTTATATTATAATTTATTAAAAATTAAACTAAAGAGTAGAATACATAAATTAAATACTAGAAAAGATTTATAAATGGTAAACATTCTTGTTTGAATATTTTAAGACATGATGTATAATGTAGTTTGTTATCTTATTAAAGTGATACTCCAAAATATAGTTAATCGGTCCATCTAATTTAAAAAAATTATGTTGCCTTCAAATCAATTCTTGAAATTTTAAAATTTAAAGTATATCTGAAAATTATTTAGTCAATAAAATTTCAACTATTCTAAACTATTTAAAAGAGCCGTCAATTATAAATTTATTAATTTTGAGATTGATATTATGTATATATATATATTAGAAATTTTAAATTTATTACTACCATGATTAATAAAATATATTGTAATACTAATTTATATTTCATGAATATAGTTTATAGAGATTTGGATGTTTTTTTTGGAGAATAATAAGTTTAAGGCTTAAATGGACAAGTGAAGAATGTATTAATAAGCTTTCTATTTATTAAGGATACTATTGTCACTTTAACATAAAATGATGTGCAACAATCAATTTAGGGTGTGCATATATCAGAATTACCGA
This sequence comes from Panax quinquefolius, assembly GCA_020205615.1. Taxonomy (NCBI): domain Eukaryota; kingdom Viridiplantae; phylum Streptophyta; class Magnoliopsida; order Apiales; family Araliaceae; genus Panax; species Panax quinquefolius. The sequence continues at coordinate 47,928 of JAINUW010000535.1, read as the reverse complement.
ATACTTTATTTACCTAGCGAACAACGTATTGGTACTTACGTATCCAAATACGATATTCTTATTTACCATTACTCCAAATTTAGCGTACCGAAAAATTTCTTTGTTGTTTACTTATAAATGCACAAATATTAATATTCTAACTTAGAATTGGACGCTCAAACATTACATTTGTCCTAAACTTTTTATAAAACAACCAACTTGTTGATTCAACTAAAAATTTTCTATAAAGCTTAGGTTTATTTCATTTAGATCCCAAGAGAATTCATAACTATAAGAACTTATATAAAGATACCCTAACGTACCACATTTTAGCTATGTAACGCGTATCACGTTCCAAGTAACACTGACATATATCACCACCCTTAACCATTGCACCTTCACAAGGTGACTGGATGAGAAAGATGGATTTATTTATAACTAGAAGTTCTATCATAATGCCATGGCATCATATCTTATTTTTTATTTTCTATAATAATTTCTGATGTTTTTGATCTGTTTAGATATCTATCTATCTATCTATCTATCTATATACACTTTTTGGTAAAAACTTTTAGATTCTATTCCCGAAGAACTTCTTGTAATTCTGGGGCATACTCCTGCATCTACACTAACCAAACAGTAGCATGGTTACTACTGACTTACATTCTACCAAATATGACCCAATGCTTACAGCTTACTACTTGCTAAACAATATTATTATGATGTCCTACTTGTAGGGGAAGAGAGTGCTGTTGCAGTAAATTTAGTATGCAAGTGTTGTCCATGTTGTCCACTCTAAAAATTTGAAGTGTTCAAACATTTCTACGCTCCATAATTTTCGTGAAATAAAGACAAAGACTTTATCTATGTTACATGTTAGGTATATATATTTGTTAGTGAGTGCTGTTGCTGTGCTGCATATTCTCAATAAGATTAACTTTCCTGACAATGGCTTTGTGTATCCTGATTTATGTCAGAGGTGCCATATATATTTCATTTCACACCAATCTAGGTGACTGAAGAGGATAGGACATAATTAACAGTGCCTTTCAACCATCTTTTTTGTTATTTTTTTCTTTTATATATCTCTAACAATTCAAAGTTGTTATCTTTTTTAGGAATGGATTATCAAACTGACATTGCTCCAGATATTATGAAAGCAAAAACTAAGTCATTGGCTAAATCATCCAAACTGAAGAGTTCAACTTTAATGAAACCTACAGCTAGTCATTTGGCCAAGCAAAGTAAAGTACGAGATGTAAATTCCAAGCAAGTTTGCAGGTGGTATCATTGCTCTTCTTAATTATGATCCGAAGTTCCTTTTGACTATTTATGTCCACATAACTTATTATTTTTAAAGTATCAAACTATTAGCTAAATTAGACCATATATTAGATGTCCTAATTCTGAACTTGTTTGCTAGCCTCATGTAAATTTTTTTTGCTTCCATTTTAGTTGCTTCTATTTTACTTTTTCATGATTTTTTCTTCATTTCACTATTTGATACTCCAACTTCTTAGCTTTGTCTCATCACTTTTGTGATTTTTTGTTTTCTAGGTCACATAAACCACCAACCAAAGTCAATGAGAGAAGTTTGCATATTCTTCCTGGATTTGAAAGGGAAGCTACCAAAAGACAGAAGTTAGAAAGCGGTTACTTGCGTAAGGTGCAGTGAGTCAGCTATCTAAATATCTATTATATATATATGCTTTATTGGGATGAAAGCCCAAATATATCAGAATGCTTATTTGGTCATGACTTAAAGGTAAAAGAAAGAATGTGAATATAATTTAAAAGCCAGAACTTGTGTTAGTTTTTTTGATATTCAAATGACTGAGTTCCTAAAGCATCCTGTTTTCATGGTATTAATATAGGAATTTGAGTTTGAAAATTTTGATTTTATCATGCGGCCTGAAGCAGATATTTTCATCTTCTAGTGAGTTTCTAGTTAAAACTAAGATAACATATTGGATGTGAAGAATGCATGTAGGATGTTTGCTTGTGGTTGGTAATACTCATACCATATCCTTAGCTAGACCATTGAGAAAATAAACTAAAGAGAGACCAGTGTAATGGTATGTAAGTGTACCATATTTGGGTACACCTGGCAAACGGGCGGGCGGGCGCGGGCGGGCCATGGCCGGGCCTCTGATGGGCTGGGCCAAAACACCCCGGGTTTTGACGGGCCGTAAAATGTAAGCCCAAAGCCCGCGAGTTCACGGGCGGGGTGGCCCGTGGGCCGAGAGTGTTTTATGCCTATTTTTTGGGCCCAAAAGTGAACGGGCGGGCGCGGGCTGGCTTCAACGGGCCGGGCCAAAAAGGCCCGGATTTCTATGGGCCAAAAAAATGCGGCCCAAAGCCCGCTTTTTGGCGGGCCGGCCCGCGGGATTTGGGTCCGTTTGCCAGGTCTATATTTGGGTATACCAATACGTGGTTTACTAGGCCAATCATATTTGGGTATACCAATACATGGTTTGCTAGGTTAGGAATATTTGGCATATTGGTTCGCTAGGTCAACAAGAGTGTTGGTAACTCTGGTCATGAATGTCTTCTTCGCTTTCAATTTATTGTTTCACTCAAGTTTGTAGCTTATGAATTACTTTTACTTCAAGTCGACTGACATGGATGAACTCTAAAAGTTTTTCTTCTTTTCTCCCCCCCCCCCTCCCCCCTCGCCCCTCGCCCCTCCCCCCTCCCCCTCTGAACAAGTACTTTGAGATGTTATATGCAAATTCAGTGATTTCCCCTTCTCCAGTGCTGCTATTCATAGAGAGTGCAAGAGAGAACCTAAGAAATTTCCAATCTCCTTCATTGTATCTAGCTGATGTGAAATGGCTGTTGTAGATGGACACATGGTACTTTAACCACTTCACACGAGCTTGTATATTCTGTTCTTTCGCACCTATTTCTACGAGTAGCAAAATAAATATTAGCTGGCTTGAATTCAGATTCGAAGCAAGAATACAATAGTCAAACTTGAAACAACTCTTCCAAACTTAGAATCCCTCCAAAACACTTGAGATGTGTGAATTTGGAAGATCCAGAAAATTGTAGAAATACAGCTGACTCGACTCGAGTGACTATTTTCAACTGTGCTGGTATCTTGAATTATTGTACAGAACTAAGTTGTCAGTACAATCTTAATACATATAAACCCGTTATTTAGACAACATACTCTGTTGCGTTAAGGTGTTCTTAAATCCAACTGTAATATGTCTGAGAAAAGCGAAAGCTTATAATGTGATACGTTGAATTGGTGATGAAGTATAGAGCTGCCTTTAATGTACAATCAAGGATATGGAAAAGTTAGTTCTATGTAGTTTGCTTCAAAATATTGGATAAATTTTCATGAGTTAGTACAAGTGCTATTAAATTTTTTGCTTGCTTTTTAACTTTATTTCTCATGGATTTTATTCTTTCTAAAATATGCACGCATAAGTTGGTTAAATGGATTAGTTGGTGTGAATTAGAAATTGAATTTTATCCGTAATATTGGTAATTTTATGTATAACCCATGGAAATGTCCTTTTATTTCGTCAACCAGGTTGCTAATCTGAAGCACCAGACTCTTTTGTTACATAAATTAGCTAAAAAGGTTAGTCATTATGGAACCTGTCCCGTAGATTAATATATATTATTGTTCTTATAAATAGAGTATTCAGGTTATATTTATGAAAATCTATGAATGACAGAACACTTTCGGTTTTTTATATTAAAGGTTGGACCTGTTGACACAAATTCACTACATTCTAGAGCTAAAGTTACTATTCCAAGAGAGCCTTACTTGGAAACAGTACAGAGAGCTCAAAGGCGTAGGTATATCAACTTCTTGTCAGGTTATTCTTTACTTTTATATGACCTCTTGATGTAGAAACTGCAACCATTGTCTAACACTCAAACTAGCTGCTGATCATATTCTTGATTATTTTAAGTTTCAGTTCGAATAATGCATCCGAATCAGGTCAACAAGAAAATCTAAATTGCCATACCTTTAAAGCACGACCATTGAACAGAAAGGTTGGTACATGCAATTTTTAAATATATTTTTTCCCCGTAAAGCTTATTTGGAGAGGGGAACTAGAATATTTAGTTTGGCAGTTTATATCATTCTTATAGCTTCCTAAGAAATATTTGGGTTTCGTAGATTCTGGAAGCCCTTTCTTTGGCCCCTCCTAGAAAGAGCAAGCCACAATTGCCAGTATTTCAGGTAATATAGGCATGACAGTTTTGTACAACATTCATCCTAAAAAATTGTACTCCTATTTTGTTGACTCAACCAAATTTTAGGTATTCCTAAGACACTTTGTATATAATTTCTTTTGATGATCTTTTTCAGTATTAAACTTACTAAAATTTATTGGTAGAAAAAAATATTTAAAAAATAATGTCAAAGAATCTTAATATTTGAAGAAAAAATCAACGTCAAAAAAAGGTACTTCTACTCTTTTTTAGGATGAGGGGCTACTATTTTCACTTTTAAGTTGAAGGATGTTATCATCCACTTTCTTAGGGCACTTTAATTTTAAAACCTCTATTTTTTTCATCACAATGCTCCGCAGGTGTTTCAGTTGAAGACAATGGAAAGGGCCATGCAACATTCATCTGCTAGTGTAGGTCATTCTTTCGTGAGTCCTGATTTATAACTGAATTTTGATATTTGAAGTTTCCCTCCCTTTTCTAGGTGTAACTATAATATCAAAGTGCCATAATTGTTATAAATGATGCAAATATGGTTTCAGTCTTCAAAAGCTGATATTTTGTTTTTATAGGTATTGAGCGCACATGATCTTGATTCAGTTTTATCAAGTGAAGACACAGACTTCAAAGGGTTAGAGTACTTGGATCTATAACTCTCTCTTTTAAATTTCAACTTCGGCACCCATTTATAAAATTGGCCATCTCTTGTTCAGTTTCTTTTATATTAAATACTCCCTCCATTTTAAAATATAAGATCAAAATGGTTTTGAGTTTTGTTCCAGAATAAATAACAGAATGACTTTTGGAGGCATAAATATACAAGATATACACGTGAGCGTTTCATTTCTCAAGAGGATAAGCTATTTCTGTTGATCGTATATTTTGGAACGGAATTTGTGTTATATCAATGGCATTTGTCTCGAGTTTGGCATTTGTAATTTTATACTCCCTCCGTCCCAGGATAAAAGTTCTGATGGACTTTTCATGCATATTAAGAAGAGGAATAAAATGACAAAATTGTCCATAATAATGTCATTAAATATGGAGAGAGAATTAGAATAAGAAAAGTATGAGATATTTAATGCTACGGGTATAATAGGAAAAAAGTGTAAAAATTTGGTTATTAAAGGAAAGTGGACATTTAACATTACTCTAGTAATAAGGACTTTTATCACCCTGACGGAGGGAGTATTAGTTCTATATTTAGCCATTCTTTAATCATTTTATATTTGTTTAGGTGATTATAGTTTATCCTTACTTGCTCTAGCTATATGTTTCTCAGGCCAAATTTTGAAGGTGTTATAAAGCAGAACTATGAAACATTAGAAAAACTTAAAGCTTGCTCCTTAAATAAAAAGGTGACATGGATTCCCAAATATATGGTGAGCTTTTTTATTGAGTTTGTTATAGTAGAGACTGTCCTGAAACCTTATGGTCTGACACAGTTAATCTCAAGTAAAAAAGATACTGGTGCAGTTCGGAATATCAAACAGAAACCAACTGACCAAACAGTAAGTTGGTGAAAAAAAATGATTTTATGATCAGTTTCCAGATTATCTATAGAAACCCTCAATTATACTTCTACAGGAATTGAAGGGGCCAACAGAGAAGCAGCTCTTCTCAGAGAATCCGCCAATAGAATTATTCAACAAGGTATTACATGTTTTGAGTAAAATCAATCTTTTCCGGGCAGGCTTGGCTGTTTTAGCATTCTGCTAGGTTGAATTTGAACTATAGACAACATATTTGATGCTCTCCGTCTCTCTCTCTCTCTCATGATTTTCCAGCTCTCCCTCAAATCTGAATTCGAGAATAATACAGTATCTCATTCAAAACCACATATTTCCATGAAGGTTAGTCTATTCTTAGACATGTTGAATCCCGTAGTTTTAAACCCCTCTTTGTGGTGATGGTAAATCTTTTTTCTTGATGAATCGTAGGGCTCAAAGGAGAATGCGCCTAGTTCTTTCCAACTTGAATTTCAGGTAGAACTTTGAATTACTTTTTTGAATTATGAATCTGGCAATGAAGATCTTCAAATCTGTAAACATGAAAATGCAGAGGTGTGTTGGGAAGTCTAACAAGTGTGGGAGTATCAGGAGGATCCCTGAATTTGCGCGCGGGCCCAACATGAACAGGTACTACCACATCCCATCTATATGATGGATGACTTGTCAATAAAGAAAAATAAATCTATTTTGGCATCTGAAGTTAGCGATTGATAAAATATTATTTCTTATTTTGTGTGCAAGATAATTGTATCCTGCTTAAATCTATTTTCACCTTTAAAAATGACGGATCAATATATTTTCCATGGTTACCTGAGCATATATGCTTTTATGAATTGAAGTTTTATAATAACTGACCTTCATCTATCGCAGGAGTTTGGACATTCGCTGAAAATGCAAAACAAATATCTCTTATTATTTATTCTCCGTGAGTTTGGTGAAGCTTGTCACTGCAAATTGGATCCTTTGGCAGCAGTTTTTGTGTTATATCAGGCTTTAATTACAAGGGATCCGAGTTGTCGTATTAAAGCTATTAAGTAATTACCTGAATAAAAATCTAGAAAAGCATTGTATTGTATAAAACCCTTTCAACGTTTTTTTTTTTATAAAAAAATAATTCTTCCGACTAATTTATACATTCATGTTACAATGAAGGATGACAAATGTAAACTAGAGCATGAATTTTAATTTAATGAGACATCGATAGAATATAACTGCCTTGCCTACATCTGTTCCAAAGAGTTTTCTTTCAACTTAAAACAGTATGTTTTTACCGAGAAAAATATTTTTTTAAAAAGTTGTTTATAATTACACAATTCATTTAACGTGTCTAATCAAATGCACTTGTACAATTTATTTTGTAGGAAATAATTTGCATTTTCAAATCAGCAGCAGGCTAATAAAATAAGTTATTTCTCGAAAATATTTTCTAGTAGATTGGATGAAAGGTTAGAGGTTGATCCTTGGAGGATAATTTCCTCCCAAAAAGGAGGTAGGAATAAGTCCATAAATTTAAAGAGCCGAAATTTTAAGAGTTTGAAAAAACACAAAAGAAAGAGAAACAATATCATTAATAATTTAGAGAATACAATGAAACATATTACTAGCAAAATATAGGTGAATCTGTATAATAGATATAAACGAGGCAAATGACAAAATTAAAATAACCAACTCATTAACTAACATGGGAAAAAAAACTAGATTAATTCATTTACATAAATAAGTTTTAACAAAAACATAGAAATTTTGTTAAATATAGATACCACTCCCGCAACAACTGGTGCAACAGAGTAGAGACAAACTTACTACCTAAATGTATACATCCTTTCCACCAAAAAATGTCATTAGAAGACTCCAACCATATACTAGACTTCAGAGATTAGTAACCCGAGAGACTTACAGTGTGTGACACAAGTTCTCGGAATCTAACAAACCACTGGGCATCAGAGGAAACATTGTCAGGCTGTACTTGCAGCTGCTGTGTTTGTAATTGAGGTTGTCCTTTACCCATCACAAATTGTGCATAGTCTACAGTTTTTGGAGGACAAGTTTTTGGCAGTGAAGCTGGAAACAAGGAGACTAAAACCCTTGCAACTTCATGCATTGTGGGTCGCTCGGAAGGGTTTCGCTTTGTGCACAGCAAGGCAAGTTGAAAGGTCTTTCTAACGTGGGATATATCCATGCATGTAACAGAAACCTCAGGATCCACAGCCTCCATCACTGTATTATCATCCGCCTTCGACAATATCTGAAAAGCATCAAACCAAGTTTCAAGCACTTTCACTGATTAGTACATAGCCTAGCAACTTCAATTAAACCTTAAAAACAAACTTTTATCTATTGTAACTATTCAGATATTAAAGGAGGAAAATAACATTGCAACTATACGAGATGATACCAGCTGATTCAAATTAGCCTCATTGTCCACAGCCTTCTTTCCTGTTAGTAGCTCCAGAAGAACAATACCAAAGCTGTAAACATCCGACTTTTCAGTTAGCCTAGATGTTCGGGCATATTCAGGGTCAATGTAGCCAATAGTGCCCAGAACATAAGTCAATGTATGACTATTTGTAGTCGGGATACATTTTGCAATCCCGAAATCAGAAAGATGAGCCTCAAAATTCTCATCCAGCAGAATGTTCGAGGATTTCACGTCCCTGTGTATAATTCTAGGGTCACAATCATGGTGAAGATAAGCAAGCCCTTGAGCAGATCCAACTGCAATTTTCAGCCGTGTTTCCCAGTCAAGTTTAACTTTCTTCGATGGTCCTGACATCACATTAACCAGAAGAATATTTAGTGATTGAAGTTCTCTTTGAATATTTAGGTTATACTCCCACCACCCAATTTCATATAGAAATGTGCTGTTGCTACAAGATATTAATTCAGTCTCGTTACATAAACTTACAGCATGGCAAACTTAATTTTGGAAGCAGTATAAAAGAAAATTGAAGTTGAAATAAATCTTAGGATTACAAAGACAGCAAGAATGCTAACCATGAAGAAGATCCCAAAGAGAACCATTCTCCATGTAGTCATAGAATAAGAGATTTCCATGTGGGGAAAGTGAGTAACCATGCAAGCTGACAAGGTTTCGGTGCCTGATGCTTCCAACTGTCCCAAGCTCTGTTTCGAACTCTTGCATGTTGTGTGGATACTGTGTGTAAATTCTTTTAATTGCCACTGGTTGAGAACTTTTTAATACACACTTGTATACCGTGCTTGAAGCACCATATCCTATAATGTACTTCTCACTCAAATTCTCAGTGATTCTCATAATGTCATCGTAAGTGTGAATTGCCATATCCATGTGAAGAATTACAAGTTTCGGTGGGCCTGAAAGGAAAAGAAGCATAAACTAAAAGGAAGAAAACAAACATAAAATATGGAAAAGGCCAAGAACTGTACATACCTTGAAGACTCTTGTTAGAACCTTTCATAAACTGCTTTGGTTTGTTAGACTTGTATAAAGCAACAATCACCATGGATAACAAAGTGATTAAGCCCAATGTCATGCAGACAACTGCAGCTCTAGGAAACATAGCTACAGAAAATCATATATGGTTGTTGGTTAAAGGTCTATGATAGCACAGGCCACAAGGTAGAAAGAGAGAGCTGCACAACAAAAATTAACAGCTACCTTTGGATTTTGCTGCATACGGGCCACAAATTGAACCTAGCCAGTTGCCACATAAAAATGGATTTCCATTGAAGCTGATAAGAGAAATTACATAACTGGTCACTGGAGCACATAAAACAAGGTAATTTACAAGAGAAACCGTGAGAAGAGTAAATTTTTACCCTGTACCTGTCTGGAGAAAACCGAGAGAAGTTTCTGCTTGGAGGTATAACCCCGGAGAAGTTGTTGTAAGAGATATTCCTGCAGCAAAAAAAGGATCAGCTAGACATAAAGGCTGACTAACTAGACGGAAAACGGAAAAGAGATCTCACATAGTGGAAAGACTTAGACATTTAGTTAATTGATCAGGAATTTCTCCATCCAGATTGTTGTTGTTCAAAATACTGCAAAAGTTTAAAGTCAATATATGGTGGCATGTGGTGAACTACAAACAATAACCAAGCCTGGAAAAAGAACAAAAGTAAATGACCAGCTTACAGAGAGACAATGTTTTGTAACTGGCCCAACTCTTCAGGTATACCACCAGATATTTTGTTGAGTGACATATCACTACAAGAACAAACACAGAGATGCGTATATCATAATATTACTATATAAGAAAAATATATTATTTTTTGTTCATGACAGAAAATTCTCCTCAGAAACTCACATTATTAGAATACTTCTGAGATTTCCAAATTCCACTGGTACTGGCCCATTAAGATGATTGCAACTCAAGTTCCTATAATAATGATGACCAAGAATTAGAAACGCTGTATATAACCATCAACAAGAACACATAGGTGGAGCTTTAAGGTCGACTCATCTCTTACAATGTAAGAAGGTGCTCAAGATCACCAATAGAAGCTGGTACATGCCCAGAGAAATCATTGTTGGAAAGATCCCTATACAAAATAAGATACTGTTAGTCTAGAGGGTACAAGCACAACAATAGCCATTTTCAATGAGAAACTTACAGTGTATCAAGATTGATAATTCTCCCCAACTCAACAGGTATGGCTCCCTTAAATTCATTAGAAGAAAGATTCCTGAGGTGTTGTACAGAAATTAATTCACCAAAGTACAAGAGAAAGGTACAATTCTGATGCATAAATAAATGTAAATCAGAAATTAGCATCAGAGCTGATAAGAACATACAGATACGTTAGGCTCTCCAAATTGCGGAAACTCAAAGGAATAGATCCATTCAAGCGGTTACCATGCACGTTGCTAAAAAGTAGAAACAAATCCAGAAGAATAAACTGAGCAACAACTAATACAAGTGGTCATATAAAAGGAAAAATAGAGTACATCTGTTGCTGGAATTTAGATTTCTTACAACTGATTCAATGCAATGCAGGAACTAATGTTCTGAGGAATTGGCCCTTCCAAATTGTTATTAGCAAGATTCCTACAGAAGAATGACCAACAAACTTTAAATAAATAAAGGATTAAACAAGAAAATTATATGAGAGAAAATCAAGATGTCAAGACTCACAATTCAAAAAGCTGCTCCAATTTACCAAGTTCAGCTGGAATACCACCAACAAGTTGATTGTCATTCAACTGCCTGCAAAAAAGGTTAGGCTCATAAATTACATCCAACCAAAAATATAATTTTACATCCTGTGATATTTCTGTTCTAGGATGCATCTTTCTTACAAATAGCTAAGTTTTGACATATTTCCAAGCTCGGGTGGAATTGGTCCAGTAAGCTTGTTGCCATGGAGATATCTGGAGTGGAATAAAAATGTTATCAAAGCACAGAACAGGAGCAAAAATAAATTATGCGATCATGGAGTCAAGACACTTACAGTTTCCCGGTGTAAGATAAATTGCCAAGAATTGGGGGAATTGATCCAATTAGTTCATTCTCACTTAAATCTCTGAAAGGGACGAGATTAATATACATCAGCCTCTAACTTGATCCCTTTAATGACATCTGATCAGTGAGAAGAATATTTTTCGCTAAAGACATGATCAAATAAGCATACAGAAATAAATACTTACAAAACAGCAAGGGCTTGCATTAGACCAATCACTTCCGGTATCTTTCCTGTTAACTTGTTGCCTTGCAGAGACCTGGCAAAGAGAAATTGAACGATTAATTCCATCATCTTAAGTACAAAATTGGCACATTGAATGATCTGAGCATCGAAGACACAAGAATACAGTTGATTGATTTAGAACATGGTTCATCATTTGCAGTTTATTGAATTTCCTAAATCTACCAGCAGTATATTGAACCTAAAATGACTAGCTTACAAAGTAGCCACTTGTAGAAAACCAATGTTGTATGGAATCTCTCCGGTAATCCCATTGTATGAGATATCCCTGACATTGACCACAAACACCATCATATAAACAATGAAGAGACAGAAAACAAGAAAAACAGTAACTAATAGTAAGAAACTTACAAGATTTCAAAGCTTGTACAGTTACCAATGCTGTTTGGTATGGGTCCAGTAAGGTTATTCCGGCGTACATCGCTGTAAGAAACTTAAATGAAATTCCATTAAAAACAGGAGGAAAATAAAAGAACTTTGAACAAGAAAATCAAAAAGAGAAGGCAAGACAAGGGGCACACATACAAATACCACAGGCCAGTCAACTGGCACATATCAGGGGAAAGTGATCCTGTTAAATAATTTCCTCGGAGGCCTCTGTATATGCAATTACAATCAGTTCATGTATTAAGCAGCCATTCAAATATATGTACCAGAAAATTGCTGAAGTTCATTCAACAAATAAACTTAATTCATTTGAGCTTTAGAACTTACAAATACTGGAGCACTTCATTCCAGTAGATTAAACGTGGTATCTCACCAGTGAGCTGGTTTTGAGCGAGATCACTAAACAAATAAAATTATCAGATACGAAACTTGTTTATTTCAATGCAACACAAAAATGAAACCACACAAAACAACTTTAAAAATAGTCATGAAACGATATAGTGCTGTACTTGAATTACAGTAAATTAATTCATCATCTATGAACTCACAGAGTTTTAAGGTTAGGAATTTGTGTCAGTGTTGACGGAATAGGACCAGTTAACTGGTTATTCTTCAAGTTCCTGTAATTAATTGATAAAAATAAAGGACAAATTACCAGAATAAAAATTGGGGTATATTTCCCAGCAGATAAAAATATTGCATGGTTACAACTTACAACAACTCGAGCTGCTTTAGTTTAGATATTGAGAAGGGTATGTCCCCATAGAGCAAATTATCAGACAAATCCCTGCATCATCCAAAGAAAGAAGCGATCACACTAAATATTTTGAACAGCTATATGCCTATATCCTTAGCAAACAGAAAAGAAAGGATGTTTATTTATTATCAGCAATATACAAGAAAGAATGGGTAAAATTTTTACACAAGTACAAGACAAACACAGTTGCCTATCTCATCTGGAATTTGACCAGTCAACTTGTTTCCCTGCAGGTCTCTGCCATCAATCAAAGACCAGATAAGAATCCAATTAAGAATTAAGTAATCAAGTATAAGAGGCCTTGTGAATAAAAAACATACATGGATTGCAGATTCCTCAAGTCTCCAATGGCAGGAGAAATTTCTCCACCCAAGTTCAAATTAGACAAATTCCTAAAAACACCCGTGAGATAGTTAGCCATGCTGGCCTAATTGAAAGCTCAAATATTGTTAGTAGCCTAGATTAGCTCGATGAAGCAAAGAGATTAGAGTGAAAAATCAAAAACCTACAGATAAACGACCGATGCGTTGAAATTGTCACCACAGAGTATGCCTTTCCAAGAGCAGAAGTCAGCATTGTGAACATCATCCCAGTCCAGTAACAGATTTTCTACGTTTTTGAACGAAGATTTGATAGACATCAATGCTTTTCCTGCACAGCACATTTCAAACACCATTTATCAATTACAGAGTAACGTTTTAGAAAAGAAACAAAATAGAATATCGCCCTTCAACATTAAATTATCGACGGCCAAAGAGGCAAACTGCCTAAATTGATTAAACAAGGAACCGTCACGTGAATTTCGTTTAGAAGCTACTACTTCTTCCTGACGCTTGACAATCGAAATCACAAAATTAGAAGTTGTTTAATACCAAAGGAAAGCTAGTAAATAAAAGAAGACACAAGTACTAAAGTACTACACATTTAAAAGAAGAACGTGGTTCTTTATTTTATCGTCAACGAGTTTTCAAAATGTATATTAGAATATTAAAAGGAAACGGCTATACAGTGGTGAAAGTTGTGCGAAGATATATGTTCATAATGTGTTTTACTAAAACTTTACATTTTTTACGAAGCCAGACAGCTGAACTAGACCAAAAAAAAACTATTCGTTCTTCCGAGTGATAAATAGGAGAATAAAAAAATCTCCACATTTTAAACTCTTCAATATCTTTTCCGCCGCAGAACAGAAGTTCACCTTTCCGAAACGGTAAAATAACCAAAATAGAAAGAAAAATTGTAATTAAAAAAATATAGTGAACCTGAATCATTAGATTAGATACAGAAGCTCAAAGGACCAATAAGCGCACATGTATGCATACAGAGAGGAAGAGACAAACCTTCGTCCTTGAGCGGCGAAGCAAGAAGCAATAGAAGCATTACAAACGCCATAGCAGTACAAAGCAAATGCTCGGTTTCCTTCCTCTTCATTGTCGCGCTGATCATGAGAAGTGCAGCGTACAATGACTACAAACTGAAAGAGGTGCGAGTTTTGTGATTCCGCTAGCTGAAGAAGATAAGCTCTCGCTGTATCTCACACGGAAGTGGAATTGTAGAGAGAGAGTGAGAATATAGAGAGAGAAAGCACACAGATAGCAGGCGTTTGGCGTGAACTGTAAGGAAGAGAGAAGGTGTGTTAATGTTTGTGTGTTATGAAGAGAGAGAATTAAATTGACAGAGGACAGGGAGGGAGCGAAAAAGAGAATAGTGTTTACTGGCAGCGGCCGTCACCCGTACCCCTACCGTTTCCCCAAGTGCTTAATTTTTTTACAGCTACCTATTAAGTAGTACTTCTTTCCTTTGTTCTTAATCTCCATCCACGCGTTATTTTAATGTCGGCAGATCACGTGATTAAATCTTACGGATATTATCGACTAATGGTATGATCGGATGGTGAAATAATAGTTTTGAAGGTCTCACGATTTTTATAAGCGAGTGGGTTAATTGGAAGAGAGAGAAGGGGCGTGCTTAATAATCTCTGTCCTCTGATACTAAGAATTACTGAGAAGGGGAACAGAAGAGTGGGTTGGTTGGTTTGGAGGGAAAAGCTATCGCCACCCTCGTTATTGCTACTTCAACACTTTATCTTTGTCTTCTAACTTCACTCAAATGTGTCCAAAATATGTTAATAAGTAGTTTAATTTAAATGTAATTTATTTAATTTATAAATATTGTGTTTAGGGTGTAAATTACGTTTCAAAAGTGTTTGGGTGTAATTGGATTTTGGATTATTAAAATTAAATATACAATTTAATTTTTGAAGTTAAATTTTAAATAAATTTAAATTTATTTAATTTTAATTAATATAATTATATAATATATGACACAAACTATTAATCATAAAATTTATTTTATTCTAAATTTTATAATTTATATAAATTTTAAAATTTAATATATCGTTATTTAATTTCAAAAATTAAATTATATTTTTAATTTTAAAACAGATGAAATAAAATTTAATTACTATTTTACTTTATATTTACAAAGAATAAAAGGATACTATTAAAAGTTGCATCTCTATTCCCCCTCGCCCAAATCTTACAAAAATACAAAGAACAACATATAAAATTTATATTTTTAATCATAATTCAAGTTTTTGAATGCTTTTTCTCAAAAACTCATGAACATAGTGTAAAAGTCGAGCAACTCCAAAAATACTAAAATAAATAAAATATCCAAAATTCAACATGAATAATACATGTTATAAATATCTCTATATTATATTGCACATTAGCTATGTAACCAACATAGTAAAAGATAATAATAGGGTCTCAATTTTTTTGTCCTAAATAATATAGTATCATGCATTAAGTTTATTAATTATATTTTTATAAATAATTATGTCATAAAATATTTTTTTCATTATTCAATCACATAATTTGAGAACATTTTATAACAAAAAAAATAAAATTAGACACCTAATAAATATCTATTTAATTATCTCAAATTAAAAGGGAGTGGTGGAGAATGGGAACCTTACTTCTTTATATTGTTTTCCCTTGTAAAGGAAAAAAATTTAAAGAAGAATCAAAACTACCTCCTTCCCAATAAAATTAATGGAGTATCATTTCTCTAGAAGTAGTTAGCATAAAATTAATTTTGATCAATAAAATATTGACATACAAATTGAGATATAATTTTTTTATGCGTATCAATATTGTATTGATCAATTAATCAACTTAACATAGAATTAACTCCATAATAATCGAATCTCATTTTTATACTTGGGCTGCAATCAACTTATATGGTTGTGGGATACGACAGTGGCAGAATTTTTAAACGTGACTGCAATAAATATTAGTGGAATCCATTGTATTGCAAATTTAAATATTTAATAAGTTATTTAAGGTTACATTTGTATGTTTATTAAATTATTTAATAACTGATGATCAATTAGTGACAATTTTTCTGAGAAAAAAAATTATTTTTATTTTTATTCATATATAATAATATTAACTGTAAAATATATTTGACATTTCTTATATACACCGAGTATAGAAAGGAAAAAAAGAGTGATTATATGTTCGGATGCCAGTAACAGTACATTAGAATTAATAAATATGAATTGTGGCATGTGGAGGAGTAAAACATAACTCCATTTTCTATTATTATTATATATAAAAAATCTTTTTACGTGGACATTTATTTAAATATTTAATTGTTTGTTTTTTGCTTGCATTCTCAAAAATGTACAATATTTATTATAACATGAATTTGTATATTATCCAAATTACACTTAAAACACTATATTTTGTAAAAATTTCTATTGGAATAAATATTATACATTTTTTGAGAGTTGCAAACAATTTTTTTTTTTTAAATGTCCAATTTTCCGGTTCCATTAACCGGTCTGCCTAGACTTAGGTTGTGTTTGATAAACTTGAGAATTAAGATATGAATGACTATGATGTCTTAATAAATTAGATCATCTGAATGGTTATGAGGTCTGAATCTAAAAAATTATTTGATAACTAAAAAATAAGTTGTCTCTTAATGACACTATTTTACCATTTTAAAAGGTAAAATTTTATTTAATAGTTTTAAATATTCAATTTAATAAAAATGAGTGCACATATTGTTGAATATATTTATATAAAAAAAATTATCAATTTTTTTTTTATTAAGAAAATACCTCTCTTATTATTAAGATTTCATTTTATGCCTTACCGATTAAGAGATATTCGTAGAATAAAACAAAAAATAAACAAAGATCATTTACTTTTAGCTAATAAAAACAATCCATTAAAAACAATCGGATGTAAAAACAAACAAAGACCTTATTCTATATAAAATATTTGCACGGATGTAGATCCGTCTTTAAACGAAGTGTGAGAAATCATCATCATTTCATATCTTATTAATATGATGTTTTAGATATTTTTATTTTTTTTCAAATTATTTATCGTTTTATATAATATAAGAGAATTAATTATAATTTTATAAAATTACTCTTCATAAAAAAATATTACAGATGAGAGAGTATAAAATAAATATAATAATTATAGAAATTTAAAGGTATTATAGACAATAAATATTATATAATTATTACGTACAAGTCTAAAATGTGCTATATTACGTAACATCCTACTAAAATAAAAGTACATCGCACGCAAGGGAACCCCGCAGCATTGAATACGAACACCACCGTATTCGTCGTATAAAGCTGGTCTAATCTATTCATAGCTAGACTAAAGAATTTCTAATATTTTAAAAGTAAATACGAATAATGCATAGAATATAATAATTGTTATAATTTGTTTTAAAAATTCAGAATTATTCTTATATTTTTGAACTTGCTGATATGAAATAGTAGTAGTTATTATAATAACCTCTCTTTTTTTGGTCCTTAAATATTCTCAGTTTTGAAAAACGTAGTAAATTATGTGAAAAAGAAGTGAAAATTTTGTTTTACTGCGAAAGGCCATGTAAAAAGGACCTTTAATTCCCTAAAATTTGAAAAAGAATCCAGTCCTTACACGTGTCAGCGTCGGACTTAGTCTTCCACAAAATAGTTGTGATTAGCGTAGTAGTAGAGTAGAGAGTACATGCATGCAGTGCTGCCCAATAAACTTTTTACAGAGAGTGGTGATCTGATGAGTAGACAGTAGTCAATGTAAAGAAAAGAAAAGAAAAGAAAAAGGTAAGCCTAATTAATAATAATACGACGATACTGCCAGCGTCTTATCCGCCGTCAGCTATATATATACCCATTACCCCACTACTTTGCGAGAGAAAAAGTATACGTATAGAGAGAGACTCAGTTCTGATTTGATATCCTCTGACCATAAAGATAATCCAGTTTGGTTATATGATATAATTAATGTGATTTCCCTCTCCATATAATTTAGTACTTATTTTTTTTAACAGGTAAGATAAGTTAAGTAGTGCTAAACGCATATATTTACCATTAATCTTGTTAGTAGATAGAGTGAGTAATTATTTTAGAGTAAAATTGCCATTCAAAGTTAAAAGTAATTTTATTATTAGTTAAAATTCAAATAATGATACAATTTTTTTTCACTTTGGTATTTTTTAATATCTTTTAAAATTTTAATTATTTAACTAATTAAGATCAAATAAATTTATATTAACCTCAAATTTTAAAGTTTGTAAACTAATTAAAATTTGATAAAATTTATTTGGTAAATTAGACTATAAATTAAATCATTAATATTGCGGTTGATTCTTCTTCATTGTAATTATAGTTGATGATTGGATTGGACAACAGTTTCACATAATGATAATAGATATCTTGATGATAGTCATGAGTTTAAATTTAAAATAATGGTTGTTGGTTCATTCAAATAATAATAATATATTTTTTAATAAAAAAAATACTCAATTAAGTATTAATTAAAGAAAAGATAAATTTAACTTAGGAAATCAAACTAAATAATTTTTTATAAGACGGAGGTGCGACTGTAGAAAATAGGAATGGGACCCAAACCAGAACTAGAAGGAAGGAAGGAAGGATGGTTGGTTTATTAAAATATTCTGGTTTAGTTGAGAAATTGAAGATGGGATTGATTATACACATCATAGGACCCGTGAGCAGCATTCCCCTTTTTCATTTACTAGTATTTTATTTTGCAAGGATACGACTGACTAGGCGTTGCTGAGTAGGGGTAATATAATACACTCCATTAAATACTACTACTACATGTTCTAATAATTTTTCATACCATATTAATTAATTATGATCAACTGGTCCCCATAAAATATAATTATGAGTTAATTATAATTTATAATATTTAGTCATAATTTAATTTGAGAATTAAAATTATATTATTTATTTTTAATAATAATTATATATTAATAACGTCACTGAGTCAATAATTAACGATCCAACTACCGGCGGATCAGTGACCCGATAACTTTTTTGTTCGATGACTTTGAAAACATTGACTACAAGTAAATGAAGAGCAATAGAGTAGTGAGTGAGGAAGATTTTTCCAAAAATATGTGGCCAAATTGTATCCAACATAAATAACAAGAAATAATTAACCAACCCAAATGATTATAGTTAATTTAAGTTTACCTATATTGTAAAGTTCATGGAAAAATACGAACGAAACTCAAACTCTGATTTGTTAATAATATGATCCAAATCCGAGTATAAAAAATAGTTCGAATAAAAATATGAGTAAAATTTGAGTAATGTTATACTCAACTCGTTTAAGATTCAAACTAGTCGAATTCTCAATTGTGATTCGATAAATACTCGATTGATACAGATTCGATTACATACTCGATACATTCTTTTATAATATATACAAACTTAAATCAAATTAAGTTAATTAATTATTATTATTATTTATTTATTTTTAATTATGAATTTATAATTGTAAAGTGTAATAGTAAATATATTTTCTCGTTTTTAAGTAAAATAACAAATTCAATTTATAATTATATTTATTATAAAACTAGTTATTATGTGGATACTCGAATTCGAGCTTGAACTTGAAGCTCGCGAGTAGTTTGAATATAATTACAGTCGAGTCCAATCTGAGTAGAATTTTTCAAATATAATTCGAATTCGAGTATGAAATTAACGTTTCGAGTAGCTCTTTGTTTAACTCATTTACACCCTTAACCTAAAGTAACAGTAGAAATCAAAAGGTTGGGCTGGGCTGAGTCCCTCAAAGGCTGAAACTGCGTGGACTTGCACAGTATGCAATCCTGCAAAACCTTGTTACTTCACGGAGGCAATAACTTTAATACAGTTTCACTTTTTCGTGCCCCATTCTATAAGTAATAAAATAATGAAACTTACACGCATATTGGGCCTCCTGCACCAAGCTAATATAGGTCCAGCCCAGGACGTTTAAAATGAAGAGGAAGTAGTTAAATGGTGAAAGATACGTTAGAATCTTTTTTAGATGAAAAGAGAAATTATGACCTTTTTCTCATCACTGTTATGTAGTACAAGACTAGAAGTTATTAATATGGCCATGGAAATATAATTAGATCATCTCAAAGTACAGAAAATAATAAAAAAAAAATCACAACACTAGTTTGAAGTCATGATGGCACCTTTGAACTCACTCATGATAGACGGAGAAAGAAAATGGGATAAGGTCCAAAAATATTCCTGATGTTTACACGAATGTCCAATTTTTATTCTAAACTAATTTTTTTTCCAAAAGTACCCTTAACGTTAGCAAAATTAGGTCACATGTACCCCTGCTGTCAACTGACCTGCCACCTGGACTAACTCTGTTAACACGTGGATCATTTTTGCTGATTAGGCACTTAGGGAGGGAGAGAGACATTTGCATCACTACAGTCGTTGACGGAACAAGCTCCTCATTTGTTTCCGGCCAGTCACCATCGAAACTGATGATCCCATCTCTCATTCGAATGATTATACAGTCGTTGACGGAAATCCGAAGATTTTGAAAGCTAGATCATCATCATTTTCAGACAAGCAGAATCGGAAAATTGCACTAAATCCGTCACAAATCGGTAATTCATCCAGGAAGTTTTGTCAGGATTTGAAATCCATTTTAGTCGAAGCCTCAACACAGGTTAATCATTTTACAAATCCTACACTTGAATGTTTCTTGGTGTTAGTTTTTTGTCTATTTATGTAACAAATTCGTTTAATTATTTACAGAAACAAAGAGTTTGTGAACGGTACCGAAACAGACTCTGTTGAACGGTACCGAAATCATCGACGGATCAGGGAAACGACATCATTGGAGGAGCAATTGCGAAGCAGTGGTTGATCTCTTCTCTCCTTTCTTCTTTTTCCTCTGTTCTAAATTTTTTTTCTCTATCCCCTTTCATCTTCTTCCTCTGTTCTAAAATAACAAAATAGATCTAGCTGGGCATCAGTGAGTCGACTCAGATTGATTCAAGTGTTGGTGGGTGTTCTGTTTTTGTATCTCGTCTGGATGTCCTTTGAAATCCCGATTCTCTTTAAAACTAGTTTAGGGTTTGAATCACCTGAGGTAAGTTCCAGTTCCACCACCACGACACTAAAAATCTACGATTTTATAGACAAAAGGTCCCCCGAAATGTTTTCCGGTAGCTTATTTGTACGAACGCCTGAGCGGCGGACGAGAGAGGGGTAGGATGATTATGATTCCCTATGGCTTGGCATTGGGATCGCATATTGTTGTTGTGGGAAAGCCATATTGGGCGCATCCTGAGAAAGACCCCAAGATTGTGTGGTTGAAAGAAGGGGAGAAGAGTGTCATGGTGTCGCAGTTTATGATGGAGCTGCAGGGTTTGAAGGCTGTGGATGGGGAGGACCCACCGAGGATACTGCATTTTAATCCAAGGTTGAAGGGGGACTGGAGTAGAAGGCCAGTGATTGAGCAGAATACATGTTATCGGATGCAATGGGGATAGCTTCATTCAAGGGTAATATTACTGTTATCATAAAAATCTGGAAATGGGTATTTTTCACCTGGGCTTTTGAAAGCATGTAGGGCCATGGAAGAGGTTGCTGCTGCCGATGAGATTGAGACATGCTTAGCTGCTTACTTCTGTTGTTGACTGTTGTAAATTATTGGCTTACTTCTGCTGTTGACTATTGTAAATTATTGGATAGTAACCCAATTTGATGATGGGTGGTAGCAGTACAGATGCCGGCGGTGGCGATTTGGGGGAGAGAGGGGGATTCAGAGAAGGAGACGGAGGGGATTGATTTTATGGGTTGAACGGGCATGGGGATGGAGAAGAGAGTATTATTGATGTGTGTGCATCTGCACTTTAGATTTAAATTGAGATTTTGAGACTGAGGTTTGAAATTCTTGAGGCACTTCGGTTATTTGTGATGGCGCGGATTGGAATCTGATGGTGTTTAGAGGAGAGAGAGTGAAATGGGTTTGATTACGGGAAAAATAGAGAAGAGAAGAGAAGAAAAGAATAAAAAAAAATATTTTTGCCACGTCAGTTGATTTTAACGTTTGTTTGTCTATCTGACATGTTGGTTAACGAGAGGGGCATAGTTGAGCTGTGTTTTATAACGTTAAGGGTACTTTTGGAAAAAAAAATTAGTTTAAGGTGAAAGTGGGACATCCGTATAAACATCAGGGGTATTTTTGGACCTTATCCCGAAAGAAAATTACTAGTCTGACTGATTATAAAAATCTGCGGGGCTTATAGGCCTGATCCACGTACCAATAAAAACACACCATCTTGCTGGTTTGTGCTCTTTATTATGGGTGGTCTGCATTGTGTCATCCCTTTGTGCAGGACTGCAGGGCGGTATGCTCATGAACTCATCAAATTCCTTTACATGAATGTCACATCATTTCCACTGCAGAATCAGGTATAAAGCAATAATGTGTTGGGACTTAGGAACCCAGAATTATAGAGAGTGCATATAAAATACTAATATAAAAAAACCATAAAAGAAACAGTACTATATCTATTCTCTAAAGTCACTGCCACGACCAAGTACTGAGCCCTAGTCACGACAACAACTGTTGGAATATGGATATCCAATTAGGGCGACTATGGAGGGTCCGACCCATTTTAACAGTTACATTAATTGATTTCTCAATTGACAAGGTCAATTGACTTCTCAACTGTTGGAATATGTTCTCACAGGTGCTTGTTGGATTTCGAAGTGTTGAAGAGAGAGTCGATTTCCCGGCGGAGGCTGATGAGAGTTCGGGTCTCTTCTTGGACCCATGTTTTAGCCCGTTTATTCGAGGTCTTGGGGTTTTCTTCGCCGCCGCTGCTGTCGTCGAGAATCATCGGCTGGTGGTGGCTTTGCGGTGGTAGTGGGTCGTCGAGAATCATCGCCCGATTATTGTTGGATTGTTGAGGTTCTTATTTGTAGAAATCGATTGGTTGAGGTTTAGATTAAAAAGGGGTTTGAATTCCTTTTGGGTTTGAACAGGTAGAAGAGGAAGAAAAACCCAGGAATTCCTTATGGGTTTGAACAGGGTTTTGAATTGTTGGTTTTTTCCCTCCGTGTTTTGTTTCTCTCTTTTTCCTTTCTTTCCAGCGATTTCTCTTTCTAACGTGTGTATGCTACGGTTGTTTTTGAAAGTAATAGTATTAGTGAAGTTATTTGATTCAATGGTTAGATTTATCTCAATTTTTTGATGGTCCAAATCACTTAATAGACTTTGAGCGGGATCTTTTGTTTTTCAAAATCATTTGCATTTTGTATATATATATATATATATATATATATATATATATTTTTTTTTTTTGTATTTATATTTGTATTTGGGTTTGAAAATTACGTGGATATGCAATCGCCGCCCAATGTCACCGTAATATGTAGAATCAATACATCATCATATCATCAAAATTTGAAAGGGGCGTGTTCTCCACAAGTTCCGCACCAGTCCACCTACTCCTAAAACAGATTTCACCAAACTCCCCCTCCCTCCCTCCCTCCCAAACTGACCACCCCACCAGGAGAAAAAATAGTGAAAATTCATGGCGTTGATTTCAAGTGTGATGGGTGCAGCAGGGTTATCATTCGGTGTATCCCCACCGGAGAAACTCAACCCAAGAAGAATTGGGACTAACCAGATGTTAAGGCGGACGGTGACAGTGAGAGCAGAGTCTATAAACCCAGAAATCAGAAAGACCGAAGAGAAAGTTGTCGACTCCGTCGTCGTTACTGAACTCTCCAAGCCCCTCACCGCTTACTGCAGGTTCCCCAATTTTCGCTCTGCTATTAATTATTCTACATATATACAATATATATGTATATATTTGTCTACTTTTACTTAAATAAATACTTTTTTGTTGTGTTAATCTAGCCGACATATGTCCACATTAATTAGTTGTTTCGTTTTGAAGTCATATGATAATTTAATGAACGAGGGGCTTTTTTATGGGTGTGTAGGTGTTGGAGGTCTAAGACTTTTCCCCTATGTGATGGGAGCCATGTGAAGCATAACAAGGCTACTGGGGATAATGTTGGACCTCTGCTCTTGAAGAAGAAGCAGTAACGGTAATGGAATGGAATGAACTGGAAATTTTCATTTATTTACTGTTTGAATACCTTGAGATAGTAAATTGATAATGCAAATGTGTATTCTGCTCAAGA
Organism: Panax quinquefolius; assembly: GCA_020205615.1. Classification (NCBI taxonomy): domain Eukaryota; kingdom Viridiplantae; phylum Streptophyta; class Magnoliopsida; order Apiales; family Araliaceae; genus Panax; species Panax quinquefolius. The sequence continues at coordinate 23,888 of JAINUW010000535.1, read as the reverse complement.
TTTGTTTTTCTATCATTTTATTGGGTGCTACTTTTTGATTTATTAGAGCAGTTGGTTTTGCTTATTGTTGCTTGTTTGTTGTATGACTATGTACCATAATGAATTTTAAACTGGTTCCCTGTTGCAGGTAATTGTTAGTTTTATATTAATATTTTTAGTGTATATATAAGATTTCATTTGTCATTATGCTGATGTCACCTTGCATCTATTCTTTTATTTGAATGGATAAACCATTATATGTCAAACTAAGTAAGTAAGTATTGTTACACCATTCTGCTAGGCTTGAGAATTTAAACTATGCCTTACATGGTAAAATAAAGATCACAACACATTTTAGTTTCTTTGTTACCGAAGTGGTGGGATCTAGGAGAGGAAATGTTACTTTGAAGTTTGAACCCAATTTATGTGTACTTAAGTTGTGTAAAGTTGAGTTGCTAACTTATTATTAAGATATAGTATTTGAAACTCGAAAATGGGAGGAAAAGTAAATTGTTTAATAAGATCTAAAATAATCAAATCCAATGAATGGATCTTTGAACATTTTCCTTTCTATGTTAGAGTTTTGAGCAGAAAGTGGATAAATAAATCAGTTTCACAAACTTATTTCATGTTGGAAGTATTTATGCGTCATAATTTTGTTTTGAGATAGTTTTGCTGTACAAATCTGGCATTGATAGATACCCAAAAGTAGCCCATTGTTGCTTTCTTTGTGCCCAAAATTCCCTTCTCCCTTAGACCAGGGATTGGAATAATCTAGTACATGATATGAAGCAGATTGGTATATGAGCATTGAGCAGTTTTGTTGTGTTATACGTAGCATGGTAACCTCCTTGGTTCACACATGTCTAGGAAAGTAACTACCTGTGGAGAAGGGGGCAAAATTAAAAGAAGAAGCAATTTTGTGTGCAACTGGTGCATATCATGCAGTGTGGCACCCCAACTATTTTTTAAGTAAAGAAAACACATATACTGTAGGAGCGTGGAAAGCTTGTCCTTTCCTTTTTTGAGTGTATCATGATTGATATCTATATGATCCGGGAATCGAATTTATATCTTCAACTAAAGAGAGAAGGCTTAAACAGAGGAAAATTTATTGATGAGCACAAATGAGAAGTCTTAAAAGATACTTTCTTAATGTGTTAGTATTATTCGTAGGGTGATGATTTTAATACACCCTACTTTTCACTCCACCACAAAGGTTAAACTGAAGCGGAATTAGTTCTGCAGTAGAGTGTTGAAAAGTGGAGGGCATATATATGCTCCCTTAGTTATTTTATTAGTGTCTCCGTTCGATAAGATTAATATTGACTTTTAAAAAGTAAATTTCAACAATTTTAAGACTCAGATTTGACATGAATTTTTTAGTTTATGTCAATACAATAATGAATATCATAAAGTACCTAAAAATTACTACTAGTTACAATACTTATTGTTTTCAAAAATTAAATGAATCATGTCAATTCCAAATTTATAAATATCTCAAATTGACTTCTAGAAAGTCAATATTTATTTTATAACTCGAAATGGAGGGAGTATATTATATTCAGTAATGTTTTGATCCATATATAGGTTGTCTATAACTTGAATACATTTGACCATCACTTTATTTAGAAATTTACAACATAGCTCGCTCCGTAAGGGTCTTCCTTTTGGGCATAAAACAAGGATTATGTCATTCTAATATGAGCAAGGGTGAATTTTAACTAATTTTTTGTTGAAGTTAAATAAAGAAAATTTAAATTAATCATAATAATATTTACAAATTGTAATAAATATTCATAATCCAAACTAAAAAATAAATTTCAAATAAAAAACATTTAGAAATTTACTTCGGTTACTTGTCATAGTTCAATTTGATTGATTTCCCAAATGTTCAAAGCCTCAAACCGAATTTATTTTCTATATTCAAACAAAATCATAAATTAATTTCAAAGTATCTACCAATTTTGGTATCTTTTTTAATTTTAAAATAAACTTTACTTGAAATAAGAAACAAACCATTCAAAATACAAAAAATTATATAGGGTGCATTAGTTAGATGCAGGGAAGTAAAGTGATTATAACAATTAAACTGGAACCCTCCAAATTTGACTCTTTCATTAATCTGCCCAGTGTATTAACTTACATATATTTACTCCTGCCCTTATGCCTATAAAAAAAAATCCAGCAGGGGCCAACTGCCCCTTAAACAGATTTGCCCCTGAATATGAGTCATGATTGTCAACACAGGATGTCTCTACTGGAGAAGAGTTTTGCTCTTTGAATTTTTTCATGTATTGTTCTCTTGCCAAATAGTTTCAGCTTAAAAGTTTTTCTGAATTTTCGTGAATAATTTCTTAGCTTTATGGTAGAGGCACACCAATCGTAATTGTTCAGTTGGAGTTGTTTTCTATGATTTTTTAGGTTAGTTAATTAGGGATAATACTCTCCAAGTATATACTAGAATGTAGCAGATCTCCAAGATGGCAGGGATCATGACTGAACAGAGTACAATGAATGTCCTAGTTGGTTTATATTTGGACTTGGGGTTTAGGGTTTACTATCAGGGGCGGATGCACACTGGGACAGGGGGGGCTCTTGATTTTTGTAATTTTTTGTTAGTATAAGAGTATTTAGGTAAAGTGCCATTCTTAAAAATAGAGAAAAATATTTACTAACTTTAAGAAAAAATTTGTGATGATTTTTAAGTCGCATCTGTTCTAAAATATAAGATTATTATTGATTATTTAAAATTAATTTGAGATATTTTAAAATCAAAATTAGTATAGATTTATTTAATTTTAGTCAATACAATGATAAATATTATAAATTATCTAAAAAATACTACTAAGTATAAGATTTATTATTTTCTAATTTTCAATGAATCTCGTTAATTTTAAGTTTAAAAATGTCTAAAATTGACTTTCAAAAGTCAAAATTGATATTATAAATTAGAATGAAAATTTAAAATCTACTCCCTCCTTTCCATTATATAAGTCGTTTTAGAATTAATGAGATTTCTTAATATGTGTGATTATGTGTTAAAAGTAAATATATAATGAAAAGGAGCGAGTGTATTTGATGAATTTTATTATTCCTTCTTGTTCACAATAAAAGAGTTTCCGGATAAATGTGATGCCTATATTTGGAACAGAGCAGGATGCTGTGGGTTGAATATGTAGAAAGAAGTTTCTGTTATTTTGATCATGTTTCATATGTATTGTATTGATAACAAGCACTGGAAAGACTTTTAAGGAGTAGTATTAAAAGTTGTGAACTTGATGATTATGTTGATTTGGAATCTTAAAAAGGTTTATGTGTTTAGCTTGACAAAGTTTAGAGAATACTAGCCAGCCCCTGCTGAATGTGTTTCTTTTTATATGAAATAAGTAGTTAATTTTTATTATAGTTCTGATGATTTCTTTTATTTAAATGGCCTCAATCATGAGATTAAAGGCCCAATTAATTGGACTGTAAAATTATGATGAGCTTGACTGATGATTAGATATGATGGTCTGAGACTTTACACCGCTAAAGCAAACGAATAATGGAGTAATGGTAAACAAACAACTACTTGAAATCACATATTGTTGGTATATTTGAAATTTCTTTGGCATTGACCAAGGTTTGTCCAGGTGGTTATTAAAGAAATTAGGATCGACTAGTGGCTGTGTGATTGTTGGTTAAATTTTATTTATTTTAGCTGAGCTTCTGGCTATTACTGGTATACAGTATAAATAGTGAACTTTGTTTGAACTAGGTGTGAGCAGTCCATATTACATGTAATAGAACATATATTATTTTATGGTTTCCTAATTTTATTTTATTTTCATATTCTGAAAAGAAAAAGATGGACACGTAAAGCTGTAAATAGAACCAACAGAAGAGTCTACAAAAACAAACTCTATTATGCCAAATTTAGGGTGATGGACCCTTCTCAAGCCAAAAGTCGCAAGCATGCAAATTGCAAGCACATACAGCCAGGACAGGAAGTAGCTAATACATGCGACGGTCCACGGTTTGTTCATGCTTAGATAGATTAATAGACCATCCATGAGCATGAGCATGAGCATGAGCATGACATCCAGCCCGTCGGATTCATAATCATACATCTATATATAGCTTGTCAAGTTGGCCCATCCCCATGTGATGTGAGCTGTGGCTTACTCAAAAAGTGAGAACGACTAATTTTGTTTTCTGTTTCTACAAGAGATAACAGCAAGAGAAAAAGTAAATAAGAATGCACCATATTTAAATTTGTATTCATTTTCAGATTTTTGCGATTTATGTTAATTTAATATTTAACCTTTTTTTGTGTGGATAATTTGGAGTTTTTTAATCGCAGTCGGACTAATCTCCACGTGTGAGAACCCAGATTTTATGAATAAAGATTTTATTTTCTCGAAATAATTTTTTGAATATTATGGTGTGGATTTGATATAATGTTATAGTTGTGGGTAGTATTTATAAATTTTGTAAAGTATGGAAGTTGTCATATTATATTCGATTGGTCGGGGAATATTTGTTTTATCGAGAAATTATTCGCAAGAACTAAGACAATCATTAGTGGACCTCAAGAATTGGAATTATTATTTTTGATTGAAAAAACGACAAAAATATTTTATGAAAATAACGGCGGAAGTTTTACTGTTATCTTGTTGAACTACTTCGGTAGTAAAAAGTAATCTGATGTCTGGCATTAGCTTGCGTAAAGTAGACACAAGATTATTAATTATTGATCTTTACGTTGATAAGTCACTCAGGTTTTGTTGGTATTATTAATGTAATAATAAAAAATCTTTTATATAAAATGAATACTTTATATAAAGTTATTCTATAATTAGAATATATTATATTTTATTATGATAGTGTTGCGTAGTGTTTTGCGTAAGAAATCTTTTTATATAAAACAAAATACTTTTATAAAGTTATTTATTTTATTAGATTATAAATAGAATATATTATATTTTATTTAAAAGATTTTACTTTAAATATGAATCGTCGATTAAAAAGAAATCAATCTTGACTGCTCATGAGTTAATTCTTATCGCGATCATTTTTTCTATAAATAGAAATTTCATTCATTCATTATTTCTTTCACGATTCATTGCTACTGAGAGAAATTATAGAAAAAGAAGAAAAGTGTTACTATTTCTTACTACTTTTATATCCAAGATTTTCTTCTTTCTTTCTACAGGTAGGGATATTATTTATTGCATCTGTAAGGGTTATTCTTTTCTTTTTATTAGTGAAGAGAATCTTTATGTTATTCCATTCTTTATTAGTATGTTGGAATAACTTTGATATGCCAAGCATCCGCATACATGGTGAAATTCTTCTAATATTTCGTTCTTTATTATTACATTTAATATCCTCGCATGCATGCGTTTACAGGACTTCGGTTCCATTATTTATTATTCGCAATAATATCCCGTCATGCAAAATATCACATGCATGCGCTTACGGCGGACCTTGTTCCATTCTTTATTATTACATTGGAATATCCCGTCATCATCGTTTTACGCTTCTGATTTGGTTCCGTTATTTATTATTCATTGGAATAACCTCATGAGATCCCGATTTTTTGAATAAAGATTAAATTTTCTCGAAATATATTTTTGAATATTATGGTGTGGATTTGATATAATGTTATAGTTGTGGGTAATATTTATAAATTTTGCAAAATGTACTGTGTTTGTTATATAATATTCGATTGGTGGGGAATATTCGCATGCAACGACACAATCATTGGTGGACCCCATATAACTAATTATTGCTTTGATTGAAAAACGACAAAAATACTTTATGAAAATAACGGCGGAAGTGTTCTTTATTAAAACTATTGAACTACTTTCAGTAGTAAAAGACGAATGTCTGAGTGGTTGCATAAAGAAGACACCCAGATTGATTATTGATCTTTACGTAAGAAGTCACCGGTTATACTCAATTATTACTACGAGAATTCTTCATCATTATATCTGTGGCGCCCCAAAATTAGGTATACATCACCCATCTTGGGTCGCCACTTACATAGTACGATGTAATTTAAATACAACTTATTAACATAACGTGCCGTGTACAATACGACATAAAACCGTGAGTTTAAATACAAATATCGCCTACTAGATATTATCTACAAACTCAAACAAAAAGTCCTCATTACAATTATTATCACACTATTTCACGTAATAAATGAGGACTACTAATGCTATCTTCGGACCATCACTTTCGTTCCCTGACTCGTCCCATTTATATTCTCATTTCACAGAGAATACGATGAAAAAAAAGGGTGAACTCAATTAGCCCAAGAAGAAATATTATGACTAAGATAATGCAAAATAAATTATCAATAGTCTTGAACAATGTTAAACCGATAAAATCTGATAAACAACCGGTTTAAGCTGCGGTGAATATCGAATCCATTAAAAGAGTCAAGTAGAAAATAAAATCTACTATCTTTTATGATTTTAAAAGGTTTTTCATCACCGGTATAAATGAGACTCACTTTAATAAATAATCCACATCATCGAATCACCCCCGCACTACTACGAAGGATATTCTTTAGTATCACGATCACAATTATTCCTTCGCACTACGGCCAAGAATAGTTGTGTATTCATTAATAATCATGATCATGCCAACAATCGTCCATCACTACTGACCTACCACGAGGATTTTTACCACATCATTTGTAACATTACTGATTCGTGATTACATAACCTAATAATCCACAGTCATAATCATACCAAGTCCATCCATGCTCTCTACGAATACAGATGACTTTAAAAAAAATATAAACATGAGAATGATGACAATGATATAAGAATTCAATAAAACAAGTTCAAGAATTATTTTATCCAGAGGATTATTAACGTCCAAATTGTCAACATGATATCTTTGCTTTGTAGAAAAAAATTCAAGAATGATCGTAAAAATATTTCCATGAAAAGATACTGGATGAAAACGCAAATATCAAGGATATTCTACTAATTTCATGGAGTATAGAAGTCATAGTTTTAACCAACCCTGGGTATAATAAAGAATGGAATAACAAAAGAAATCACCATGCATGCGATTAGATGTGTAGACGAGTTATTCAATGAGAATAATAATAACGGAACCCGTGTCGGTGAAATTCACACCGCAAGCGTGATGTTCAACCGAGAATAATAAAGATGGAACCGGATCCGTGTAAAAAACACGGATAGGATATTCCAACGTATGATAAAGATTTTACCCGGTCCGGTGTAAAACACACGCATGTGATGTTCCAATGAATAATAATAAAGATTTTAACGGTCCTGTAAAACATACGAGCAGGATGTTCCAAATGAATAATAAAGAATGTCACCAAGTATAGGGTAAACCACATTATACAAGGTTATTCCAATGAAATAATAAGCAATGGAATAACATAAGATTTCACCAAGATATAGGGTATCTGCATATACGAGTTATGTATAGGGTATGCCACTTTTACGAGTTATTCCAATGTAATAATAGTGAATGGAATAATGTAAGTTCTCTTCAAGAAGAAAAGAATAACACCACTTCACCGTAAAAAAGAACCTGAATAAAGAAGTAGTGAAGTAGAGAATACTCTTCTTCTTTCTATAACTTTCTCTATACTATAACTTCTCTATAATTTCTCTAATGAATTAAGATAAGAAAATAATGAAGGAATGAGCTTATATTTATAGGAAAATGGAATGCATAGTAACTAATCCATGACAGTCGGATTGATTTACTTTAATCTGACGGTCCATATTTAAAGCAAAATCTTTTAAATAAAATATAATATATTCTTTTATAAAAACATTTTACTATGCAAACATTGAATTTACATATGATATAATAATTCTATTTATATAAAAACATTTCGCCAAATCTGAAAATTTTCGGCGTATAAACCTGATACATTCTTTATCCAAAAATTACCGTAATCCTCTACACGCCAAATCTTCCGCTATTTCGTCCCAAAGAAGTATATAAAATATATACTTTTATTTGCATTTAATATCATGCTTTTTTGCAAAAACAAACACGGTTATTATATAGAATAAAGTAATATCTATAATTTATATGTGTAAAACAATTTTAATTTAAATAAAAATTTCTTGTCAGTGAAATAGGTCTTCTCCTCCGCATGCTGAGAGGGTTTTTCTCACATTCTTCAGCCTCTCCATAAAAGAAAATAGTGAATAATAGCATTTAACGATTCAACTCCGATAATCATATAAAATCTCGAGCTTAAATAAAAACAATTATCGCCTAAACCTATTTATTTTTGTTTAAATCAGGATATGATAATATTTTTCAATAAACTAATAATGTATTCAATAATTAACTATTCAATCAACCTTTAGATGAAAGTCACTCTCCATCCTAGTTGATCTTCGTAAAAACTACAAAATCAAGAGACCTCTCTCTTGCACATTATAACACGCTTGACTATGACGTGTAAGACAGCCTCTCTAGGGACCGACGCGGTCCTCTTCTCCGGTGACGAAGCGAAGATGATGTGGTCTTTTATATAGCAAATATTCGATATAAAATCTGATTTAAATAAAATTTAATATTATTGCTAATAAAATAAAATATAATATATTTTATTTATAAAATAACTTTAATAAAGTATTACATTTTATATAAAAAGATGTTTACATTTTATTACGTTAATAATACTGAATAAAACAAAAGCGTCGTTATCGCTATAATAATTCATATTATTAATCGGCGATAATCTTAATCAAACCTAAGTGACTTCTCACATAAAGATCAATAATCAATACTGTGTGTCTTCTACGCAACCACACGTATTCTCGTGTACTTTTCTTCTAAGAGTAGTTCAACATTATCAACGGTAAAAACTTCCGCCGTTATTTCAATAAAATATTTTTGTCTTTTCTCGATCCGAATAATTACATTTGTGGGGTCCACCAATGATTGAGTAGTTGATGCGAATATTCCTCGCTAAACCAAGATATTCCCCACCAATCGAATATAATATAACCAACAGATACTTTGCAAAATTTATAAATATTACCCACAACTATAACATTATATCAAATTATTCCATAATATTCAAAAATAATATTTATAGAAAATTCATCTTTATTTATAAAAAGCTGGGGTCTTCTGATATCTCTCGTATTATTGATTCAATTATTGTCACAATGATCATCTGCGATAAAATGTTATTTTATTAAATCAATAATTGAGGCGACAAAGTTATTCATATTATTAAATTACAATATTTATAATGTCCAAGTTACATCGATGAGAGGTTTGGTCACCTAATTCAAGGCTACCATAGGGAGAAATCCTTATTGGAAAGCCTCCTCTTTTCTGGGAACGACCTTGTTGATAAATATTATGAGTTATAATATTAATAATGAATGTTGTTCGGAGTTGAATTTGGAGACGCGGACGTGATATTTGAGTCCGGAACGTCGAAATTAGTAAAAATAGTCTATAAACACAAATTTTTTCGAGATTCACTATTTGGTCAAAAAGTCAACAGTTGACTTTTTCGAAAAAAGTCAAACTTCGAAATTTTAAAATTTATATTTTTGATAAAAATAGTTTCATTATGTTGGAATTATTTGTGTTAGTGAAAATCGATATTTATTCGATGATAATTGATGTACAGGGTTATATTGATAAATCGGGTAATTTATCGGATAAATGAGCAATTAATTGCTACTAATTCACATGCTTATATAATTATTTGTTCACGTATGTGTACTATTGAATCACATTATTTACTATTAGGGGAGTTGGTGCAAGATTGATAATACTTGTATGACTAAATTAAAAATAGAGGTATAGATGGAGGTTCTATCTTTGAAATTAGATTTTTTATATGATTATACTATTGATTCACATGATTGAACTATTGATTCACATTATTTACTATTAGGGGAGTTGGTGCAAGATTGATAATACTTGCGGACTAAATTATAAATGAAAGAAAAGTTTGAGGTATTGTCTTTGTAATTTTCGAGCCCCAAAACGTGCGATTATCGAAATTATATTTTCCTATAAATAGAAGCTCATTCTTCCTTCATTTCTCACTAATTCGTAAAAGCTTTAGGCGATTATTATAGAGAGAAATTATAGAGAGAAAGAAGAAGAAAATCTGCTTACCTCACTTATTCCGAATCCGGTTTTTCCAAGGTAGGGAGTATTATTTCTTTCTTATCATGAAGAGAACTTACATTATTTCAATCTTTATTATTCTCATTGGAATAACTTGTATCTGCTGGCTACCCTATACTTGGTGAAATTCTTACATTGTTCCATTCTTTATCATTCTGTTGGAACATCACATGCATGCGTTCTACGCCGGACTTCGTTTCGCTTTTTATTATTCTCATTGGAATATCCTGTTTGTGCGTTTTTACGTAGAACTTTGATTCCGTCTTTATTATTACATTGGAATATCACATGCATGCGTTCCCACGGGACTGATTCCTTTATTATTACATTGGAATATCACGCTCTGTATGCGTTTTCTGCGAGGACTGATTCCGTTATTTATTATTACATTGGAATAACTTTTTGTCTTGATCTATCGCATGCACAGTGATTTCTTTTGTTATTCCATTCCTTATTATACCTAGTTGGTTAAAGTTTTGACTTCTATACTCCATGAAATTAGTGGAATATCCTTGATATTTGCGCTTCATCCATATCTTTTCATGGAAATATTCTTCCGAGCATTCTTGAATTTTACTTTCTACAAAACAATGTCATGTTAACAATTTGGGCGTTATTAGTTTGGGATAAAATAATTCTTGAACTTGTTTTATTGAATTCTTATATCATTGTCATCATCCTCATGTTTATATTTTGTTGAAAGTCATACGTGGCCTATATAGTGCATAGATGGACTTGGTATGATTATGACTTGAGGATTATTCGATGTAATCATGGCCGTAATGTTACAAATGATATGGTAAAAGTCCTCATTAGCCCGTAGTGCATTGATGGACAGTTGTTGGCATGATCATGTTTAAACTTCGATAGTAGAAACTTTCGTTACCTCCACTATTTATAAATCTTGTTTAATTCAAATTGTCACTTTCACGTTACACATCGATCATATCTCTTTGAAAATACTTACCTTTGATGCGATTTTAGGAATCGATTGGTTAACTACTCATCACGCTTTTAAATAAGGTTGTTAGTTTTCATATTCCTAATCAACTGTTATTATGAGAATTCAATGACCAAACCACTAAAGTCAAACATTGTCATATCAAGTCATAAGTAAAGAGCCCGGTCCTTTCGTTGTTGACTTCCTTGAGTGGAATGCAAAAGCGCGGACTTTACGTAGAAGCGGCGTCCCGAATGACGATGGCAAGTTGATAGGTATCAATGTGACGTATTATCCAAGTCTTTGATGAGGTCACGACTTTAAATGATATTTCTATTGTTAATAAATTTCTGACGTATTCTTGAAGTCTTCTTAGCCTACCCTAGAAGCGTGAAATCGAATTTTGTATTGACCTCGATCTGAAAAACCCATTTCTAAAACCCTCAAATATTTCTTCAACTAAAACAAGCGTATAACGTGCCAAAGACGCGTTGACTCGAAATTGTTGAAGATTACGATCGTACCATGCAATATCATCGCGGAAGTGCGAACGTGGTAGGCGATGCGTTGAGTAGAAGATTGTATCGCGATTCTGAAGTGCGAATATCTGAACTCACGTGAAGATAACGAATATATGATTAGAATCGACTTTAATCGATAAAGTTAAAGCCGCTCTATTTACATACTCGGAAATGATGAATGTGAAGAAGAAGGTTCAAGATGGCGTTATTCTGAAGCAAGAATCGACGACGAAGAGAAATCTCAACCCTCGATATAATTGGCCCATTTTAAATCCTCGATCGAGTAAGAAGCGTGGCTTATAGACTCGTTTTTACCGCCAAGTATGTCGGCGTGTTCATAACATTTTTAACGTGTCGATGTTACGTAAATATGTGGACTACCCGAACCATATTATTAATTTAGAACCCGGACGAGATAGCGGATGATTTAACGTTTGAGGAGATCGTGTTAAAATCTTGGATAAGAAGAATCGTATTCAACACTCAAAGGTTATACCTCGAGAGTTAGAATTTGAAATGAAGTCGAGGTATCCTCACCTCTTGACGTACCAGAACGTCACGTAAATTTCGGTAGAAATTTCATAAGGAGGGAGATTGTGAGACCCTGATTTTATGAATAAAGATTTTATTTTCTCGAAATAATTTTTGAATATTATGGTGTGGATTTGATATAATGTTATAGTTGTGGGTAGTATTTATAAATTTTGTAAAGTATGCAAGTTGTCATATTATATTCGATTGGTCGGGAAATATTTGTTTTATCGGGGAATATTAGATGCAACACAATCATTAGTGAACCCATGGCTGAAATTATTATCGAATTGAGAAAACGACAAAAATATTTTATGAAAATAACGGTGAAAGTTTTAATTTATTATCTTTGTTGAACTACTTTCATTAGTAAAAATGAATATCTGGCGTGGTTGCATAGTAGCAGCACGGTATTAATTATTGATCTTTACGTGATAAGTCACTTCGATTTTGTTGGTATTATTAATGTAATAATACGAGAAAATCTTTTTTATATAAAATAGAATACTTTTATAAAGTTATTCTATAATTAGAATATATTATATTTTATTATGCATAGTGTTGCATAGTGTTTGCATAGTGTTTTGCATAATAAATCTTTTTATATAAAACAAAATACTTTTATAAAATTATTTGTTTTATTAGAAAATAATTAGAATATATTATGTTTTATTATGTATAGTGTTTTGCATAGTGGCTCGCGTAGTGTTTGTATAGTAAAATCTTTTATAAAGTTATTAGTTTTATTAGATTATAAATAGAATATATTATATTTTATTTAAAAGATTTTGCTTTAAATATGAACCAGATTAGATTAAAGTAAATCAATCTAGGCCGCTTAAATGAGGTTAGTTACTATGTAGTCCATTTTTCTATAAATAGAAGCTCATTCATTCATTATTTCTTACTGAATTCAATTGAAACTCTGTAGAGAAACTATAGAGAGAAAGAAGAAAAGTGTTCTATTACTTCACTACTTTTATATCCGATACTCTTAACTTTCTAAGGTAGGGGATATTATTTGTTGTACCCATAAGGGGTATTCTTTCTTTTATTAAGTGAAGAGAACTTATGTTATTCCATTCTTTATTAGTATGTTGGAATAACGTGTATGTCAAGTATCGCATACACATGGTGAAATTCTTCTGTTATTCCATTCTTATTATTACATTGGAATAACTTTGTTTATCTGAATCACCGCATCGTAGTGAAATTCTTCTAATATTCCATTCTTTATTATTACATTGGAATATCACATGCAAGCGTTCTGTCGGGACGTTCCATATTTATTATTACGCCGGAATATCCTTATGCATGCGTTTTCTGCCGACACGGTTCCGATTATTTATTATTACATTGGAATAACTTTGCGTATGCGATCTATCGCGTGCGTGGTGATTTTTTTGTTATTCCATTCTTTATTATACTCGATTGGTTAAAACTTTGACTTCATACTCCATGAAATTAGTGGAATGTCCTTGATATTGTGCTTCATCCAATATCTTTCATGGAAATATTCTTACGAGCATTCTTGAATTTTACTTTTACAAAGCGATGATCGTGTTGATAATTTGGACGTTATCGATTCTTAGATAAATTAATTCTTGAACTTGTTTTATTGAATTCTTATATCATTGTCATCATCCTCATGTTTATTTTTTTGAAAGTCATCGTGGCTGTGGTGCATAGATGGACTTGGTATGATTATGACCGAGGATTATGCGGTATAATCATAAGCGTAATATTACAAATGATGTGGAAAAAGTCTTCATTGGCCGTAGTGCATTGATGGACAATTTTTGGTATGATTATGGCTATGGATTCTCTTTGGTAGTAGTCTGCGAAGATGAATTATTTTATGGCGTGATCGGACCGTTGATGAAAACATGATTATCTTTAGCCGTAGTGCGTAGATAATTAAGTAGTGGTTGTGATCTTAAAGAATATCCTTGGTAGTAGTGCATGGGTGATTTGATGATGTGGATTATTTATTAAAATTGAGTCCCGACGATAAAAGTGATGAAAAACTTTTAAATTATATAAAATAGTAGATTTTATTCCCTACTTGACTCTTACAATGGATTGCTTGTTCCGCGCAGTTAAACTTGATGGTTGTTATATTGTATCAGTTTAACATTGTTGAAGGCTAATGATAAATTATTCCGCATTATCTTAGTCATAATATTTCTTCTTTGGGCTAGTTGAGTTCACCACTTTCTTTCACCGTTCTCTTGAGGAAATGAGAACGTAAATGGGACTGGTCGAGGAGCAGGTGATGATCCTAGATGTTTGCATTAGTAGTTCTCACTATTCTGTGAAATAGTGTGATAATAATTATAATGAGGACTCCTTTTGAGTTTGTATACTCTTTAGTAGACAATATTTGTATTCAAACTCACAGTTTATGTTTTGTCGTATTATACACGATAGTTGTATTATTAAGTTGTATTTAAATTCTGTACCATGTATCTGACGACTCAAAATAAATGATATACATCTAATTTTGAGAAGCGCCACTACTGTGACAAGATGGACCAAATCCTCTAATTCGATTTTAGTAGTACTCACAAATCAAAAATGGACCAAATTTTCCTACATTTTTGAAAATAATGTTTTTAGTAATTTTAATTATTTTCAAATAATAGTACAATTTTATATACGTTTTATAAGTTTAATGTTAGAAGTCTCCAAATTGGTATTAAATGTGTCTTAAATCCATAATTTAATCTCTCTTCCCTTTATAAGATGTTTTAGATTAAAAATTGTTCCTTTTCTCCTAGGATAGCTCGGCGTGAGAGTCGATCTGAGGCGATCATGAGGTCAACAATGGAGAAAAAAATATTATCTAGTGTGCGAGAGAGATAGAATTAAATTCTAATTGAAATGTGTGTATTCTTACCCTCTTATGTGATCTTAGCCCATGTACTCCTTTATCAGGTTTCTGGTACCCACCCTACCTTCGACACCTTTTCCCTCGATTTAGGGTCGACGGTAGAAAGTAAGCGATCTACCTTCACCCCTACTTATTTTGTTTGCCATGCATATCCATCCAGAGTCCCATCCCATTAATGCCGTGCCGTGCAATGAAGGCGGAACCACGATAGTCGAAGCGTCATTTGGCATAATGATTCTTGGTCGAAAGTTGGGTTAAGTGATAATTTGTATAATGGGCGATATAATGACTAAGCCCGAATAATAATAATAAATGACCCAGTGGCCGGATCGACCATGACTTAGCATAACATGATCGAGGAGGAGCCCGATAATTTGATTGATAAGGAAAAGGATTATGGCTGACATTACCCCTGATCTTATATTAAGCGGGGTGTTTAATGAAAGACTATAAGCGATATAGGCCGGGGCGTAACCAACTATGATAAGTCGTAAGAGATCGAAAGTGAAACTTGCCCAAAGCCCAATTGTTATCGGTCTGAGTGAGAAGCCCGATAGAGCCTTGAAGCCCACAAAAGGTGAAGATATTTAGGTCTAAAAGCAGATGAAACCCTTCCCGTTCATCATCATTCACGATGAATTAAATGTGCGCCCTTAATTCTGGTGCAATTTGTCGATTATAAAGGTAAACTTTACCAATTACGGCGGTTTTACTGCTTAATTCAAAATTTGAACCTTAGAGCTTTCTTCTTCTGCTGCAAATTTCTTTCTACTTCACAAAATCTTAACAATGGTGGCCAAAAACCTCGGCGAAACTCTCTCTTGATGCGACTCCCATCGGCATCGTTTCTCCCAACCCAAACCCTAACGAGAGGTTTGAGTTCGACCCTCGATCGACCACCATGGAAACCGCCTACGACCTCCTCACCTCGATTTCTTCAAGGATGAGAACAATTCCCTAATGCCAACATCCAGTTCCTCGGTCATTGAATCTGAAATATGCATACTCGGGACTCGTTATCAGTTCGACATATGCTGCGATAAGGGCCCTGCTCTGAAAGAAGCGTATGTACAGTGACCAGACGGTTGGGTGCCGTACATCACTTCTTACGGAAAAGGGGTTCGCTTTACCTCCATGTCTTCATCATTACCCTCTTGGGGTTTATAGGAGTGGGCTTCGCCCGACTAGTTACCAACTCCTACATCCACATCTTGGCATTTATTGCCTTACGCCGTGAACTAGGGATTGCTCCCTCTGTCGATATCTTCTTCACCCTCTTTTACTGCTTTGGTAGGTCTAGGGAGCGAGGCTTGAAAGTGTTGAGCAAGCAATCTCCTCGACCCGACACGAGGTTGAGAGGAGACCCACGATGAATACTCCTTCCGGCACAAAAGGTTGGCATGAAAGTGGTTTTTCATCACGGGACACGAGATCTCTTCTCTTCCAATTTGGACCACCTCGACCCGGTCTCTGGCGACTTTGGAGACATATCAGAAGAAGCGGGTGAGGAGATGGCGGAGACTTCTTGAGAAGATTCCTCGAAAGAATGGAGTTTCACACTTTTGACCAAACAAGCACAGGTTATACAACCACAAATGTAAGTTTTGAATAACTTTGTAACATAATTTACGAGCTATATAAGTGATCTGAGGTTACGATCGTGGTTTTTTGCGGTGTCTACGATCAAGCAAAGCTCCCACAGGTGAGAGACACGGAAGATTTTTAGCGAGGAAGAATCACGATCTGAGTGAAGAGCATCCGTGAAGAATCTTCCAGGTTAACCCCCCTATTCTAGAGCCCACCAACTTCTTCCCTTGGTAGCGAACCTCAAAGTAGCGAACCCAATATGCGAAAAAACCTTAGACCTCGCCCAGAAGAAAGAGATCCGTGAAGCGATCCAAGACCACCCAATCGAAAACAAACCACGAAAGTGACCACGAAACACTTCACGAAACAACCCCCAAACAACCTTCTCAACCAATCCCAATCCTCCGACCTCTGAACTGCCCGGTGAGGAGGAGCTACTCGATATTCCTTTGCGATCGGGCTAAGGTCCTTCGTGTAAAGAAAATAAGAACCAAAATAACCCCCATTATTTGCTGAAGAGCTTGAGTCCCTACCTCTTGGGTTATCACTCCTCAAACCACATCCACGAAACCCCGTGCACGACAATGAACCAATCGTTGATCCTCACTCCTTCCCGAAAAAAAACAACCATTGAGACATCCACCACAGTTCATCTCACTGCTCCTTCGCTTGACTCTGACAGCATACACCTTGAGATCTCCTTCTCCAAAACCATACCGCGGACCCTCACCCGATTCGCGAAGAACCTCCACCTTCTCACTGAAGAACCAACCAAAGATTGATCGGGAAGCCGTAGCCTCTCCAACAATGTGGCCCCAGGCTTCGATGCTCATTTTCCCTTCAAGCTATTCAACACCTTTGTTAGTGAAAGCAAGCGATCATCGGTTCGAGAGCGATTCGAATGGAATCTCTTTCGGTGAAGGCATGAGCTTCTTGGCGAAAATGGCAGTATCTTCTTTATTTACGAATTTATCTGCATACTTATATATTTGAAAAATGATCAAATGGTATTGAAACACATAGGCCAATCTCGGTGTTGGACGTCTTCGTCGAGGTCTCTCGGCCGAAGCGGAAGAAGAGATCTTGAGGAAGGAGAATGCCGTCTTGAAATCTACCTTGGCGAAGGAGAAAACTTCAGCGTGAATGCCTTCTTCATACAAATGAAGGTCTTGAAAAGAGTTAGCCCAAGCGAAAGGAGATGTGAAGGCCTCGAGGAAGAAGCTGAAGTCGACAAAGCCTGACCACGAGGAGATCGTGAAAATGAATGTTGACTTGGTTCGGAGGAAGCGAGATAAGGATGGAAAGATCGAGGAATTAAAGGCGATGCTAAGATCTTGACCAAGACTATCCATAAAATTTGGAAGCGAGAGACTCGTCACATGAGTGGTGAGCTCAAACTTCGAAGAAAATCCAGAGAACTTCGAGGCTCTTGGGACCTTGGGCCTCCTTTAGCAAGCGACCTTCATAAACAAATATCACGAAAATCTGCGGAACTTCGGATGAAATCAGCGGAAATAATGAAGATATACTCACAGGAGATTCTGAGCTTTCTTAGAAAGTCGTGGCAAGGAGAAATTTGTCTGCGACCAATCTGGACCCATCCTTTTCGATTCTTGAGGCGAAGATGGGCGCTGAAGGCGATGTTCTTTTTATGTCTTTCTTGTCTTTAATTTACGATATTTGTAAAAATTATCAATAGTGTAATTAAATTAAATATTAATGAAAATGGCTTCATTCCTTATGACTTGGTATATTTATTTTACGCGATACTCGATATTTATTTAAGTGAAAAGATGCATGAAACCCTTCGTGGGATTTGAACACAGAAGCTGTTAGGTAACAACTAAATATGCCGTATAACGAGATAAGATGAAATGTAAGAATGAAGCTTCACGACTCAACACTTAGAAAAATTTTAGGTAATAAAGTAAAGGGATACTTATTAGTTCTGAAAGTGTGAGATATATCTGCTTCGTCGAGGAATTTGTTTACCCTAAAGGCTAACAAAACCAAAGATGACATTTGCCTACCACGAAGGGCACGAAAAGTCTTAACAGATGACAACTTTAAAGATGACAATTTGCCCACGAAGGGCACGACAAGGTCTAAGTGTGACAATTACCTACCTACCAGAAGGGCGACAACGTCTTAAAGATGACACACTTTTACCTGCGAAGGGCGACGAAGGCTGACAAGGTCTAAGTGACCCACCGAATGGCACACGAACCTCTTAAAGATGACGTTTGCTACATCGAAGGGCTCATAAGTGACCACTCCAAGAGACCACCCAGAAAATGGCGAGTCCCCGACACCCAATGGCGTTTGCCTACCTCCACGAAGGGCTGACAAACTCATGGGACCACTACTGAAAAGGCGCCATCGAATGGCGGTGAGTCCACGAACCTCCCAACACCAATGGCGTTTGCCTACCACGAAGGGCACGACAAACTCATGGGACCACCTGCTTCTTGAAAAATTGCCATCGAATGGCCCGGTGAGTCCACAAACCTCCCAACCCGATGATCGATCGGCCAATGAAGACAAAATTTGTTCGAGAAAAAGGAACTTTTATTGATGATGACATAAATATTCTGAGACTTCCGTTTATCACGGACATCATTTTCACTTGAAAGTACTTTCTAAGCTTTGACGTGCAGTATTCTTAATTCTTGACCCATCTAATGCTTTCATCGATAAGTTCCGGCTTGGCACTTGATTATTTCATACGGTCCTTCCAGGTTTGGCATCGACTTTCCTATATTACGAGGTGTAGATGCTTGACTTCTCGAGGACAAAATCTCCCTTGAACCTTGACATTTTACCCCATATTATAATGTAGCCACTCTTGACGATAAGTACATGACTGATTAAAATTTGTTTCTCTTACTTCTTCAAATAAATCAAGGTTGGCCTTAAGCCCTTCCTCGTTGTAGATTTCTCTGAATTGGGTGACCAAGACTAGGAGATCCAATTTCAAGCTGGGACTAAGGCATCGATTACCGTAGGCGATCTAAAGGTGAATCCTGTTGTAGTCCTCGGAGTAGTTCGATAAGCCCACAACAACGCTAAGTAGCTCCTCGGCCATCTGCCTTGGCTTCATTCAATCTGCGCTTGATCCCATTCAATGACGTTACATTGGTCACTTCACTTGTCCATTTGGTTGTGGATGAGCCCTTTGAAGTCTTTACATGTTGAATCCCGATTCTTTCGAAATGCCTCAAATTTCGATCCTGGCTGGCGTCCAGTTGTCAGATATCAACACCTTAGGGATCCGGCGAAACACCACAGACTCCTTTATAAACTTTAGGCACTCTGTTCCGTTATTGGCCAAAGTGGTTTTGCCTCCACCCACTTGGTCGTATAATCAATAGCAACTATATATGAAGGTGACGACCTTTAGCTTTTCGGTAGTGGACCCGATATATCAACCCCAGACGGCCGAAGGGTATAGGAGATAAGATCGAGTATAGCTCTTACGGTGGTGATGTGAGATCGATTTTGTTGGTGACATTTCTCGCGCTTCTTGGCGTACTCGATTGCTTCTTTAAAGATGGTAGGCGATAGTACCCTGGCGAAGTACTTTATAGGCTAATGACTTAAGCCGCCATATAGTCATACAAATACCTTCATGTACTTCCGAAGAGCATATTCGACGGATGGAGTCGAAGCATTTCAATAGTGGAGATGAAAAAGCTCTTGAACGGATCTCCATCAATCGAGAACAAAATTGGCACTTTTATACTTGATTTTCTTGGCGAGCATCCGTCCAGAAGGTAAGGCGCCATCTGCCGGATACTCTATATATGGAGTCGACCCGGTGGTTGGTTCGGTCGATGCACATTCTGGATTCATAATGAACACTAGGATGTTGCAAAGTTTGTAAATAAGCCGACCCATCGAAAGGCGTTAACATCCGTAGTGGCTAATTTGGAAAGTGCATCGACAATTGAATTGTTATTCACGCTCGATCCCTTGAAACTTCGTGGGATTGGAAATCTTTGAAGTTGTTCCTTGATTACATTAGATATTTGATCATTTTTGGGCCTCGAGCTTCGTATTCCCGAAAGTTGCTTAACGATTAGCGAGAATCACTAAAGATGATTATTCTTTGCACTTGAAGACTCTTTGCGGTCGTAACCTACGAGGACCGCTTCGTACTCGAACCGTTGTTTGTCGCTTTGAGCCCCGAAATCGATGGCTGTTGTACCTTGAATCCCTCCGGGACTCGTCGAAATAATCCTGCTCCGCGGCGTCCGTGGTAGAAGACCCATCTGCATCTGACGTCCGAGAACTACTGCCTGGCGAAGAAGCTATGCAAGCCCTGCTGTCCAGATCCTTGACACGCCACAACTTCATCGACTTGAAAGCGAACATTCAACAACAAAATCGGCCCGAAGGCTTGCCCTTTGATGGCGGTTCGGGGATGATATTCAATGAAAAATTGTGACAACTCCATCGTCCGTGCATTAATCTCCCGAGCACCTCGGGTTTGCCCATAATCTTCTTTAAAGGTGATCTGTATACCTTTATTACCAATCTACCACGGAAGTATTGCCTAAGCTTTTCGACTAGCGGTTATTAAAAGCAAAAGCAAACTTTTCAATGTTGGTTACCTTGTTTGACATCTCGAAGGACATGGCTTACATAATAAGCGGGGTCTTTTTACCCCCAACTTCACGCGCAAAAGCTGCTCCTTGCCCGATGAACTAGGCTGCTAAGTACAAATATAAAGGTTCGGCGAGAATGGGCTTCACCAACAAAGCGCAGAAGATAAGTAGGACTTGATGCTCTGAAAGGCGTCCTCACGCTCCGAAGTCCATTGAAACGTCTTTGCATTCTTGACCCTTTCAATGTATCGAAGAACGGTGAGACATCTTTCCGTGAGCTTGGACATGAACCTCCTCAAAGCTGCAATCCTTCGGTCGGACGTTGAACATCTTTAAATGGTGAGGAGTCTTCGTGTTCGGGATCGGCTTGAATCTTCTCGAGGATTGGCTTGATTCCTCTCGGTAACAAGATAACCCGAAATTTGCGGACCCTGAGCCAGAAGGTGCACTTGAGTGGGATTGATCTCAAATTGTCTTGTGAATTGTGCGAAAACATTCTTCTAAATCATCCAGATGTTTATGTACCAACATACTTTTGTGATCATATAAATCTACGTACACCTCCATATTCACCTTGGTGATATACGAAAACATGGTTCATCGTCCTCGATATGTGGCTCGGCATTGATGAAGTAGAAGGTCATTTCTTATAAGCATATCTTAGAGCGATGCGTAATGAGCAGCGTCTTGGTATATCCTCTTTGCACATGGAAATTTGATGATATCCGGAGAATCGTCCATGAAACTTAACAAAGCATACCGAAGTGGCATCGATTAGTTGGTCGATGTGGGGTAAAGGGTAAAATCCTTGAACAAGCCTTATTTAGATCGGTGTAGTCGATCAGACTTCGCCATTTACCATTTTGTTTACGTACCCGGCACCACATTCGCCATCCATTGTGGGTAGTCAATCTGAAGATGAAATCTGCTTTGCCAGCGGTTTTGCGATCTCTTCATCGATTATTAGGCGGCGTTCGGTCACGAAAATCCTCCTCTTCATCGGTTTGGCTTCTTGACGGATCTACCTCCGGTAGATGCTCGGTGATATCCCTTACCCGGCGTATCACGAGGCTCCCGTGCGAAAATATCAACGTAGCTTTGAAGGAGCTCCGTGAGGTTAAATCCGGAGAGGTTCCGGACCGAACCTATTTTCACCGTCTTGTTCTCTTTGCGGGATGAGCTCTATCTCCTCCGTTTCTTGGTTGGCATGACCAATGGTTGAACTACTCTCTGTGAAGGTTTAATTTATATCGCCATAGTGCATACCTGCTTGATATTCCCACTCCGAAGTGATCTGACATTTCTATAACATCTTACGGCGATCCAGTCCCCTTCACCTCATGAGGCCCATGGCCGTAGGAAATTTGATTTTGAAATGAGGAATAGAGGTCGACTTGCAAAGCAATTAAAAGCGAGCCTTCCCAAAATAGCATTATAAGCGAAATCTACATATCTGACATAAAATTTGCAAGTAATTTCTACTGTTGAAGTAGTTCAGAAGATATTTGGCGATTCGATAGTTCCGACCACCTTAGCAAGGGTCATTACTAAAACCATATAAAGGAGCCTCTGTCCCGACTCCATCTTTAAGCCCATCTAGGTGCATCCTACGATAAGCGTGGGCATCTGAGAATATCTGAAGACCCATTATCCACCATCGTCCGTTTCGTATCTCTAGAACCCAACATGCGATCGACACAATGATCCTCGTGCGGTTCGATGACTTTCGAAAGGTAATCTTCATCGATAAAAGATTCTGAGAACTTCGGATAAGGTCTGTCGATCTTGGGAGGTACACTTGCTTATCGTGGCCAAGAATCAGTAAGTAGCTTGGTAGCTTTTTTCCAATGAATTTGCGAAAGTACCCCGGTGATGACATCTATCACGTGCCTTGCGAAGTATTAGGGTGGTAACACTTCTTTGAGGCCCAGGTTGAGCTACGAGGAGCGAGGCCTACATCTGCTTTGTTGATTAGTTACAGCGACCATATCTTTGAATTAAAAGCCGCGCTTGTACCTTCCTTTCAATAAAGTCCTTCAAACTAACACGGTCGTTTGTATCATGACCGAAGCTTGATGGTAATCCACAATATTCACGAAATTTCCTTTTCGGGCTTAATGTTATCTCGGTGGTTGAAAATAGGTTGATTCTTAATTTGATCCAAGATAACATGACCATATACGTATTAAGTCTTTGTATGCGTTCTATTCATTCTCTACTGAGGTGGAAGCGGACGACGTCCTCCACCTTTGTCTCCAATTATTAAACTTTTTGACCCACTAGCCGTGGCGGTCTTTATTACCCTCATTCTTTCTACGATCTTTATCGGTTCTATCCGTCTGTCTCCTTAAGCCCGATTGATGAAGCGGGGCGTTTGAAATTATCATCATAGCTTCTTCCACCACGATATAACCTTGGCTTTGTCGAAGGCCTCGTGAAGACTCTTGGGTGATGAAACATCAACTTCTTCACTAACTTCTCGGAATTTGACGGATCTAACCCATTAAAAAGCAGTCCAGCGACTTGTAGATCATTCAAAGTCATCACTGGTAAATTGCTTCCACGGAATCTCTTCACGTATTGACCCGAATTCGTTCAGCTAGCTTCGAACTGGCTGACGAACCGATTGGTTTCCTCTTCTTTTATTGCTCCCAAGCGAGCATGAAATT